>ML675610.1:65516201-65644591 GCA_007922155.1 Mesoclemmys tuberculata
GCCCCTAGAGTGTTTGCTTGCCGGCCCCTGCTGCTCAGGGAGCAGGCTTCTAGAGTGTTTGCTTGCCGGCCCCTGCTGCTCAGGGGACCGGGCCCTTAAACTGACAGTTGCTCGCCCGCTCCGCCAGAGGGCCGGGGCGAAGGACTGCTGGCTCGCCCGCCCCGCCAGAGGGCCGGGTCTAGAGGCAGGCCAGCCACTAATTCCCCTTCTATTTAGGAGGAGACCAAGATCTTCCCCAGCGGCTGGGCCCTCCGGACGGGCCGCCGCACACGGGCGGCACAAGCGCCGTCCAACAATCTGCCTGAACCTGGATTTGTTAACCCTCCAAACACACTACGACAGCCATTGACTTTCCCTCTTCATTAAAGCTGTTGAGGAGACTGTGGATTGTGATGGAGACATTTATTGGTGGTCCGTTTTCTTTGTGTATATTGTAATTTTTAATGTATGGAATAGGAACCCACAGCACTGTGTAGGTGCCTATAGATTTTTACTTTTAAAGGAGAAAACAATTGGTGTGCACTCAGAGCAGACTGTCATGCTAGAGGCATTTGGTTCCACAAGAAGCCCCTCCCCACTGCATCCCACTCACCATGTCAACCGTAATAATTACTGAGCGAGGAGCTCCTCCTCCTCCTCAAGCAGGTTGGAAAATGAAGTAATGACACCGCCACCACAGCTGTTGCTTCACTTCAGGTGTTTGTTCTGCTTTGCCACAGGGACTGCAGCTTTGCCTCAGATGAGTTAGATGTTCTCTGAGGACTTTCCCTGAAGTGGCAGCAGTGCTGGTTAGGATTGTTTGAAGTTTTATCTCCACTAACCATGTTATCTAGACAATGAAATGAAATGGAGAACAGTAGCAATATGGCTTTTAATAAATCAGATACAGGAAATGTAAATACAACTCCAGGGGAAACAAATAATGCTTTTACATGGTTTTATCAACACTTAAATAGATATGCAAAAACTAAAGAAAAGTAGACTTACTGGCACTTCTTTGAATGAATTCATTCCTGCTAATGACTTTTCTTCGGATCCTAGGACTTGCCACTCATATCTCTAAAATTCAATGTTTTTTAAAGTACATGCACAGAAGTTTGGAATAATCTGATTTTAAAAGCAAATAGAAAGTTACTTTGTAGACAAATATAATCATTTATAAGGGTCGAGATTCACTAGCTGGGTTCTAACAATAGAAGCCAGGGGCACACAAGCTGAAGGGCCCCAGTTGCAGAAGCCCACCAGGAGAGTTGTGGTCACAGTTGTACAAACAATCCACAGTCCTGACTCTGGTAGGGGGCTAGAACGCTGCTTGTGCTCTGAGCAGTGAGATAGCAGGGCTGGGCTGGAGGACGTATGGCCAGGATTTCATTAATCAAATCTCCTGAGCAGCCTGCACTGGCAGAGCTCCTGGGAAGCCCAGACCAGAATTTAAAGTTGTTCCATCCTTGTGGAATAATGGGGAAGGGTAGAAGTGGTAATATTACTTGGGGCAGGTCTACACTAGAAGCACTACATCGGTGCAGCTACGTTGTATCTGGTGAAAGACCCATATGCCTTCTAGAAAACCAGAAATGAGTGAAATGGTAATTATTTCACCTCCCCAAGAGATGGAAGCTATGTCAGTGGGAGAGCGTCTTCCGCCCACATAGATCTGGTGTCAACTTAGGTCTCTGTAACCTACGTCACTAGGAAAAGGAGGGTTACATTGACTTAAGCGATAGTGTAGACCTGCCCTTGTTCTCCCCAGGCAATGAATTCACACTAGGGCCCATCTCAAAGTCCCATCTATCTTTCAGGTAAGAGTGGATTACTTTATTCTTTTTTTTTGTACACCTTAGGAAAATAAATGAACTGGTAATGTCTCTTTCCATAATTGCAAGTGTATAAAAAGCTACATCTGGTCTATATGAACTATTGTGAGTTTGAGTCCCATTCTTCCATCTTGGGCTTCTGGGAAATCTTACTGTAAACTACATATTCTTTGCACTGTGTAAGTGGTGCAAAGGGAACCTAAAGTGGCTGGAGAATGACCTTGGAGAATCCCTTCTGTGTAAGAGGAATTTTTTCTGGCCTAGAGGTGGTGAAAAAGCTCAACAAGCTCCTGTCCCAGCTCCCCCTATCCTTAGTGGATGGGCTGGGGACAAGGGAATATTGAAAGGGAGCTGAGCTCCATTATACCTGATGCTCTGCAGGAAATTATACCAGCAGTAAAAATTAGAGTACTTACTTTTGCCAGAACTGGATGATGAAGGATTTGGAACACAAACTGGAGTTTTGTGGTTGGCTCTGTCTAGTAAATCTAAGAACATTTGGACATAGTGGAGAATCAGGGCCTCCATTTCTCTTTATGCTATGGTCTTATAAATATGGAATAACTCTACTGTGGTCAGCGAAATGAAATCAGTATAGATGAGAGGGGAATCAGTCCCAGTCTGTCTAGTTAATGTGTATGATGGAGACATTGTGTGTTTGGCTCTTTGTATCTCATTTTAAGGACAAGGCACTGTCCCATTCTTTATGCTCAATGACTGCAAGAATTATTTAACTCTACTGGTACCCGTGATCAAGTACAGGTCAAAAATTGTCTGAAACAGTTTTTCCAATGGAAAAAGATTTTTTTATCAAAATAAAATTTTGCCTGAAAAATGTTCATTCTGATAAAAAAATGTTAAAGGAAAAAATGTGAAACGAAATCCACATTCTCATGTTTTAAAATCTCCCCTCACACATACACACGACTTTTTGAGGAAAAGTCTTGTCCACCTTCTCTCCAAAATGAATCAATCTTTCACAATAAATAAATACACAGATACACAAATACATAAATTGCGATTGTAGATTTTTTTAAACAGACTTTTCCAAAAGAACCAGTTATTTTTGTATTTTTTTCAATACAATACTGACCAGCTCCAGTGTTAACACCCTAAATTAGACAGTAAGGGAGAAAATGTAGCTGTGGCAATGGACTTCTACTTCCTCCCTTCACAGGATGAGGTGGAAAAGGGAGTGCATGCTGCACAATTCCATAGAGAGTCACTGAAGGCAAGCTCCCCTCAGTTTCCACTGGAAAGGTGCACCTACCATAAATGACCAATAGTTTATGGACATGACCTGGACTTATGTAGGTATTAGTTAAGTATCTCCAGTCTACAAATTTTTGGAAGGGTGCAGAAGCAGAGCAATATTTACTGAATGATGAAATAACAGAAGCAATAAGAAATCTAACTTAGACTTGTGTCTACTATTCATCTTCAAAATGCAACCTTTAGAACAAACCAGATTCTTTATGACTGGAATTGGAATGAATAACTTCTCCTGCAGCTGAGATAGTTTTCTGGCACATCTCCTTTGGTTATGTTCAATTACCCAACTCCTTTGAGAAGAAAATAAAACTTGTATGAAGATAATATCACTAGAGTAGTGCTGTAGAGCACAGAGTAATACAAGAATGTTTATTTTACATGAACAGGAAAGAATAGTTATGGCAAGGAAAAAATCAAAGGAAATCTTAATAATGAGAGTTTCTCTAATAATCAAACCTAAGACTGTGGAAAGGAGAATACAACTTGCAGCTTTTTGTTATAGCTTAGCATGTAAGAAAGGCAGTTTTGAGGGGATTGGGTTTTGTTCATGGATTAATAGCTAGTAATAACAGTCAGATTATAGATGGATGAACACTTTTTGTAGTAGTCTGAATATGTATATATTCATTATTCAATATTCTACAAAAGGATTAGGGTTAAGGAATACAATTCTCTGTATATATTGACCCTTAATCCTTTTGTAGAATATTTTAAGTAGAAAAATACCTACAATAGAATGATATATGGATATTCTTCTATGACCAAAATTAAGAGCTTATAAAAACATTACTAATATATCACACTTTTTATATTGTATGATTAACCAAGGACTGAAGTCACTGTACTGTAAAAGATCTTTTAAAATATATGATTAGACCATCATTTCAATGATCTTATATGATACAGGAGGTTCATTTCTGTTCTAATCAGTCAAGAGGTGAATGTATCTAAAATAAGTTAATACAACAGTGGCAAAAAGTGCTCAATTCATATCCCTTGGTATGGATTGTACAAAAAAAGTAGACTTTTAATTAATTTATGTAACCTGCAAAAGGAAGTTGTACAAATAGATTGAGGAGTGAAAAATCAGTCTCTTTCTATTTTAATATTTTATGTTTCACTTTGGGCTGTGTTCACTCCGCAAAATCAATAAATGCTATGATTTCATACAAAATAGCCACTGTGGTAATTTTTACAGTGTACAAATTGTTGCAAATTCCCCAAGTTGTGGATGTCCCTTTTTAAATTTCAGTAGACTTTCATTGGTACCAACGTTGATTTCTGAAAGCACCACTTCAGTTAAGACAAAGAACCTTCATGAAAATGTGTAAGAGCATTACTGAGGCGAGGTGAGGAGAATCTTTATAATAGGGAACATGCAAATAACTAGCAAAAGTAATCTTTAAGATGTTATTGAATCTACCCTTGTAATTTCCTTAGCAAGTATTGCTTCAGGTTCTCTCCTATGCTGAATTGCTGTAATATGCTCCTGGTAATTGGATATTGATTCTAGCTGTCAATGGATACACCACCTAGTGTCCTTCTCCATGCAATGAGAAATGTATCAAGTCAGAATTAATTTTGGGACTAGCTTCAACCAGTTACCTTTTATTTACATACTGTCTGTAACAAAAGAAAATTAATCCAGCTTCAAATTAAAGGGTGAAAATAACTTTTAATGGTAAAATGAGGTTACCATAGAAGTCCTAATCTTTTGCTCATTGTTGTTTTGTAAATGAATATCTATTTAGTACTTTTTATTATCCAGTATGTGTATCTGACTTAACAACTACAGCTGAATCAAATCTTCACAGTGATAGTCAGGAACAATTTTCACTCATGTAGTTGGCATCAGAGTTTACCATAGGAACAATGTCAACTTTTCTTAGCAACCTACCAAAACTCTTGCTTTCATTAGTTCATAATATAACCTTCATGAATGCCTGTTATGCTATTAATTGAATCCATTTTATATGAAAGGATGAGTTCTTGGAGCACCATGAAGCATTTTTTTTATAATCAAGACAATTACAACTTCTGTGGTTCACTATAGCATACACTATCTAATGCTCATCTATTAACATTTATATTGAGATGGGTGGAATGCTACGAATTAGCATATGTTCATACACATAGCATATTCATTCCACTTCAGCATGCCTGGAATGATCAGCAGTGATCAAGCATTTATTTTTAAAGGGTTTTGTTTAATTCTAAATATGTCTTCTGATCCTTATTAATAAAATACTCTGTTTAGTAATAAAGTATAAATCTCCAGATTTATACAGACAATAATTAATCAGTTTAGAACCTCATCAAAAGCCCATAAAAATCAATAAGAATCTTTGCACTTACTTTAGTGGACTTTGGATCAGGTCCATTAGGCTAAACCCTGTATCTCTAGCATTAATCTGTTAACAAGGGTTCTTGGGAGGTCTGGAAAGCTCCCTTTTCAAATGTTTTCACCAATGTTTTAGTGATTGCATTTGCTCTGACAGAGTTCATGCCCTCTCTGCTTATTAGTAAATCACTCTTACAAAACACAGTGTTACCAACTCTTGTAATTTTACTGTGAGTCTCATTATTATGAGTATTTTTCATAAAGTTCCAGTTCCTGGAGTCATGTAATATGTGAGAATCTCATCTTTCATTCATATAAAAATTACATTTCAATCCCTTCATGACTGCAGATAAATCCTTGAGAACCTGAACCCTAAAGACTCCAGAAACAAAGAAAACAATATATTTAGGTCTTTTATTTTGTAAACATTATTTTTAAATTTAATCTCATAAATTGTTTAGTACCTGACATGATTTTTGAATGTTCAAGTTCACGTTCAACATTCAAGAATATAGATGAAGACTGAACTATTTGATTTTGGAATAGCCCAGTTTGCACAATGCTACAACTATTTAAAATCTTCAGGATCACTGGTTTTATTAAAATCTCATGGGGGAAAATGAGGGATCTACAAGTTAAAATATTGGCAGCACATCACTGATTCTTTTTACCCAAATTTCCAACTGACTTAAATTGAAGCTTTTGGCATATTGAAATGGAGGATCAGACCCCTAGTTTAGAAGTGATAAAGAAAGGTATTCAAAATATGTCTTTGCTAAGCATTGTATAACATCATGAAGTGTATGGTACGGTGGCAGATTACTGCACGTATTCATACACAACATTAAAAAATCACAGCTTTGCTACATTTTCCTGTGTGACATTGGGCAAGTTACTTAACCTTTCCATGCCATGGTTCCTTATATATAAAAGATAGATAATAATATTCTGCTTCCTCATAAGACTGTTGAGAAGATGAATTCCTTAAAGTTTGTGAAGAGCTCAGATACTTTTGTAATGTGGGTCTTAAATGTACAAATACAGGTAACTAGATTAGATTAAAAATGCACAGATCACATGTTTCTGAATTCATTAACATTAGGAGTACAGAGCAACCAACTGACTGAAATGGACTGCTCTGGTTCACAGAGTAAACGAGCTAAGAATCTAGCTTAGCGAAATTACTCTGGTACAAATGAGAGCAGAAGCTGGCCCATGTCAGGGTTCATTTAACTAAAATAAGATGGAGCACTGATAATAAAGCAAAAATACTGAACACAGTAAACTGGTCATAAAGCATAAGTTGACTGATGTAATACAATATATTTAGTTTTGTAACATACATGACGTGGTCTACTGAAAAAATCTATTGCAAAGAGAATAAGCTAATGTTAGGTATACCCAACAAAAAAGTGGATGCTTTGAAATTTCTGATATGAGGCAGTTGGGTAAAAGGCACAGGAAAATCTGGGGGGGGGTTCCAAGAAAGAAAAAACTAAATTTTCTTTATAAATCATTGACAGAGACGTTAATGGCATTGCTGGGAAACACCCAGGGGCATCAAAACACCAGGATAGACATCACAGTTTCAGCAGCTCTCCAGACATTTGCCCAATGAAATGCTACCTTTATTCTGATACTGCTGGTAAATTCATCCATTACTAATTTTGCTCAAGAGAATAAAATCAAAGATCAAAGTCAAGCAAAATCTTCTGTCTGTGATTACTGTTGCACTAGTAGAGATGTCAGAGGTTAAATACAGAGCTCTGTGGACCTAACTAAATATATGATACAATTATTTCTTCCATAATATAATATTAATATCCTTAATTCCTATGGAATGTAGGTTGGATTAAATCATCTGGGCCCTATTCTCCACCTCCTTGCAACTAGTGAACTAATTTACACTCGTGAGTTCAAAGTGTAAAATGCTGCTATATCAGGTGTTTAATACCCACTTTGCACAGGTGCAAGGCAGTAGAGAATCAGATATATACACTAATAATAAACACTTCCTGGATGGGATAAAATATTTTTTCCAATTAAGACACTGCAAAATTTTCTAAAGTCCCTGTTGCGGGAAAATGTATCTCATCCCCTTTTGGAGGGGCAGGCAGGGTAAGAGTCACTAGAACTCCACAGCTGGGTCTCTCGACCCCTCCAGCCACAGAGGTTGCAATGTCAGGGCCAGATCAATCTGGTAGCTTCCCTCTCTCTTTCAGGATATGTGACCAATCCTCATGACAAAGATAGCTGCCATCAGCCTCAGGGCACCTTCGGCTTCAGGGATGCAAGCCTAAGGGTTAGAGTCAATATGGTCACATGGCTTCAGGGCTGCAATGTCTAATGGCTAGGTGGGGGGAGGGAAGTCAGGCCACCACCTGAGGTGGATGGTGATCAGGGTTGGGATCAGGGAACCCAAGCATTGCCTGTTCCACCAGGTCCTATCCCAGGACCCTGATAGGTGCAGAGTGTTCCATCATTGAATCAGTGGGCATCTGGCAGCAACACACTGATGCTGCCTGACTCTGCGTCCAACCCTGGGTTATGTCCTACCCCATCTTATCGATAGCCATTTGTTGATCCCTGATTATTTCAGATTTCCTCAGCTGAGGTAGCTTCTGATAGCTCTGGCCAATCTAGGGCATCACTCATAGTCCTGACATCTGCTAGGGTCTCAAGTCTTCTGGATTCCACAGCCAGGGGATCAGCAGCTCCTGGCTGGAGCTGGAAGCTTGCATCCTCTTTCTTCAGTGGTCATCCCCAACTGAACCTAAGTGCTTCCTTTTATATTTGGTCTCCAACTGGAGCATGCCCAGTAGGGCCGAGGGGGGCATGGTCTCCTTGGCCCACAGATAGAGTTGACCCTTGTGAACCAGTGTAGGGCAAGCATACCCCGTCACAATCCCCAAAAGCAAGAGAGTTATACAGTTGTACATGTAGATGTATGTAGGGTATGTAGCAAATTGCCATTTATTAGGAGACTAACTTTTTATTAACCCCATCCATTCCCAAATCAGGAAGAACCTGATAGTGTGAAGTTGGAGTATTCCCAGTGAGTGAGTGGACCTTATTTAGCAGTATTCGTGTTTGTAGGTGGAAAAAGCCTGAGTAAATAGATATGGGGATGATGTAGGTGTACTTTTTCCTGCCCCAGAGCAGGAGGTAGATTAGATGACCACTTGAGGTCCCTTCCAGTCTTACATTTCTATGATTCTCAGTGTCTTTGAATAATCTTAGCAGATACCCCATGATAGCTGAAGTATCTGATGGATAAGGGGAAAGACATAAGGCTTGCATATATAAAGCATGAGGATATAAGGGAGAAGGAAGAGATGAAGAATCAAAATTGTGCAGTGAAGCTGGAGAGGGACATTCCAACCTGCTCATTTAAATTCATTTAATTATCTGTTAAAACTCTTAAAACAGACCATTTAAACAGTTAAATGTTAACTTACCCTGCAGTGAAAGAAGTGGGGGGCAGGAAGGGGCATCAGACAAGGACAAGCTTATCTTCTGGCTGGCTTAGCCCTGTTGAAGTGCCGCGAAGTTACTGGCTCTGCCGGCCGGGTGCTGGCAGTGTCAGTGGTCGAGCTCTGGCAGAGACTGCTAGAGGATGGAGAAGGTGGAGGCGACCTGTCCGCAAGGGCCTGAGCACGGAGCTAACAGGTGCTGCTGGTGGAGTGCGAGCAGAGCCTGGGAATGCAGCCGCACAAGCCCCTCAGTGTCAGCGGTCTAGCTCTGCCTGAGGCTGCTGGAGAGGGGAGGAGGTGTGGGGCAGCCTGTTCATGAGGACCTGGGCACACACTGGCTGAGCTGCAGCTGGGCAGCTCTCACTTGGCAGGGAAGCTCCCGAGAGGGCAACATTTAAATTAATTACTAAAAGGCAAGACCACTGCTTACTGGTTAAATGTTTAGCCACTTACTTCCCTAGTTGAAAATCATGGTATACTTTCACCAGCACCATTCACTCCACTTTTGCTCTTGCAGAAGGAATCTTATTGCATGAAGAGGTCCCTAAACTATAGCTGCTTCCTCTTTCAAGTGTCTTAAACCAGACTATTCCAGCCTACTGACTCTTACTTTCTTCTGCTGTTTACTTGAAGCTCCCTGTACTTGATTATGATATCCAGTTCACATTTCACGCTTCACCTACCTAGTTCCCAGCACACAGTCTGCTGGTCCCAAGACCAGAGACCTTCATTACACTTGCCTTTTTCATTGTTATATTATGTTCATGTTTATCAATAAATAATAACTGTATGTTTTCTTGAATAAAACTTAGTTGTTAACAACATATGCCTTCCAAATAGAAGTATAACAGTTACAGTTAGCTACCGGCTCTGCCTTTTGAATCATTTTGGATTGACAATACTGAGGTCCCCTTAGCCAAATAGCTGAAATTTGGGACTTTGCAGGATGATATCTGTTAAGAAGATAAATTAATGATGTGGAGACAGGATATTTTATTAGTGCCATTTATTCATTTACAACAATGTATACAAGTCCTATTTCCTGGAACAACAGCAGGAAAAAACTGTGCATGAACAGCCTTCTTTTGCAAAAGTTCCAGTTAAAGTGCTCCAATTCCCATTCCAAGAAGCCTTGTTCTATCTGGGTCCCAGTCTCTTCTGCTCAACAAACTGCTCCTGTGTTTGGAATCTGGAAAACTTCCCATTAGCTTCACATTCTTCTAGGAGGATTTCATGGCTTCCAGAGGTGTGCCCAGGTCATTAACCTCCCAGTATTCCCTACTGATTCTCTGAGAGAAGACCTGTGTTGCATCCACATGTTCTTTAGAGAGTTTCTCCTAGGATGAATGTCTCAAGAGAGGACTAGAGCCATTGGAAATTGGAAGGAGGAGGTGAGGAGAGGATCAAATTGATCTCTCTAGACTTTTCTGTGTGTCTTGTCACGCTCACCAATATCTTTACTGTTGGGTGTCATTTGACCTAGTCCTTAAATCTTATTGCATGTCTTTTTACAGAACCAGATGGTATTTAGCTTTTTTTTTAAATTAACTGGCTTATCAAACTGAAATTGATTCAAATTATAATAATAAATTATCATACTTAGAACAGGGATTAAATGCAATATTGCCAACATTACTGTGAGGTACTGTAACTGCTGGTAAATTGTGCTTTTTAATGGTGACATCTATTGGAATACAGTGCAATCCTTGAAATTTGGGGCAATGCGGTCTTTGCAGCTAAAATTTTCTCAAGCAGTTGATCTGTCATGAGTCCCATTTTTAGGGCACCACATTGGATGGCATTCGATTACAAAATATTCATTTTTAAACATACGGTAGGAAAAGCCTCTCTTTACTTTGTGCTATGGAAAATTGTAAAAAGGATTTACACTGTACTCCAGAAAGTCTCACAAATGCTGTACTTCCTCAGAGGACTGACAGACCCTAAGTATCCCTCCTGTGAGTATATTTGACATCTGCCATGAAACATTAATCTAGAATCAAATGTCTTTCAGCTTCTACACATTTTTGAAGCCTTCCTTTTTATTGTAGTGAGTGTCTCCATTTGAGATATCTGACACACAAAAAAGATCTTTATAAATTAGATTTTTCAGATGGATGAGCTGATCTGGGTATTATGGGAAGTCTTGATGGGTTTGTTTCTAACATCCTCTAGATCTAAGAGGAACTGAAAGGAGATTTAAATGGTTTTATAATGCTTTTCTTTTTTTCAAAAGTGCATTGAGGTGCTGTATGCATGTCAATATATGTTGCTTAACAAAATATGCAACACATGTTGGGTCCAAATTGAGCTTCCTCGTGATATTTGCTGTCATTTCAAGATACCAGGTAGTGTGATGAAGTAATTGGTCCTGGCGTGTAATTGAGCCTCATAGATCATTATAACCAGGACCTTGTGTAATAAGAAAGTATATAGATTGAAGCTTGTGGAGGGCAGTTCTAACTACTGATAACATTTGAATATACAGGAAGTATGAAGAGTCTAGAAGTATCCCCAAAACTGAAAATTATCTGGACAATCTCAAAGGAGGGTGATTTTTATTGTTTGGGGTAGATCTTTCAAATGTTTCCCTATTCCCACCAACATTCCTCTGTCTTGATAAGATATAATTTCATCCAGTTGCTATCCTGCTCCTGAAATATGGCACCTCATAGGCACAGTGGGCATGCTATGCATTTGTCCATGACTAACATAGTTAGAATAATGCTATCTAGTAAATCACTACTGACATTGCAGTACCTATTGTAAGTGTTTCTTAGAAACCTCCATCCTTATACTGTCCCAGCCAAGCCCTACTTAGCTGCAGAGGTCTCCCAGGAACACTCAATAATGCAGTAGGGCTATAAAATGTTTGAAATTGAAACAATGAAAAGGTAATTTCCAGTAATACATGTGAACTGCAGTGTGCACTATATAAATGCACTAAATGTACATGATTTGGCAACATATTTATTTACTTTTTTCTCTCTTTCTTCTCTTTTGAAATGGGCTTTCCTGATTGCTGTCAGAAGAATCACAAAGATCTTACAAGCCTTAATGAAATGCTAACCATGGTTGACTATTTTACTTACTTTCTCATTTGCACAGTAGATCCTGTGATCTGAATGTTGATTGATCTCCAGCAAATTGCTGTTCGGGAAATGGGCTGCAATTGGTATTCAAATCACTGTATTTATACTACTAGTGGTGAATAGCATACCCAGCTTCAAAAAGAAACTAAACTCAACATTTTCAGAAACTCTAAGTTTTCTTATGTATTCTGTCTTAATCAGAAAGAATTTAAGTTTCGAGGAGTAAAATTGCTTCCACACACATTGGGCCATTAAATCAATAGGGAGGTTCTGCCTAAAAATTCCACTGTACTTTTCCATAAAATAAATATAATGAAATAATCGTATTAATACCATTATTTACACCTCTTAGCAGTCCTTTGCATATGTTTCTTGAGGTGCTCAGACACAATGGTGATAAGGGTAGCATAAGAACCTATATAAAATAGAACGTTCTTGCTATTGTCCTGATTTTGTTTTAGCTATTGTAACAGCAGTCTGCAAGTATATACTCAAAGTAGAAGTGCTTTTCCTGATGCTCCTAAGAGATAGCTAAATCTGAAAAAAGCCAAAACACTTTTACTTGTGAACTCTTTGTACATAGTGGGAGTACACAAGGAAACTTGCTGGGTGTTTGGATTTTTGAAAGCCTATGGATTTGGGGTTCCCCCATTATTCTATTCAAAAATGAGCCTCCTCAACTCAGTATGTGAAGTGAGATTGGGGGGAGGACTGACTGGACCAACAGGGGATTGCCATCTACTGATAGTGGGAGAGGAAAGGGTAATGCTCATGCCCAGTCACGTTGGAACTGAGACACTCAGAATCATCCTGGAAATGTACCTGGGAAAGGGGCTTCTCTGCCTCCAGTTGGCTAACTGAGGGAAATTAGGAAAGCTGATTGGCTCTCATGTGGATCCTCTTCAATTTAAAGCCTTCTCAGAGACTTCCTTGCCATGGCTGCTGCTAAGTAAACTGCTTCAATGCCCTGAAGGGACCATATGCCCCACTCCAGGAGAAGCGGAGGCAAGGCAGGAGTAGCAACACAGCAGCTGTGAATAAAGCACAGTCTACCCCCTTCTCCCTTGTTAGAGTTGGGAGGTTGGGCAGCAGAAGTGGCAGCTAGAGCAAGGCAAAAGGTAGGAGACAGACACAGCAACTGGGGATCTGACTATACCTCTGGCATGAGGCAGGGGTGCAGTCCACTGGCCACGCCAAGTGACAGAAGAGCATATCCAGGTCTTCCTACAGATGTTGGCGTTCTGGCAGCTGAAGTGACTCCTTCTTGGAACTGAGTCAGGGGTGGGGTTATTGAGGCTTGAGGTTCCCCCTGAATGAAATAGTTTCTCAGCACCCTCAAAGCAGTGGAAGGGGATGGACCCCTCCAGCTGAGTGGGGAATAGAAAGTAGGAGATAGAGCAGGGGAACCCAACAGAGCTAGTATTACTTAAATACAGAGGAACCTTCTGAGGTGCAACAGGAGGAAGCAAGAAACAGATGCAAGGGACTCTCAATCGACTCCCAACCCAGTCTGGTGAGAAGAAGGCTGTTAAAGCATGCAGGCAGAATGTGGCCAGGACCCCTGCTGGTGTCATACAGCATGCAGCAGGTGGTGATTTGAACACACACACCCCTCATGTGACCCCAAACTAGAAGGTTCAGATGGGGTGGAGGATTTCTCCAGCCAAGGGGGTTGCTCAGTGGTACATTTGCACTCTCCACCGTGATTCAAGGAAGAGCAAGGAGGAAGGGATGGTAGGAATAGATTCCCTGCAGTGGTATCTGGAAGGGAAATCATGATCTCTTCATCCAAAATCATGGGACTCCAGATGAGAGGCAGAGGTGGGGAAAGGTGATAGTCATAAGGTGCTCAGGTGAGAGCCTTCCTGGAAGAAGGACTCAGGCATCCCTGCAAGGGCAGCAGGAGTAGGACTTTCCAGCATCCCTCTGCAAGAGAGGGAGGCAGCAGCAGACCTTCAGGCCCAAATTAGGCATAGCTACAGATGTTCCCCCCAGGGCCAGGCCAGCAGACAAGCAGTGCCAGGAGGTATGAGAAGGATTGGCTGAATCATTGGTAATTTTCACAGCCAGAAGGCTGGAGAGCCTACTTAATAGTGGTCCTTCCAGGAGAAAGGGTGGCTGTGGGTTCAGGTACAGGGTGGAGACAGAGTCACACTGCCTGACCCTGAGCTGGGGAAACATGCAGCTGAAAAAGAGGTACAAGAGAGGGAAGAGAGAGCTCCAAGAGCAGAGGCAATGCACCACCCCTCTCTTTGGAGAAACCCACAGGCACTTTTGAAAACTGGGCTTCCAGGAGACCATTTGCAGGAACAGATAGATTCCTGCAGATCTCTTGTTGTGCATTTGTCAAAGATTGTTCGAAAAGTTTGGAAAGGAGTGTGCCTGGATGTGTTCACCTTTCTGTTCCATGAAAATCAGATGGCACATATTGATATAAAAAGGGAAGAATCAAGGTGCCAATCCCAGCTGCCTGAAGTGGCTAGGAAGCTACCTAACTGGACCACATCCTTTAGTATATACAAATGCAATATGCAAATGGCACCTTGACCAAAGCGTCATCTTTGTTCAAATATTCATATGTCATCCCATGGACACGTGCCACATATGTTTGTGTTGAAGTATGATGAGGAGTTAACACTTAGGGCAGCAGATGAGCCAAACTTGCCCCATGGTCAGAATGTCCAAGTCTTGTGGCTGAAAGGCATGACCAAGTTATTGGTACTGAAACCACAGGCTTCAAAGAGCAGGAGCATGTTTAAGTTTGTTTCATATTTAATTAAGGGGAGTGTTTTTATTCCTTTTCTACATACAAGTTTTGCTGTAAGAAATATGGAGGCCAGTATGGTGCCCACACTTGCTATCGGGATAAAGGAAAAGCTTGATTTGGTGGAAAGAGGGGCAGTCATCAAGTGTTCAATACTGTGACAGGAGCAGTAGAAGGAAGCAGCAGTTTTAGAAGAAGCTCCATCCCCCATTAAATTATAGGTATTAAGGACCTTGTTATGAGTTATCCTAACCTGACACATGGAATTTATATGTAGTCAGAGTTTTCAGCAGATTTAGTTACCATATGAGGAAGAAAGTTTGCACATATGGAAAGAAAATATATAATATGTTAAAAGAGCCAGACAAAT
Organism: Mesoclemmys tuberculata; assembly: GCA_007922155.1. Lineage (NCBI taxonomy): Eukaryota > Metazoa > Chordata > Testudines > Chelidae > Mesoclemmys > Mesoclemmys tuberculata. Next base: position 65,531,328 of record ML675610.1, read on the forward strand.
TGATTGGGGGAAAATGTAGGTAGAAGTAACAGCTAAAAGAATATCTAGGCATTTTTTTTAATGTCTGTCCTACTGGTATCCCCTCTGGGTTTTAGTGACTAAACAAGAGCACAGGATTAGCCATCATTTATCTTATCCTCAGGAATCCCCAGTAAATGACAATAGAATTCAACCTGGTATTCCTCATGTGATGTGGTAGCCAAGGTGAAGGAATGTGACCAAGGGCCACAGTTAGGTTACTCTATTATTAAATCTGCATTTAGATTACTGTCTGGTAATCACAAAGATTTTAATTTGCTCGATTTTCATCTTGAAGGACATTACTTTTTTGTCAAGGCCATGCCAAGAATCCATAGCACATTCAGCCTTGGAAAGGCTTAACAAGGTACTGGAAAGGGTGGTCATTAGGGAAATGGGCTTGCACCAGGCAGTTCACTATCTATGATACTTCCTCTTTGTAGGAAAAATGGATTAGTGAAAGTGTCCACCTACTGAGAATATTTTAGGAGATGGCAGAACATTTGGCCCTGGGAAAGAATGCAAGCTTATCTCAAAAGTGTTAGCCTTGTGAATTGAACTCCTATAATCTTTTTTTCCCAAACTCCCATGATCTTTTGCATCTGAACCTGAATACTCTATATCTGTAATCCTAGTTGCTCTGAGTTCAGTGAATTACCAAATGCTGGAGTCTGTGTAATCCTTTACTCTGATGTGCTGATGTTCAGAAAGGGACTATTTGTGATTGATAAGGTATACTTGTTATTGCAGATGTCTTCTGTGATTGATGATACAGTGATCTATTGAGAGATGTTTTTAGCTCATCTTTTAGCAACTTGTTAAACACTTGTTGCCACAGGTGTTTTCTCCGATAATGACTTATTTACAGATCTCTTTTAGCTTACTGATCATGTAAGATGAGATACCACGAAAGGAACCCCACATGGACATAAGTTATGGGAATAGAATTTCTTTGTCTCAAGCATAGTATATAAGGAGGTGAATTTCTGAAAGTTAGTTGAGAATGAATCAAAATGTGCAGGATCACCTTTCCAGATTGGTTTTGAAATGTATAACCTTTCTTTCTGAAATTTGTATTTTGCTGATTAGTCTTTGACTAATACTCTTTGATTAATAAATACTGCTAGAACCTGGTTATCTGACCTCTTCCTAATAACACATCCAAATTTTGATATAACAGAAGTCAACAAACTGAATTGGATTCAATGCACAGTGTATCATCATCATCATCGTCATGGCAGAACACCACCAGGACAGACCTCTGGCAAGGTGCTTAAACTTATTCAGTTGTATAATCCACTTATATCTGTCACTGGCAGTCTTGTCACACTACTGAAACTTTTGACTCCCAAGTAATTGCTAGCCATATTCAACATTCCATGGTACATATACTTCAGAATTCTTTGTCCTTCCATTCTAATATGTCCATACCAATAAAGCTGCTAAAATCAAACAAGTATTCATGGAGGCAGTTGCTGGGTTTGGGTTCAAATATACTCATTTCTGATCTTGTCCTGCCAGTTGTTGAAAACTTGTTGAAGCTGATGAAAACAATGAGAATAAAAAATGTTAATTGGGTGTTTTTCAGTCTTCCTCAGCACCGATATTTCACTTCTATACAATAAAGTTGGCATGACAGTGGTTCTACAGATCCACAGCTTCACAGCAAACTTGATTTCACAAAGTTACCACAAAGGTCACTGAAGGGCCCAGAACATGGAAGCGGCTGCTGATATTCAAGTGTTCACATCATTTGAGCATCCTGTAGAGATAACAGGGCTATATTTTAAGTTACTGAAATACACAATGGGCTTTGGAATGATTGCTAGGGTTTTACCTTCTCTCTTATGTAAAGTTATTTTGCATGCCTTGAAGTTTTTGTAAATTAAACAGTTCAGTGTGTCTTTTACAAATTTCTCAAAAGATTCAGCAGGCAGTTATAAACCAAATATAAGTTTCAGCTAAATATAACACTCGGTAGGTGAACTTACCGTTCTCTTGACTTAATTTACACAAAGTACATTACAATGGTCAAATTGACATTACAATTGAAATGCAATCAAGAAAAATACTTTTTAAGGTTTCACCAGATGGTTAATGGGAGAATCCTTTTCCTTTAATTTAAGTAATTTAGCTCCAGTTCTGCTAAAAGTAGAGTTACTTTGCCTTGATTTTGAGGAAGTATAACTCCTAAAATTGTTTCCTAGTAGCTTCCCTTTTGGCTACTTCTCTCCCATTAATCTTTACCGTTCACAAAAATTGGATGGCTGGGTTTGTCTAATGTATCTCTCTCCCCATATTATACAACACCAATTATACAACAATTATACTTTTTGTAGTCTGGCATGAACTAAAAAGAATTTCTAAAACTCCAGGATTCTAACAGTTTAGAAAGAGGTTGGTTTAACCCAAGGATCCCTTACTGTTTCAATAGCAGACTTAATGGTTTGGTGTCTCCTTTGGGAAACAGTAACTCACAAAAAGACAGAAATACATGCACATACTGTCTATATATGTGGGTGATAGAGAAATTTGAGCAATTTCAAATTGGTCTCTAGAAGGATCTTCACATCTTCTTTTTGGAGTCTTTAGTTCATGTGATTAATTTTAGCTTAGATCTTAATTAATATTTATGGGTATCTTCAACGATAATAAAATGCAACTGGAGCTCTTTCACAGCAGGATTTGGTCTTGACTTTCTCTTTTGGTTGCACCTCAAGATTAATTTAATTGGTGATTAGAGTTCTTCACTTCTCTTCATCTGATTGGAAGGTCCAAGGAAGGAAGCAAGATACAACTTCTTGTGTCATTGATGGTGCTAGAGAATCTTCCATTCTTTCTCCACCTGAAGCGATACTCTTGTCAAATTAGGGATTCCAGGATTCCAGCATTAAGGACCAATTTCTTAATGCTTTGGTCTAGGAGTCACATTGAAGATTCCAGTCCAGAACATACTTTGCAACCCAATTTGTTACTAACAGCAAGCAGGTGCCTCTTGAAAACAGAACACAAAAAGTTACTATATGATAAGGAGCTGGCAGGCAACTTCTGCTTTAGGTCCCACATTCAAGTGTCTGAATTGTTTAAATATAATCTATGACTATTCAAGGTTATACATTCATTCATTTTCCACACATTCTCATGACACAGAGTTAACTATGGCACATGGAAAATAGCCTAAAAATTGCAACAGAGACCAGGACACATGCATAACTTTTTATCCTAATAATCTTTTGCCTACATTAGTGGTTACCAGACTGTGAGTCATGACCCCAAATTGGGTCACACCATCAGCAAATGGGATTGTGGCCATTTTGCTCCACACAGTATGACCTCATAAGTCCATTGCCTGGGAGGTCATGCTGTACAGATAATGCTCTTCAAAATGGTATCCTCCATGCTCTCTAGTGTCCCTAGAGGAAATATTTCATTAAAATAGAGTTGTGCCAGCAGAAAGTTAGGGAAGACCTGGCCTGCATACAAAAAGATGTTTTAAGCATCTCATAGCAATGCTAACTTTTCTTATATATTTGGCTAATGAAAGTCATTCATTTCTAAATCCAAATATGGCCTCTTTTCCTTACAGTCCTCAAGCACTATCTAGGATGCTGCCCAAATATTTGACAATTGCTATCTGCCTGATGTGCTGTCCATACAGGTTATAATCTGGAGCTGGAAGATACTTGATAGTAATGGCTAGGGACTTAATTTCATCTGGATTAATAACTAGACTAAAAACCAATGTGCACTGCTTCTTGCCCAATCATCAGCTGCAGTAATTCACTAAACTCAGCCAACAAGACAACTGTGACAGATGTGCAATATCCTGGATAAAGCTTACTGAATTAAAGTAAACCTTTTCGAATTAAGTTTAATACCTTTGGAGTCTATTGTATTTAAATGCTATAGATGATGTGTTACTGTGAGATTATATGTAACTTCTCTCAGAGGAGGGAGTATACTAACTGTGACAAATGCACCTCTTTCATCCCATCATGGTGTTGGGAGGGCCTGGAGAAAATCCATACCACTCCAGTTTTAATATTTCATATTGGTTTATTTACAGTATTTACAGTGGTTGCCTTAGGGTTGGCCCAATGGTGTCTTTAAACAAAAACAAAAAAATTACATTTCCTAACTCTCAAAGGAATACTGTGTCTTCTTATGTCAGCTACCTATCACCAGCCACTCTCTCTAACCTACTCTGGTCCCATTTACACTGGGGAGAAAGGTACGCTTCTGCAGCTTCATTCTCATCCCTCCTCTCTTTTCTCTCTTACTGGAAGAGGCTTTTAAAGGCTAAATTAGATTTAGGTGTCCATAATTATCCTGACATAACCTCTTCCAATTCATAGGAAAAGGGGCTTTAACTATTCTAATACTAATATACCTGCCTTCAACCATCTTTGCAGAACTGTCAGGGCTCACCTTGCCACATAACATAATTCCTCCAGTTATTAGCCCTTTGGAACTTCACCCTGAGGAGGGGACCCATTGTCAGGCTGATTATTTTTTTCATTAGCTCTTTGAAAGTTCAAACTTGATTCTAAGAGAGGATATAAGGATAAATAACTTGATGGTGAACTGATTCGGGGCTGTTGTTCTGATCCAGCAAAGGACTGATCCATGGATGAACCCAGTCCTAGGGAAGATTTAGAAGGTCTTTGGACTACTCACACTCCATAAGACTGGATTCTTGTTCTGAGCAGAGGGCGATGAACTTGAAACCACAGCAAAACCACTGGGGTGGGGTTTTGAAGGATTGCTCCTGCCAGAGTCCATATTAGAGGTGGTGATCTCTGGTAAACTTATTAGCAAGAAAGCATGTTCTTTTATTGCTTTTACTATGTTTCCTCTCTAGTGCTTTTACCTAAAGAATAAAATAGGCTTCTTTAGAAACCTGTATGCTAACTTATAACTGGGCTATTTAGTGAATTTATTGTAATTCACTATAATTAATCTTTGAAGAGAAAGCAAGCAGGCCTGCTGAGGCAGATAATCTTTTCCTGGGAATAACACAGTGAAGGTAAGGAACAATACAGCCTGGAAAGACCCCATTCAGAAGCGAGAGAAATTTAGGTCTCCACCCAAAAGAGACAACAACATATCCAGAAGCCTGAGAGAGGAGGCTTGCTGGACCATAGAAGGGTCATATAGGCACAGTTACCCTGAACTATGACAACAAAGTCATTGGTGTATTCAAGATCTTGAAGCAGAACAGTTTTCAACTCAGTGCTAAAGTCATTGTCGATACTAAACAATAATGGTGACAGACAGCAGCCTTGTCAAATTGCTGTGGAAACAATGCTGTGTATCTACCATTGACTCAAATTCAGCTTTCCATTCCATTATAGACAATGACACTATCTTCCCAGGAGGCCAAGTTGCCTCATCAGATACCACAGACTTGCTTGCTGCATTGAATCAAAGTCCTATCAAAAGTGCTGCAACAGTTACAGAAAATGAGGGACATTTACATTTTTCATGTTGGGTGGTGACCTCAGGTAAGGTCTTTTGTGCCCAACTGGTGGATTCTACCTCTAGAGATGAGAAGCCTCATCATTTTGTTTGTATGACCAAAGAGAGCAGGGAAAGTTTAGACGTATGGGAAACAAGTTATAGCAGTATAATGAGGTATCAGTTTGGCAATCTGATTGGTTGCTGGGACCAGAGCTACAAATGCAAATTGGGAAAATTATTATTGGAGGGAATTACCAAAGGAATTGATGTGTGCAGAGGTGGCCTGAGGAATGGACAGAGCATAGTATAATAAAATATATATTACTTTTCTTAAATTTTTTCCCAATATGGTTGGCAGTCAATATTTGGGATAAGAAACTTATCAATAAATGGGTTAGTTTATTGTGTGATGACCTGGCAGTTGTTCAAATCATTAATCAACCATCATAAAAGTCAGCACAGATAATATGGATGATAAGGAAATTCATATTTCATTGCCTTTGTTAAACATTTTTTTGTGTGCAGTGCTCATTTCTAATATAGATAATGACATTGCCAAGACTCTGTCTTGATTTACAGATGATACATTCTGGGAGCTAAGACCATTTGCCAGCTGACATGCATAGGTTATGCCTCAGTGTCTGTGGAACCATGATGGTGTCAGGGCTGGAGGGAAACTCCATTGCCCCAAGACTTTAGGGTTAAAAAACGATGGTTTTTCTGAGTTCACAGATTAGAGTTAAGGAAGGCCTCTGGTGTGTTTGACCTTCAGGGTTAGTGAAGTTGTGCCAAAGGCATCAAGATGACCGCTCCAGGTGTGCACTGGAATTGGCAGATAGGCAGTTTAAACAAGAAGCAATGTTCTTAAAAATTAAGATATTAAAATACGGATCAAACTGGGAAAGAGGCCACAGCGTTCTAAGAGAATGCTGAATAGGTATGTGTGCTAAAAGCATTTTTGAAGACATGGGGATGTAGGAGCTGGACCTTTTATTTGTACGTGGGGATGGTAGCTACCTGACTAGGTGCTGCTTGAAGGGGTAATGAGAAATGGATTAGCCTACTTGGTTCTTAATCTGGCAACACTTTGGACAGATTCCTTCAGGATGGGTGCAATGACAGCTGCAGCATCAGAGAGTTTTACTCAACAGGTGGTCAGATAAATGGGTGCTGGAAATTTTGACTGTTATAGGACTTATGTTGGTCCTCTTGATGGATTCCTAAAACAAGTGAAGAATTTATCTGTTTTGATTGCAGGAGACATCAGAAACAAGGCTTATGTCTGGATTTATGAGAACTTTTCAGTTCATTTCTCACATTGGGCAGCCAGTTTACAGCTGAGCTTCATACTCTAGCAATAAGCACCATAGAAAATCCCATGAAAACATTAATAATTCTGTCTTCAGAACACTGTGCAGTAAATATGGCCTCATAAACGATGAATACAAAGCAAAATATGGAATAGCTGCTCCTTAATAAGCACCACCCATCCAATGTACTGAATGAGGCAGGGGCACTCTGAGGAAAAATAGCATGTAGTCATGTAATTAAAAATAGTATAATTTATAAGGCATATGTGCAAAGGATCCAAATTAAGTGTATACCAGCAACCTTAAAACTGGCATTTCTTGACTTTTGATTGCTTAACTTTACAGCCTTAATGTATTTATTACATATTTTTGGTGTGTAATTAGAGAAAAAGACACTCAAAGAGGAGCTATGTAGGCAAGAAACAAAGCTTTAAAGCAGCCATATGACTCAATCCTCAGAGAAGTGAATCCAAAACGGCAGCCAGGGTTTTGCAGTTCTCACAGATAGAATACAATTGTCAAATGATCCTGCCCTTACATTATGTTTATTGTCTCCACTACACTGAAGCTGAACTTCTTGGCTGAAACTGTGGCTGTCCACCTTTAAGGATATAGGTATGTTGTGGGATCAGTTCATTCCCCCTCTGCAGTTGTTGTACCGCATCCACCTAGTAACAGCCTGGTTATTTAACTATGGCAAAAGTATCATAGGCCTACATATAAATATGAGAGTTAGGTTTCAGAGGAATGTGGGATAGATTAGACAGTCATGTCTGAGCACGAGATTTGTCTGACGTGAAGTGTTCATGATGCAAGTACGGCAGAAAGCTGTCAAGCCAATTTATGGGATTAGGGCCTAGAAAAATGTGAACAGTGAGGTTACAAGCGTCTCTTTAGACACTGGTAGCTCTGTGTTCATACACAGGTATATTGGATACAATATGTCTGAGCCTTATGTGCTGGAGAGCATTTCTCAGATAGACACTTGCTGGGCGACCACAGGGATTGGATTATATAGGAAACATATACCAGACTGTGGTGTGAGTGCGAGGCATGGGACCAAGCTATTTGCTGGTATTCCTGTGACTGGTGTCCAGTGTGGATAAAAGCTAAATGGGCCATTTACCAGACGTAAATAAGGCCCAGGACATAGCTGGCGGACTTTTTGCCTGTAAAGAGAAGGGGAGACCTGAAGTTTTCACAGACTGAGGTGCACTTGGTACTTCTCCCCCACATCTGGAAGGAGAGGATGAGAGGATTCAGAAGCGAGCTGAGTCCTAGGGGCTAAGGTGAAGAGGCTCTACCTTGAGTTCTTGGTTATCTGGTGGGAATTGATCCAATTAAGTGGCTAATTTTGGTGGGCTGGGGGAGGAGAGCCGATAGCACCCTCTTCCTCCATAGTGTAAAGTTCATAAAGTTATGGCCTGCCTCTTAAATCCATCTCCATGTCTCTCTTTCATTCACCTGTGTCCTGATCAATCAATAATTAATTTCATAGTGGATATGAATAAGAATAAGGAGAAGTTTTTTCTCAAAGCTAACAGCTTGGGCATTGCTCTCAAGACAAGAAATACATTTTTTAAAGAATTAAAAGGTATTTTTACCCTTTTTTTCTAATTTTTCTAATAAGAAGGGGAAATTTCATTTTGTTATTTATCCACAGTGTTTCCGACTCGCACGTACCCCGGCTTGTCCTGTGGGAGTTTTCATTAGCCTTCTCCAGTCTGTACAGGGAACCTTTCTCCAGACAACCTGCAACTGAAGTTGCAACTCAGCTATGTTCAGCTCCCATCTTTTCCTGAGTTTGGCTTTTCCTATGTTTAGTGAAGATGTGCATCGCTCACATCTTGGATATAATTTCCACAATGAGGTCAAGCACGCCATGTCTCTGGAAAGAGTAATAGCTGAGACCCTCAGAATAAATTTACATTTCAATCACTTCTCATATGTTATAATACAATTAATAAATCATTACTGAGTACTGGGCATAGTAAAGTTCCCTTGCATTCAATCAGATAAGTTAATAGCTATTTTTGAAATTTTATAGTATTTATCAGATTTTTATTTGAATCGTGCTATATGATTCTAAACATTAACCTTCATTTCATATTATTGTAAATTGTCTTATTGTCAGTCTGTAGTGCACCATGTAAGCAGTGCATCTTGTTAGCTTTAAGGGAGTAGAGCTCATAGATATAGTCACTGGTGAGTGTTTATACATAGCTTTAGTACAATATATGGCTGTACCTGTATGTTTTAATGGATGCATCTGTTCCTTTTTGGCTTACAAATTTCAAAGTCACTCTAATGTCAAATTCAGATACAAGCTGTGTTGTAATGCGACTGTGTGAGACAAGTTTATGAAATTTAGCAACAGAAATCATTCTTTATAACTGCTTTTGGGAAGATGATAGATGGCACCATCTTTCTTCACAATGAAAATCATAAAAGACATTAATTTGGTCCTTCAATTGCTAACCCTATTAGATCATTTCTATTATCATTTTAAATGAATCCATAATTAAGATGGACCTATTTCTGCATATTTAAAATCTTTAACACTGGAGATAACTTCCTTGTCACATGGCAACAGACTTTTGAGAAATTCCACAAGAAGAGCAACCCTGAGAAAATATTAAGGAGACATTACCAAAATGTGAGGGACTCATTATTTTTGTTTTAATCATAAGTTTCAGGAAAGAGCTGAAGAGTTTTTAGGATTCTTAGCTCCCAAGCCACAGATGCCTAACTATATCCTGAGGGTGGAAGTGATATTATCAGACTTTCAGCTTACATGACCACCCAATTTCTCTCCTGGCCCACTCCCAGGGTGCAGTCATTCCCTGTTCAGGCGGACATCAGGCACTGGAGGATGATACTGGGGAAAGTACTGAACAGCTGTTCTCTGCTAGTCAGAGAGATAATGAATCTATGAGTCACAGATAACCCGGACAGACTCACAACCCAGAAACAGAGCTGGGTCTAGGAGAGAAGATAGTGACCATCGAGTGAATAGTTCCTCACCTCAGTGAATTATGGCACGGGAAGGAAGAAGGAGACTCCTTCAGCAGCCGTCCATTAAGGTGTAATTATATTTATCTTTTAAAAAGGATGAGAATTCCTCTTCAGTCCTTTACCAGGTGCCTAATGAAATTGCACAAGGATCAATATAACTATAAGAAGATAGTGACTGGTCGTGGGTCTAATTCATGGGAGAAAGAAGGACAGGGATACACAATGGGTTTGTCAGGGTGGGACATAAGGTGCTGGGAGTTCATGTAAATTAGCAGCTCCTTTCTGTGTGGGTATCTTATCACATAAAGGTGATTTGGGATTTGGTCCAATATTCTTAATTATATCAACAGGATATAACAACAACAATAACAACGAGAAGTTCTTGAAAGCAAAGACAATGAGTATGGAGAGAATTGCAACACTGATTTACTATAAGCAGGGCTGCTGACACTGCCTATTATTAAGATTGCCTGGCATTTCTCACTGTAAGACCTTGATTTCAGTTTTGCCAAACTTCAGCTGTTTTGACTGAAATTTTCAATACTGGGTGACTGTCACAGGCTGAGCTGCAGTGTAGGTGGAGGAGGGAGACTTCCACTGGATTAAGAGCCTGGGGAGGGAAACTGGAAATGGAAGCCAATGAATGAGGATTGAGCACAATGGACCTGCTCGGGCAGTGAATCAGGGTTGTTTAGAGAAGGAGGCTGTTGTCTGTAAGACCCTTGCTTCATTTGCTGCAGAAGAAGGAAAGTGTGCGGTGAGTGAGGCAAGAGGTTGCAGGAGGGAAAAAAGAGCATCTCATCGTTAAGACAGTTGAATGCTGCCCTGGAGAACTGGATTCTATCCCTGCCTCTGACACAGAGGTCCTATGTAATGCTGGGCAGGTCACTTAAACCAAACTTTTCACAGGTGGTCATTAATCGTGTTGTCTGGATACCTAACCTGAAACTCTGCTGCCTGATTTGCAGAAGTGTTGAGCTCTCACAACTATAACTGAAGTCAGTGGGAATATATTGAATATATTAAGTGGTATATAATGCTAAGTACTCTGAAAAATCAGATCCTAAGTGCCTCAGATTGGGCACCTAAAATTAGTGGAAACGTTTGACCCTAATACCTTTGGGTATGTCGACACTGCCAAGTGAAAGTCTGACTGTATTATGGGTAGGCATGCCTGTCCTAGATTTAATCTAGCTAGCACAGGTAACAATAGCAGTGTAGATGTGTGAACAGGCCAAGAAGCACAGTATGTACCCAAGATCCCTGGAAGGCTTTTACTTAGAGTATTAGCCCATGCTGAAGGTCATGCTACCATGTCTATACCGCTATTGTTACCAGGCTAGCTAGGTTAAAGCTAATACTGGTTTGCCTACTTGTATTACAATTACACTTTCATTTGCAGTGTACACATAACCCCTGTGTTTCAATTCCCCTCTCGTAAAATGGGTATGGTACCTTCTACTGACCTCAAAGGACTTTGTGTAGATAACTTAATTAATGTTTGTGGAGCGCTCAGATACTATAGTGAAGAGTGCCAAAGAAAATCCCATGAGGACATGAATAATTCTGTCCTCGGAGCAAGGTTTGAACAGTGTGTAGTAAATAAGTCATGGGGCCAGACATTGAAAAATGAGGATAAAACAAAATATTGAATAGCTGTTCATTAACTGAGCACCATTCATCCTATGCACTAAATGAGACATTTTTACTGCGGAAAAAATAGCATGTGATCATTCATAACGAATATGCAAAAAGGTGCCAAATTAAGGTTGCACAGGCAACCTCAATATTAGCATTTCCTAATTTTGAGTGCTTGTAATTAAAGAAAAAATATCTGAAAAAGTTTCTCTGAAGGCAAGGAACAAAGCTTTACAAGTGGTCATATGAATGATTCACTCCACACAGGAGTGAATTCAAAATGGCAGTGAGGGTTTTCAGTTCCCACAAAGACAGTACGTTTTTCAAATCATCCACCTGTGATCTGGGGTGAATGCATGTGATGCCTTCCTGCTCCCTGTTCCTATTTGCTCCACATATCTGCCTTTCACACTCTTGTTATGGTTGGTTCACATTGTTGCTGATTTAACCAGTTCATTAATTTATGTCGGCATCTTCTGTTGGAGTTTTGGGATTACAGTTCTGGGGTGCATCTGAGCTTAACATCACCTCTTCCATTGGTTATTGTTATGGAATTGACACTACAGTTTTCAAGTGATGTAACATTTGTGTAAAAATCAAAATCCATTTAACTTTTATGTGTTTCATAGTGCTTTTTGCCAGGCTTGTCACTTATTTAATTATCTCTGTATTTAAACAAAAGCTTGCTTGCTTTCAGCCAGTTTTTTTCTGTAATGCAGTAATGATGTTTCATTTGTGGCATCTCAGTCATTTCTATATATGAATGCGAATCATACCACATTAGCCCCAGTAGTGTTTGGACACTTACTCCTAATGGAAAAGTTGTAAAGAATTTATTAGCAATTAAATCAGTATTGTGTACAGAAAAGTAAAAAAGTTGTTTAGAAAACAGTCTTACACTATAGAATTTAATAGAGAATGATATAGTTTATATCATTTTGTTAATAATTCTATTATAGAATTTTATAATAATTCTAATATATAATTATATATCTGGTGTATAATTGTATAATTTTCACTTAAAACAATATATTAAATATTTCTTATGATATTTATGAAATTATCTAACAAAGTTTTTTGATGTGTTTACAATTATGGAATAAAGGAGACAATATTCTTTCTGTACAAAAATACATAATCAGTAAAACAATGTATATATTGTGTTGGCATGTATCACTAGGCTGCTTTGATATGAAACTCATTATACAGTATTTGAGGCGGAAAAAGATCAATTTAATAATTTTTCTATTAAATTTTATGATACTTCTTCACCAATATTCATTTTAATATTAATTAGGTTAAAACATTTCTGTTAAACATAAATAAGTTTTCCTTAAAGCTACCTTTAAATCACTAACAATAATGGACCCAGTTCTGCCACGTTTTTCAGAGGAGAGCAGCACAATAACACAATAACCCCCTGTCAGGGGGTTGGAGTAGATGATCTCCTGAGGTCCCTTCCAAACCCTAATTTTCTAATTTAATTTTTCTATGTTTAGAGGTAGCTTAATTAGAATGAAATGGGGTTTCATAGGAACTAAGGTACTTTTCATTGTGAATGTGTGTGTCAGAATCAGCCCAATATATTTCCGTCACCAAAATATAAATAGATAATTTTGGAACAATCTTTAGCTACATTTATCTTTATTTGTTTATGACGCATATTTATATAACATTTTACTTTCCATTGTTACTTCTATTTGATACAGCAGATCCTCGGCTGGTGTCAATCAGCATATCTTTACTGTGTACTGACATAGGAGGACCTATGCTGATTGACACCCACTGAGAATCTGACCCTTAAAGTGGAAATCTGTATTTCAACTACCTCTTTTAAAAATGAGAGCTTTTTTATTAAAATAATTAATCTTTATTCTTGTAGAAATTATTGTTACCACAAAGTCTTGATTCAGAGATTAAACTGTGAGCTACAACAGCTAAGCACTTATAAAAAGGCATTTCTTGAAAGTCTTCATAAATAAGATGTCAAATAATACACTATAATATCCCAAATTTGCTTTCCTCCCAACCTTGAAAGAGCACATTTATTCTTATTTAAAAAGAACCTTGTAATACAGTGATCCATAGTCCATTACATTAAGTTATACCAAAGGTCCTTGCAAAGGTAATGACATGTATAGGGACAGATGCTCAGACCTGCTAAGTCTCCCTTGTGACACTAAAGTGATGCAAAAGGAACTTAAGCTGCTTTGCCTGTTTGGCCAGCATTAACAGGGTTTATTAGCTTCCCTGAGTATGCCTTTGAGGGTTAGTGAACAATGTGTGTCCCCTCAGCCCATTCCTTTTTCCTCTTCGCTTCCTATATGAGGCTCCGATAATCGACAGAGTTTCTCTGTGTTTCACAATCACGCACACACAAGCTCCCTTCATTGTACTGATCCAGGGGTGATGTTCTGAGTATTTATTTTCTTTGGTTTATGGTTGTGCCACTGACTATAGATATTTATTAGATGTCTTTACCATAGAAAACTACTTCAGGCTACTTTACTCACCCTCAAGTTGAAATTTCTAAAGAGTAATTTCATGAAGTCTCCAGTGCTTCTTCAAGGTTACTGCTTTTTGCTGCAATGCTACATGGACTCATTCTAAATATTGTGACTGTAGATATGTCCTTTCTTTGAGGATGGAATGAGGGTAATTCTGGACTTGGCTCTATAAATGTAAGATTATAATAGGAAGTTATATCCCTGTCTGAATGTAGTCCTATCACAACAGACCATTCTTTGTTACATTCCTAGTTCATTTGTAATGTTTTTTCCCTTCCTTTTTCTCTACTTCTTCTTTTCCTCCAGAAGAATTACAAAAAGAATGAGTAAAGAAGATGTACACCCAGATTCAAGGCAACTTCAGGAAGTTTGCCTTTTCTTAGCTCAATTTATTGCCCTTGAATGTCTTGGAATGTGAATTGACGAGTAAACTTAAATGACTAACTCTTTATTTGGCCTGTCAGCTCATGGAAAAAAAATATCTACATTGTACAAACTGCTATGACTAGAAAGGTTTTCCAATTCACCTTGGGCATGTCCTCTTATGTTGAATAGCCAACAGTGTTTTATGTGGATGATATACAGCTTATATATAAAACCATGTCAACTACATATCTCCTACCTACTATAAATGAAATATTAGACGGACAGTCTTCAAGGTGCTACTGTTTTCTATTCACTTGATCTTTCTTAACACTGTTTACTGACAGCCAGAAATAGAGTTAAACTCCAAATCTAAGTTTGCATTTATCACAGAACAAAGTCTATATCAACTCAAGGTCATATTATGAACTATACATTTTTCCTGGGTTCTGTTTCACATAATATATTTATGGTGAATGATATTAATGGAGAATTATATTTGGAATCAATGGCAATGAAATACACTGTATAATATAATGTGTTTCCCAATATCTTTAATATAATCTTGGTAGATTTTATTATGAGGCTGAGCCTGCAATCCTGTCTCCTTGCAGCCAAAAATTGCATTGGTCACATCACCCTTCAGCTTCTACTCAAAATTTTGTCAGTGTGAAACTAGGAGTGAAAGACATTTCCGGTGTCTGTGTTTTCATGTTCCAAAAAAACAAAATTAATAATCATTTCCCAAACTTTCACAGAAAAGTGAATGTAAAATTAGGAATGTAAAATTACTGAAAAGACAAGAATGACAATTTTTAAGCAAAAGTTGTAAGAAAACTATTTCACAGCCCTAATTGTTCACAGATTCCAAGGTAAGAAGGGACCATTGTGATCATTCAGTGACTGAATAAGATTTGAGGATCATGATGGGATATTCAGCTGAAGATGAGTGACTCTGCAGCCAAAAGAGCTAATGAGATCCTGGGATGTTTAAAGAAAAAAAACTCAAGTAGGAGTACAGAGGTTATTTTATCTCTATATTCGGCACCTGTGCAGCCACCACTGGAGTACTGCGTCCAGTTCTGGTGTCCAGTTCAAGAAGGAAGTTGATAAATTGGACAGGGGTCAGAGAAGAGCCTCAAGAATGACTGAAGGATTAGAAAACATGCCCTATAATGATAGAATCAAAGACCTCAAACTGTTAGATTAACAAAGAGAAAGCTAAGGGGTAATTTGATTGCTGTCTATATGTATCTATGAGGTGAACAAATATCTGGAAGTTGAAGCTAGACAAATTAATAAAACATTGATAATTACTTCATAAAGAGGCTACAAATGTAAAGTCTTGCCACTGGTGTCTTATAATGTCTAGACAAATTTGTCTCATATAATTAGTGAAAGAGGGCCAAACATCCCTTAAAATCACAATGGCCTTTCCAGTTTACATTCATTACATTTTAGTTCTGTCATCAGTTCGTCTTTATCTGTTAAGACAAATTATAATAAAGAAATCCCCCATGTTGTCTGCAACACTTTTTGAGTTATGGGTTATCATCCTGGGAAAAAAACAGCTGTTGAAGCATACAATTCTAAATAACTTTCTAAATTGATTAAAATGTTATGATTTTGTTTTGAAAGCCATTTCCTATGTCTTCTGTTAAATTAGAAGGGTGTTTTTTTACAGTGTTGATCACAACTCAATACAGCAATTGTCTCATGGCCACTTTGCCAATTCAGGGTTACTTGCTCTACCTTTGCTTCAATTCATGCTCACTCAACAACCCTATGACTTTTGAACAAGTTGATTACATCGCAAAATAATTTAGGAAATCATTTAAAGCAATTAGCAACTGGAAAGCAGCAGCAGAGTTAGCATCATGTTATGAGATAAGTCTCTGAAGAATATCAGCAAATATTCCACATTTTGAGAAACAATCTGCTGGAAAACCTTCCTCTTTGAATAAGCCTTTCCAGTCTAAGAATGGCACTGACATCCCATTACTAAACCTCTACCAACAACAAAAATTCAACACTAAACACTCTACCCCCCAAGCAGATTTTTGCCTCTGAACAGGAAGAAGTGACAGAGATTCCATGAATGCTTTGACTACGGCTGTTGATCCTAGATATAAGGAACTCAGACACAACACATATAGGTACTAATATAAAACCCACAAGTAGATAGACTCAAAGACCACAGTTGAAGAACCACTCCATGGATCATCAGTTTGAGACTCTGTTCCAAATAAATAATAATAATCAATACATTGTAATGTATGAGTACAGAATGCCCATGTCCAATACTATTCAGAACTATACAGATATTCCTGCCTCAATGAGTGGCCCTACACACTGTATTATATTGTTATTGATGAAAATACTGAATAAAATTTAGGCAACATCCATTTTGCCATTCTGATAAAATAGTTTCCAACTGCTCAAGAAATTGATTAGCCTTAGGATACAATGACTTCCTAAAAGGATTATAAAGGACAAATTTCTCTTTGAAATATACCGGTACTTGAGCTGAACATTCTGTACATTTCAGGTCAGGATCTTAACTGAGCTGCAGGTGTTTTAAAGTTTTTCCTTTTATTCAGAGGTAGCTGGGAGGGTTTGTTTGTTCTTTTACCTTTCTCCATTCACTGTTTTTGTTTCAATCCTGCCTCAGGATTATTACAAAATATAAGAAAAGATGTGGATGTTAATTCAGAACACTGACTAGAAGAAGAATCAAAAGCCATTTGAAGTCTCTCTTCTCTTATATTTAAATTTTTTGAGCTTCCATTTTAATTTACCAGGGGAGGAATTATTATGGTTGTTTTTATTTGTTGTTACTCTATTTTATTTCACCATTCTTTCATAGGTTAGGTTTAAAATACGCTAGAGAGGAGCATGACAACCCAAGGATTGTGTTCAGATCACAAGCTGTAAAGGCCACTGTGATTTTAAGTCATGTTTGGCCCTCTTTCATTAATTATATAAGACACCCTTATCTAGTCAATATAAGAAACCAATGGCAAGACTTTGCATTTGTAACTGCCTTGTGTAATTGTAACCCATGCCTACTTGGTGTGGTGCTCTGTTCCCCTCTAGTGGCACATAGCCCAGATAGAGATTGAGGACTCTGCTACAGCCTTGGCTAAGAGGCACGTGGCTTTTAGCACATGCAATAGAGGATCATACACTAAGCTTCAAAGTTCTCAGGTTCGATTCTGCCCACTGATGACCAGGGTCTGTTACATAGTGATTATCAATGTTTTATTAAACACATAATGCACATTGATGGACGAATAACCACCTAGTGCTCAAAATATAATTTAATAGTAAATGACTGCTACAAGAGCAATACTAAATTAAACTTTTGCAGAATACAAAGTCAGTTGATGTAGATCCATAAAAGGACATAAGATTGATGATAACTTCTGTTGGAAACACAGAGGTACACACTGGTTTTCTGTGGTTACCGATAATGGGACACAGCCTCCAGAATGGCTTAGCTGTGCTTGGCACAAGACCAAAAGGATACAAAGATGGCTTTAATCCACATTTATCTGTCAATCATCTTGGGGCTAAATGAAGCCTTAGCCAATCCATGCTGTAAAGAGGAGTAGTTCTGACTAACTACTAGCTGCCTATGAGTGCAAGAGGCAGGCTGTTGTCAGGACCCAGGAACAGCTTAGCTACACCCATTTCCACTGGTTATGCCTTCTAGCCCAGAAAGGGTGCAAAATTACCAGCATGAGACCTTAGATTCTGGCTCAAGAATTTTACAATAAAATATACCAATCAGAAAATTAAGTAATAACATCTTTTTCTCTAATATGGATTGACCACCAATATATAGAAGGATTTTGAGGTCCTTGTCTTCCAAGGACGCTACTGAACAAATGTATAAGACCTTGTTCTTTGTAGCACTAGCAGAGAAACCCCCAAATTATTTGGGCATAGAATGATGATATCATGATATCAAGGCTATAAATCCTGATTTATAGTAGGTTCATTAATATCATTAGGAATACTTGCATGTATAAAAGGAGCTGGAGTTCTCTCTTTTCTTCTTTCCTTAGCAGGTGAATCAACAGAAGTTTATACCTGAGTGTTATTAAATAAAATAAACTGCTAGTATAGCTATTTTGCAAACACAAATTGAAAATGATTGCTAGGGTGTCCAAAGTCTGACATCTGTTGATTCGCTTAATACTTTGTAATGTAAAGTGGTACACAAAATCTTGGAAAACATGGTATTGTTCTGAGACAATTCATGAAATTGTGTAGTATAGTTGTTTGGGGTAAAAAGGATTTTAATTTTGAATTATTTTCTTTGCTTTAGATTTTCCAGAATTACAATTTGTGTAGCACAAGTTTCATCCTCCAAATCCCATAGTATCAGATGTGCATCTTGAAAACACCCTCATGACTCTGCGCAAAGCTACTTGTTCCATGAGCCTATCCACATCCAGTCACCATCTTTATCAACATACAGGCTGCATAACACCTGATATAGACCTTGATTTCCCAGGTGATACTTGAGACACTACAAGATTTCCAATGAACAGCAAACATGCTACAACAGCATATGAATGAGGAAACTAGTTCCCTTGCCAAAGAGTCAAGAATACTTTAGAGAACAGAAAGTGAAGGTTATTGTTGTTATTTTTAGAGAGAATCTTGAGCATAATACCATTAATAAAAGGTCAGTTAGGAAAAGGAATTCTCTTCATTCCACCATGATGTGGAGAAAATATAAACTGTATTTCTATTGGGGGCATAAGCTAGTCATAATGTGCTAGGCTATAATGAAGAAGCTTCATTTTTAATTCATCATATACCTTCATCCAAGCAAATCTCCTTTTAGCAAAATCGGTAAATATGCTGATTCATATTCAATGCAGAAGTAATTCATGTTTTAATATTAATTCTTACAGTTTGTACTCATCAACAGTGGCAGAATACATTTACAAGATCTGTCCCTGAAAGGAGAAATGATCATGTTGTACAATTTTGCAGGAGTATGGATTATCCTCCAGGAGACTGCGCTCTCACTCTATGATTTATTTTCTTAAAGGAGTGGAAGGGAGGTGGGAGAAGGGCACTGTTTTTGGAGGGATTTCACGTAAAGGCTATCTTCATTGTTCCCTGAGCACCTGCAGAATTTTGCTTCCATAGTTCCCTTCAGATTTATAATCAAGCATTTGTAAGTGATGGATAGTTTCCCCTAAAGACATCTGGCTCTGGCTATACCTGCACCTGCAGATACACTAAAGCAGGTAGCTGGCACAGCAAAGTACATCAAGCACTTACATACTAAGAGTGTCAGTGCAGGGCTGGAGTTTGCTGCATTGACTGAAAAAAATAAATACCATTTCTCTTTTTAAAAGTATCTCTATATTAAAAGAATATTTCAGAACTGGCGCCTTCAAATCCTAGATGATTTAGATATATTAGATCAGTCTCTCCTTTCTACTTTGTTTCTTTTGACGTTACTAATATGCATCACAAGGTGTAAGAAATGGGTATTATTTTTAATATATATTCAGTTTGAACATTGCAGATCATTCAGAAAATCATTTCTTTTTATCGGCTGTGTAGCTTTCCAAGTCAATTTGTGTCAGGTGAGAGGGCAGTTGTGAGTGTTGCATGACATAGTCTGTCTTTGATCACAGCCACGTGTGGTTTCTTCTTGTTGGCCATGGGTGTAAAGGCTGTCTGCACATTTTTCTTGACTTGATCAAAATCAGTTCAGAAGGGCCCATAAGTGGTGTGGCAAATCAAAGCCAGGCACACACCTCTTTGTGTCAGTTTTAAGAGACTGGTTTTTGACATCAGCTGCAGATCATTCTTCATGTCATACTGATGTCCCAGTGAAAGTTGGGCAGGGCCCATAATGGGTGCCTCAATGACAAGTATTTCAAAGTCCTTTTTGAGGGCGGTATCTTGATCAGTCAACATTCCTGATGCAATTCCGCTCCCCCAGTGTTTGAGCCATGGGGGTAGTCCTGATTATACTGCAGCTCAATGCTGAAGGATTCTTGGCAGCCAAATGCAGCATTATCAGCTAATCACTGAAATAGCATGTATCCATTAAGTTGTTAATAATTAGAGCCGTATAAAATATTTGCATACAATTTCAAACACCAGAGGACTGAGTCTAAGGTTTGAGTTTTGGTAATTCAAAGACCTCAACCCATGCTGTCAGAAGTTTGGTGAACTTCGGTAAGGTTATTCTCACAGGTGCTGGTTATTCTTTTCTCTCAGATTACCTCATTCAGTCTTTCCTCCACAGTTATGGAGCCCTTCTTCCAGATAGAGTCTAGGGGCCCCTGTCATTGATACAACATCAAACTGGCTTGAGCTCCCATCCAGTCCCCTGGGAAATCACACACTATCCCCTGTGCGCCCCAAAGGGCAATACTACCTCTCTCGCAAGCACAGAGTCTGAGTGTAGAAAGTAGACCTTTTACTAACAGAAGGAAAGTTACACAGCACTGGTTTGGGAAACAGTACAAACAGAATTCATGAGCTCAATGAGCCAAACCCACCTCAGAGTACTGGGTCGTGTCCTTCGCCTCTCCCTTCTTACTTTCCACTGCATTCACAATCATACTTGCAATGACCACCTCTTGGTTGAAGCTCAGCCAGTCCTGCTCTGCAAGCTCCTGTTGGACGCAGGCTTGACCAGGCCTGCTCTGCTGCTGCCTCCCACCACCTCCAGGCTTCACCAAGTCCCCGCTGCTGGGTCTCACCGTCTGCTGGCACCAACTGCTCCTGGTTCCTGCCATCTGCTGGCCCCCTCTGTCTACAGATGCTAACCAATCCTGGCATCTACAGGTGCGGACCACTCCTGGCTCTTAGTGTCTGCTGGTGCTGATCGATCCCACCATCCACTGGCATTGACGCTGTTGCTCCTGCCATCTACTGGTGCTGACTGATCCTGCCTTCTCAGGTGCTGCCGACTGCTGGCACCTCTCTGATGGTTGTCAGTCAAGGTTTCCCAGTCTCTCTAGTGATTCAGCTCTTAGTGACTTTCAGCTCATGGGAAAATCTTCTGCTGATACAGAAGAAGAGGAATCATTAGTTCTACCATTTAACAGTAGGAGGAGATTGTCAACCCATGCCTGAGGGTAGTCCTTTGGCAGGGCTAGTGCAATCTCAATAGAAGGCTCTTCATCCCTCCCTCTCTTTACAATACTGAAACATCCGTCTGCCACCCTTTTGGGGCTCTATTTGGGTGAGAGTGAATTTTTTTTATCAGAACAGGCTAAACACAGATCTGATGGCATTTGTTCATACAATCAAAGGACAACATTTCATTACCCCTGCAGTTAACAGAAAAGTGACTTGTAACACAATACCAGACACATTGATCATTTTCCCATCATGCTCCATGCCTAGTGTGCTTATGTAATATGCTGAGTACTTAACTGTACTCATGGAAATACAAAGCCCATGCAAATAACGTGCCCCCCTTTCAGCTGCTGAGCTGGGAGAGTGCCAATCAGATGCTCAGACCTTGCTTACAGTTACAACTTTGCTGTCCAAACCATGCCCTCCCAAGAAGATGTCTAAGACAAGAAGTGGGGTCATCCAGGAGAAGGAAGGGAAAGAGAGCTAGCTGTGTATGTGTGTGTGGAGAGTGGGAAGTGGGTCTTCTTTTTTTATTCATATTCATTGACTTCAGTCTTCCAAGCAAGCCCACAAGGTTCACCTCCTGCCCCCACCAACTAAATGAAGTATTTAGTTCATCAACCAAGCACTGCAGGGTTTACACAACCCTTGTAATAATGAACTGAGGTTATTTAACTACAAAAAAAAGAAAGTAAGAAAATGACCTGCTATTTTGTTAAAAAATGATGATGAAGTATGTTTTAAAGCACTAAGCAAACTGCTGCTATAAACTTTGCAGCACCAAATTTTTAAACTTCACAAAAACATATTATGCATTCACTAAATGGGAGCATTCCCATTCAAGGATGTAGACACTTCCCCATTATTACTTGTGGAGTACGTAAATGATGTCAGGCAGATTGCTTAGTGTAAGGAGGTGATATGTTACCTTGTTTTGTATGACTAACTTTTCTTGTCTTTGTTAGCTTTAAGAGGTGGGTGAGGAGAAGCATATTTATTTATTTGAATATGACGAGCTTTGCTCACATGCAGATGTAACCCCCAGAAGCTGAGAGTTTAGAGAGATAGAGCCCTTTGCTTCTTCCTATGAGAGAAAGGGGAAAAGCTAGCTCCAGATACTCCAGGAACTCTACCCAAAGAGGCAGGACTCTGCTAGGGATTCTCCTGTGCTCTGAGTTTCCCACTCAGAGGTTTGGAACTCTATATAGATTAGGCTCTGCAGGACCTGGCCAGTAGCAGAAGAGCGGATTCTGAAGTCCAGCACTTTCAGTAGCACAGACCTGAAGCTGAAGAAGCAGCCCAGGCACATCAGGGCAGACTTGACTCTGAGAGACTAGACTGGTGGTGGCAGAATCGACTCCACTCTCTGGGAGCTGGCCAATGGAGGTGAAGCAAAGTAAAGCAGGACCTAATATTGCCGATTTCGATGGACTGAAGCAGACAGACAGGGGGATTTAATCGGGTTTCATGAATGAGGTTTAGGTGGGTAGACATGACTGCAGGGTTACCCCCACCCCTCGTGTATGTTTAAGGTTTGCTAATTTTATTTTATGTGAATATATGGTGGCTGTCATCTTTGGGCTTTCATATGAGAGAGGACTCTTGATTTCTTATGAGCACAGAAGATACACTTGAAAGTTAAATAAGGAGGTTAAATATAAATTGCTTAGAGCCAGAAATGCGAGTACTGCTTTACAGGGGGGTTTGAGCCAAAGTTCCATTTGAAAAGGTCCCAGAGACTTATTGAACCTTGCCCTTACCACTACCAGTAGCGGGTCAGAATAGTTGCACATGGAATTAAATTTATCAAGCAGTCTGGAATCATGAGAGTTGTTTCTTTGTCTGCAGCATTGCTTACGAATTGTGTTGTTAGAACCAGGTAATCCATTCACAATATGCTCATTTTCCTGCCTTTTTGCATGAAGATAGACACTGCTAGGCCTCCAACTTTCCTGTCTTCTGTATGCTGTTGTGTCAGCCTGTGGCCTCCCTCTTGGTGGGTTAGCACAGGAGGCAGAGACCGTGGAATGAGGACACAAGGACCAGTTTAGTAATGAAAGGCGTAGAAGAGGGTAAACAGACACCTCTTCTACTGCTGCTGGTCCTGTAGAATCCCCCAAACATTTTGCTCTTTCTGAGGCAGGAAGCACCCACTCCCTGACCTTTCTCCCAGGATTACTTCCCAGGTTGTGGTCCTTCCCATCCCGTCCCTTCCCTTCCCTTCTGGGAGGGAGCACACTCGTTAGGGGCTGTCTCTGAATGTGGCACACAGAGACGCAGCCAGCACAGTGACTAAGTTACAATATTTATGATAGTGGGAGTTAGTCGTTATTGGGAGTCTTGTATCCCTAGTTTTGGGGGCATTTCATAATCATTTTGCTATTGTTTTATGTGGGATGTGAGCAAGGAGCTAGGGTGACTCAAGGAAATAAAATAACAGTAGTCAACAGGATTTTTCAGCCATAAGTAAATCAAACATAACAAAATTCTCCAGTCCTCATAACATGAATATACAACTCTATTATCCTACAAGCATTCTTCTTTTTGTGTCTCTCCAGCAGCCATACTTATAGATGTAACTCAGATGTAAATCCAAGGTCAAGCTACTGTGGTCAAAGGAGTTAAATCATTGTAAATTAGTGTTAGATGAGAATCTGGCCCAGAATGTTTTGTGGTTAGCCCATTCCACCCTTTTAATAGAAAGTCTAACTTTATGAATAACTCTTCTTCATTGCTAGGATAGAAAAAGTTAATGTGAATAGAAATATTAATAATTTAATTCTGCATATTGAAAGGCACTCTGCCCAGCTCTTTTTGTCTATTTTACACAGAAAAAAGCCTTATGATATGTGCCATGTAAAGATTCGCTTATGCTTGTCTCAGTAGAGCACCTAGACAACAAGAAAACTGAAAGGGGATAATTTGATTGTCAAAGTGTGTTTACGTAAGTCATCAGTATATTGAATGGTAGTAGGACAAAAGAAGTTGGCAGATGCTTTGTTTCACTCTGAAAATATATTATCCATTTGCAAGGTAACAGCCTAGTAGATCAGCAAGGAACTTATTGAAGCTTTTTAAAATATATATATATATATTTTTACCATTACAATATAACTTTTAAAGATTATGTAATGAACATAAGAATGGACATGCTGTGTCAGATCATGGTTCATTGAGACCATTATCCTCCTTTCAAATAATGCCAGATGCCTCAGAGGGAATGAACTTTTAGCTTGTTGACTGCTGCTGCACATGAGCAGATATTTTCAAAGAACTATCCACAATGACTCCGAGATCTCTTTATTGAGTGGTAACAGCTAATCTATACCCTAGCATAGTTGGGACTATGTTTTCCAACGTGCACTGCTTTGCGTTTATCAACATTGAAATTATTTGCCATTTTGTTGCTCAGTCACCCAGTTCTGTGAGATCCCTTTGTAATTCTTCTTATTGGACTTAACTATATTGAATAACTTTATATTGTCTGAAAACTTTTTTAACCTCAGTGTTTCCTCCTTTTTCCAGATCATTTATAAATATGTTGAACAATATTTGTCCATGTACAGTTCCTTGGAGGGCACCATTGTTTATTTCTGTGTGAAAAGTGATCATTGATTCCTACCCTTTGTTTCCTGTCTTTTAATCAGCTATGGATTCATGAGAGGAACTTCCTTCTCATCCCATGACTGCTTACTTTGCTTAAGAGCCTTTGGTGAGGCTCTTAAAGTTTCAAAGGCTTTCTGAAATTCTAAGTACATTATATCAAGAGGATCACCCTTATTATTCTTGTCTACATGGTTGTTGGCACACTCAGAGAATTCAAATAGATTGTTGAGGAAGGATTTCTCTTTACAAAAGCCATGTTGACTCTTCCCCAACCAATTGTATTCCTCTATGTGTCTGATAATTCTGTTCTCTACTATACTTTCAGTCAATTTGCCTGGTGCTGAAGGTAGGCTTACTGGTCTGTAATTGCCAAAATAGCCTCTGAAAACTTTTTATAAATTGGCATTACATTAGCTATCTTCGAGTCATCTGCTACTGAGGTTTATTTAAGTGATAAGGTTACATACCACAGTTATTAGTTCTGCAGTTTCATATCTAGGTTTCTTTGGAACTCTTGGGTGAAAGCCATCTGGTCATGGTGACATTATTAATTTACTGATTTGTTCAAAAACCTCCTTTATCGATACCTCGGTCTGAGACAGTTCCTTCAATGTGTTACCAAAACAGAATGGCTCAGGTGAAAGGATCTCCCTCACGTCCTCTGCTGTGAAGACCAATATAGAGAATTTATTTAGCTTCTCTGCCATGGCCTTGTCTTCCTTGAATGTTCCTTTAGCACCTCGATCATGCAGAGGCTTCACTGATTGTTTCACCTGCTTACTGCTTCTCATGTATTTAAAAAAATGCTGTTGGTTTTTGTGTCTTTTGCTTGTTGCTCTTTAAATCCTTTCTGTGCTGTTTTCTTGGTCATTACAAACACAACTATCTATATTTCCAATAGTCGAATTCCCCATTACTATTACCTTTCTCTTTCTAATAATTTTGGTTCCCTTCCCTGGAGAGATATCCTCAGTGTGAGAGGATATCATGACATAGTCTGGAAGGAGGGTCCTAACTTTCACTCTGCTCCATCTTGATGAGCTCCTTCCCCAGGACTTTCATCTTCCTCAACAGCACAGAAACTGTCAAACTGGGGATGGAACCACTCCTCTGTGTCCCTGAAAGTCACGTCTATGTACCTCTCTGTCTCCCTTAGTTCCTCCAATTCAGCCACTATGGGAGCCCATACTCATTCTCTGAGTGCTTGAGCTGATTGCACCAAATGCACTCATATTATCTGTCCACAACACAGATAATCATACATGCTGTATTCAGTGCAGTAAACTGGATAGCCCAGACTCTATTGCTGGACTTCTGCCTGCATTGTTTTTACTCTTGCAGGGTTTGTTTGGTTGGTTGGTTGTTTTTGGAAGGACAGAGGTTTACTAGGCTAAATTTAGAGTGCTTGTTAGGTATATCTGGCCTTCATGCTCCCTCTTTGGCATGTGTTATGCAATATATCAGACTAGATGATCATAAGGTTGTTTCTCACCTTAAAATCCAAGAATCTATCAGGCTTCAGATTGGATAAAAGTCAGAAAGCAAAACTTTCATTTTAAAATATTAATCCCAATGTATATTTTTTCCTCCCTTAACCTTGATTTTCCATTCTTCCCATATTATAGAGGTATTTAAAAGTGAAACCATGGTGTGGTATTGTATTGTATTTACTTTCATGTCCTTTATAGTGGACCAGATCATACCATCACTTTTTAAGCAGAGCTTTCCTAATTGGAAAAAGGGGGAACTTCCACACTGATAGTTCTGTTTAAAAATAGAGTACATTCTCTTAAACCCCCTCCCAAAAAACTTATTTTACTTTTTAAAATATTAATAATTGGAATGGATTTAGTCTAATTTGTTAATACAGTGAGTATAGCAAATATAGAAGTGTCTTTCAGTTTATCCTCAGAAATATGCATTGGGTTGGTGAAAGGAGGTTCATTCTCTGATTTAGGATTTTAAATTAAGAAAAAGATGGTCACATCATAGCATAATTTCATGGTAAACCAAAATATGATACTTTCCATTTTTATTGTGGACATTGCATTTCTGATGCTTTATGATAGTGATAGTTCCTAAATAAATTATTTTTAAAAAGATAAAAAAATACTAAAATATTTACTAATTAATTAAATAGCTACAAATTAGCAGGTCCAGATAAAATGAACCAGGAGTGCTAAAAGATCAAATATGTTTCTGGTTTTTTTAAACCCTAACATGGAAACTATAGATATGTTAGACTGACTTTAATACTAGGTAAAATGTTTAGTTGACTATAGTAGGAAAATCCATCTTATTATTATGTCTTCACTAAAGGCTGATAATTTCTGTTTGGGTTCCTCCTGGAAATGACAAGGCTTCTGGTTCTGCTGGGCCTGCCTGCCCAGAACCAAGGGCCTTCACATGTATGGTCCCTTCCCATAGTGTTATGCCCCCTGATGACATCACCAAAACAGATATTTTAAAACCCTTCTTCCTGTTATACTGTATTTTCTCTCCGGCAGGATGACCAAAGGGAATATACACTGGTGTGCCTGTAGCATTTTGTGCTTTTGTTTTCTGTCTTCTGGAGATTATGTGGCATTCCCCCATTTCAGTCTCTGTGCTCCCTCGATAGAATTATAGAAGAAAGCATTTGAGAAGATACAAAATTGGACCGGAGAGCTTGGGATTAGTTAACATACAAAAAGACTTGGTCTCTGGTAAACCCACAAAATCTTCTTAACAGACACTATTGCCACTTTGGGCACTAACCTGGAGCAGTCCTTACAGTCAGGAGAGCACAAGTATGATGGTGCTCTCATCTTGTTTCAGATGGGATTATGCTCAGGTAGCTAACCCATCCCTGCCCATCCAGTCATGGCCACACATGTCCCTCTGAGCAGAAAATTACATCTCCTGCACTATCCACAGATTTAGTATTAGGAAACCACTGTTCCTAGCAAGGGTTAATATCAGTCTGCTAATGAGGAATCAGAGATAGTTCATTCAGAAGTTTAATTAAGATTTGCGAGCAATCAACAACCCACAGAAACTGGTCTTTGAGGAACCCATTGATACAAAATATGAGCTTTAAGACCTGCCATTATTTTTAAATTTAACTTGGAAATTGTAACAGTTGAGTAGTCTAGTCAATCTATTACTTCCAAATAACAGTTCTAACTGTGCCCTTAATTAGCACAAAACCACAGTCTTCTGATTTAATTTAAAATACTCTCACTTTAAATAGGAAAACGGATCAGCTCTGAAATAGATCATTTCAGAACATTGGGCAGTAAAGGGAGAGAAAAGGAGGGACAGAGAATAATCAGGAAGCACATTGCAATATGAAAACTACACAAGGATTAAGATTAGTTCTGATTTGGAAACTAAATTTCACCCCTCATTAAACACTGAATGTGTATTAATTACTTCATAAAATATTGCATCACAATCTTTAGTTTCTTCTGGCTATATTTCAGTTATGACTGACCCTTCCATAGATATGTGGAAAAAGTTAAGGAATAGGAGGTAGAAGCATCCTTTGCCTCTTTTGCAAAGTAAAAGCACAATCACAGCCTTTGCATTATGGGGGAGCATAGAAACCAGTCCCTCTCTGTATCCCAGGGACAAAGCCCATCCCAAATGCAACAAGGAAGAGAAGGAGGTTCCTAAAGCTTTCAGCAATTGTGCCTGGCCTTGGCCAAGTATGCACAGGACAGTGATGCTAACAAAGAATACTTCAAAATTTTGCTTATCCTCAAACACAATCAGTTTGAATTTTGAGTATCCCATTTTTGTTGTTTTTATATTATTTTAGCTTGCTGCACACTTTTTGGTTCCCACTATCACATGAAGTGGTAGTCCCAAAGACAACAAGTCACTTTTCACAGCATTCTTATTCCCAACACTAAAAGAAAATATTGTGAATGGATAGATGCTGTGAGACCTGCAGTCAGGTTGCACATATTAGAGTTTAAAGATACAAATATTCAAATTATTGAGTTTTTTTCACCAGGGCTGTAGGGTGAATTTATTTAAATCAAATTTCTGACTGATTTAAGTATCACGCATCACTGCTTATTATACATGATTTTTGTACCTTGCAAAATGTAGGAGAAAAGAAACAGTAGTAAGAACACATACCTTAAATACAATATGGCACATATAAAGAACTTCATTCCACATGGTCTCCATGTAGTTTGTCCATCTTTTCAAATGCTGATCAGTTGTGTGGCCAATCTATGACACACTAACACTTGTGTATACAAAAGATGAAGGGCCTCATCCAAAGTCAATGGAAGGTTTCCCATTAATTTCAAAGAGCATTGCATCAGACACAGAATATATGTGTATAAAATGACCTCTCGGATTGCATATGATTCCGTATTGCAAGTAGAGTTTGCAAATGTGAATCTGATCATCTGCATGCTCAAGCAATAGTGCATAAAAATTGTGCATGCAAAATTGTGTGTGTTTGGATGAGGACAAATTTGAAAAGCTGGACTCAAGTATCTCTAAAATACCAAAGTGTAAGTGTAGACTCTTTTTTTTCTTTTTCATTTTTTGTTTTAATCCTAGCAAAGTTTGTTAGGACACAATATTATCTTAAGTCTCCAGGCACAGTGCTTTATTTCCTTGATACTGTATGTTATTAACAAGAAGAATAACTGATTGAATTGAAATTGATACAGCTAAAATTATTTAAATAGACATAAAACCAGGATTTATGTGGGCCTGTATAATACTAAGAGAAATGCAGGCATTTGTGATGTAGGGAGATATGGCTGAGCATTACTGATTGCTGCTGTCACTGAATAATCAAATTAATAGAAGACTGTAGGTGAAATAACAAAGTATATGATTTAAATATTTACTAAGATTGATTACGATGTTACAGCTGAATCATATTATGGACATCATTGGTTAATCATGAAAAAAGCATTTGTCCAAAGGACAGTTCAGGTCTAAAGTAAATGGTATTGCGCCAGTTCTTAGAACAGCTATGTTCAAACCTTTTGCACAGTATATGTTTCAGAAATTCTTCTTCCTAATTAGCATTTATAAAATAGACAAAGGAAAACACAAAAACAAGAAATTTGTACACCACATCTATTACCTCTGTCTGAACTCTCTGGATTAATAACATGCAATAACAAAGATTGTACTGGTATTGTCCTAGGGAGAGAACTTCTAGCTTGCATCCTATTAAATTGAGATAATATATGAAATTGGAATACTATATTTTATAGTAGGAATTAAAATATTGAAGCACATCTGCAAGCAAGGACCTGACCATGAAATCAGAGCAATGTGCAGTGCAAAGTCCATACTTTATGTATTAATTAATTCAGTAATGGGTTAAATGCACCTGGAGGGAGCACAAGGTCCATGCATCATTTAAATCATACTGCAGCTCTCAAAAGAAGCATAATTCAAAGGCAGAGACCTGAAAAAATATGCAGAACCAAAATACTGAAAATATTATGAGAAAGGCATTGGGAGGATATATGTTTTTAGTTCTACTACAATCTTCCTGTGTCAATACCAGGCAAATCTCTGTCTCAGTTTCATCATTTGCAAACTGTGGATTTGGTGCGCTTTATTTAATTAATGTCTGTAAAGTGCTTTAAGAGCCTCGGATGGAAAATAATATGTAAGTGCAAATTATTAAGTATTAATTATATGAACTATTATCTTGTTTTTCTATATATAAAAGATATAGGGAAAGCAGATGGAAGTTGGTAGCATAAAAAGGGATCGGGGGGAGGAATCTATTAATCTGTATGAACAAGATGTCAGAGAGAAGAACTGAAACTCTACAGTTAAAAAAAATTAGGTGTAAGATTTTTAAAGGGATTAGTTAAATCCCAGTTGGGTATAAAGCACAATATATATATATGTTTCTTACATGTTGTCAGTGAGACTGACAATCATAACATAAAGATTGGGTAAACTATGCATTTTCTGCTCCATTCTAAAGTAACACTTCACAATAATCACAAAACAACAGTTAGTCCAGGAAACTTTGTTTGGAATCAAAGTAAAACACTTCACTAGGGGCCCCATCCACCAAAGTACTCCCTTTGATGTCAATGGAATCACTCACCATGATCAAGTTAAGCACATACATAACAGCATTGCTGATCCAGGGCTTATGAGCCACTTCCTTCGTTCACTGGACTATCACTTTAAAAAACAGGAATTCCACACTAACCTGATTAATCCTGAACCTATCACAATAAAACTGTTTAGTAATGTTTTATTATTTTCATTGAAATTTTGAAAAATATTGTTAGGCTGTACTGTCGCATGGTCCAATTAGGCAAAATCAATTGAGTTAAATATGATTTGGCCTCAAATCTGAACATTCTGTTGTTGATTTCAGCAGACCCCTTATGGTTTAATAATATGTTTTGTAAAGTTTTATTATTTTAATTGAAGGTATATATGTATCAAATAAGGATAACATATTACAGATGCTCATTGGATTTGAATTTCATTTTGAATCAATTCATGTGTTCTTCTAGGATATTAGATTATATCTAAAATCTTAAAATAACCATCAGAAATAAATAATAAAATCTACAAAGAACAGGGAGTCATCAGAAATAGCAGACTGGCTTCTGTACCTCATGTGAATCAGTTAGGAAATGGAAGCTTTTGCAGCGATATTATATATTGTATAAAATTATACAAAGAAAATGTATATATGAAGAAAAAATTATATATGCACAGTATGGAAAAAGGACTCTATTCGTAGAGCCTGATCTGCTTTCTCCTTAGAAGCTCTGAAGAGTTGAAATTGCCCATAGTTAAGTTTCCACATAGTTCTTACTATGAGCAAGCACATGTATTCATTCTATAGGCAAGCACAGATATAAACAAGGACATTTACTCTTAAGGTGAAAGCATTCCGAGAAAGTATATTAAAAAAATAATAGGCCCTACATGCATACTAATAAAATCACCAAAGATCACTGCTTCAACCCCGCCAAGTATTTTTTCTGTGGTTACAATTTCATAACAGTCTCCACACAGAGCAAGCAAATGCATATATAAATCAGTCTCTCCTTTATACAAGTTGGGCCTTTGATCTTCAGATTCCAGGAATATGTAATCAGAAGACAGTGGTTCTTTCCTCAGAACTTAACTTCAGAAGGTTGAGTTCGGAGGTGTGAATTTTCATTCACCTCTCCCCAGGAATATCCTCAGAAACCCACTTAATTTAGTTTTTCCCAAAAGTTCCTGTTTGTCTGGCACATTGTTTCAAATAGTCTTTTGAAACTCACAACACTTCACAGCATTTACGTTGGTCCCATCTCCCTGCTGGACACATTACATCTAATCCCACAGTAATACATATATTTTCCCATTCAATACAATGGACTCCAAAGATATTTGTGCTTAATTCAATAAGATTTTTTATGGAAAATATAGGAAACTGCCCCACCTGTCATGCTTATGTTATACTTCTTTTTTTTTCTGGTGTCTCATGAGTTTTGGGATAAATGTTTTTTGAAATGTTAGGGGTTTTTTTAGAACTCCCAATGTCACATACAGGGATGGCCTTTTAGGCTTTGGGAATGGGTGTGTTAAACTCATTGGGTTATTTCCAGGAGAGAATAATTTCAGTATGCTCAACTCTATAAAAATCAATTCTTATAAGCTTTTTTATAACATATAATACTCTATTATTATTCTCTATAATAGAGAATTATATATTATAAAAAAGCTTATAAGCATTGATTTTTATAGATTGCTTTCTTTCCTCATATGCATCTTGCAACATGATATTTCTCACGAGTATTTAAGCCAAGTGTTTGAAAGTATAACCTAGTTAAGTTGTACTTTTCTCTATGTTTCTCTTTCATTTGATTCTGGAAGAGGATATGTGGTTACATTTTGCATACTATGTTAGATCATGTTAGATTTAAAAAAGATTTACACAACCCTAAGAAGATAATTAGAAAGGGGGGGAGAACTCACAATGCTACATGATACAGTTACATAACGAGAATATTGTCATTAACAAAGTAATTCACTCAATCACCTGAAATGCCACTTGTGTGTAACAGTGCCCGCATCATTAGTATGCCATTGAAATCACTGTGTCATTGATCAACTCACTACAATGATGCGCATGTGTGATAATTGCTGTATTTCCTATTTAAAGGTCTTGACAGAACTTTATTGGAAACTGTCATTTAAATTTAAATTATATAAAGGAGCAGAGAAGGTCTAAAAAATTGCCACTTAGACAATGGTCACACTTGAGTTACATTAACTCATTAAATATGCTTATTAAATAATTCTATCGTGACTATGTAGCTAAGTACCCAGATTTCCTTCATACACAAATCAGGTTTTTGAAATGCATTCCTCAGGGCCAAATATTCAAAAGCAGTCTGGAAACTTTAATATATCATTTTACATGGGCAAATCCTTGGCACATGCAACCTTTATTCAAACCACGAAATTCTGATTTATCTCCAAAAGTGGGCATGGATGTTCATATTGGATATTCATATTTCATGGATTGTCATAGAGGTAAAGTCCACTCTGAAATCTGTCCCTGCAGGACGGGATTATGGTGAATTATTGCAAAATGTCAAGCAGGGCTTATCTACATTTTAGATTTATTGCAGATCAGTAAAGTGTTGCACTAAAATGCCTTGTATATATATATACAAAATATATCTGGCAGCAAATCATCTGAGGTTTTGACATGTTTTATCAAACCCACTTTGGAAGTGGTTTTACTTACATGTGGGATGAATAGGTATGGTTGCAGCTGTGTCCCATAGCAAGTGTTGCACACATGCCAAGTACTCACACTGATATCCCACACTGTTTTGCTCACTAAATGAGATGCCAGTCCCTGTACCTGTGTGCCTTCTAGTGCCCCAAGGTTATCCTGATCACATGTCACCTTGCCATTTAAATGGGCACATGCAGCCAGGTGCTCTCCTTTGTGCTTCCTGTTCATGGAGAGTTCACATACCTTTATATCATACTCCTGATTATTTCCCAGTAATGCCTCATGCAGCCATATGGTGGTCCCATACTGAGATCCTGGACTTTATAGTCCTCTGGGAAGAGGTGCTTTATTCTGTCCATGTGATTGGCAGTAAATAGATATACAACAGACCACAGACATACAAGCAGGTGCCATAGAAAATGCTCAGCAAGAAACACAACTGGAACACTTTCCAGTGCTGCGGGAAGGCAAAGGAACTCCAGCTGGACTATAGGCAAGCAAAGTACAATTTGACTGTCCAGAGATATGCCATGGTCTGCTCTTACTATGAGGAGCTTGACCATAATTTTGCTAGATGTAACACCTCTGCTGACCAGAATTTGTTGCGGGCACCCTGACTGATGCACAAACCCTAAATATGTGTGACAAAGTGAGCCAGTTAAACCCAAAGCCAGATGCAGTAATGGAAGTCCCAGACCACTCCCATTCAGAGCTGGAGGATGAACCTGAATTATAGGCAGAGATCCATATTGTGGATGGCACCTGTAATTATTAACTGATATTTTGAAATACACCTTAATAGGGGAGGAGGATGTTACATATGTGCGGGTACTGTAAGAACACCACCAAGTTTGTCTAACTTTTCTCTGCCTCAAAGGCTTTTAAACAACCCACCTTCTCTCCTCCCCGCTTAATGTAAAGGCCATGCCAGAGACTACAAACTATAAATTCCATTTTATACTAATATGGAAACCCTGAAACCCTGTGTAAGTTTGCTGTGTCCCATCCCAGAGCCTCCTACCATGGTGCTTATCATCTTTCCCTTTGCGCCCAGTTGATGTTTTCACCTGCTACAAAAACGGCGGCATTGGATGGTTTAACATGGAAGGAGATTGTTTTAAGTAAAGGCATTTTTGCTGTAAGATGCCTTTTTTATTATTTTTCTTCATTTTTCACCATATCAGCATCATCAGGAAGAGGGAAAAGATAGCTAGATAGCAATAGAAAGACATTGGACTATGGGAGCACTTGGCCTTCTGTGTTTGCACTGCCATAAGATTGTTTATTTATTTATTTATTTAATGCTAACAATGTTCATTTAGATGTATTGCTATGTATGGTTTTAAAAATAATGGGATTTTTTTAAAATGCTCATGGTTCTGGGTCTTAGATCTTCCTGTCTGATGTGAAGTTCACTGTCATAGTGTCTTCATGGGCACTAAAAACACCATCCAAACAAATACTATATTAAAAGTACTGCATTGCAAATCTCACAAGCAGTGCATTAAGAACAAAGATATAAAATGTGCAGTAATCTTCATAAATGCCTTATACAAAAACATATACATTTGTCACAAGTGGGCTCTACACTCCCTGACAGTGCCACCCTGAGTGGAGATACATCATTCTGTAGTGGCTTTCTGTCTGGCTGTTCAGAATATTCACCAACTACGCTCACCACCTTCTCCCATCCATGTCTGTCTCCCTTGTTCTCATAAAGACTGTGCAAAACACAGTAAGTAAGCAAATAGCTATTATAATAGGAAGACGTCCCTCATCAGCATCCAGCCTACATGTCAGGACCCTCCAACATTCTTCCAAATGCACAATTGACAAGCGTTCTGCAGATACTCAGGATATAATTAAACAGTTCCTTTCTCCTATCCAATTGTCCACTGATACCAGGAGAGCAAAGCTGGGTCTCCCAGAATAACTGGAAGGATAACAATATCCATATAGACCGTGGGTGCACAAGTTCCATTTGTTCATTGCATTTAATGCCCAGATCTTCTAAAGATCCTGGTGCAATGGACTTTTTCAGACCACTCACAAAAATGTCAGCTTTCCATGATGATCAGGACCATTGGAAAATACCCCTTTCTCATGATGAGCTCTGAGGACTGGTATGAAGGGTGGGGCAAAGAATGGGCACATCAGTACTATAAATGAACATACAGTTAAAGCACTCCAACCATAAAAGTTATTAATAGCTGCGTGAACACCACCTAATAGTATGACCCAAGGGAACAGCGCTTTGTTGGTAGCAGTACACACATGCATTACAACAGCCCTGATGTTTGATCTACCAACATGAAACTGGTTAGCAATTGAATGGTAGAAGTCAGAGTTGGTGAGCTTCCTGATAGTGATGGTCACATGATTGTCTATGCTGAGTAAAGCACGCATGTGGGTTTGCAGCTTTGTGGCTAGTTTTCCACAGATTTCTGAGATAATCGCTTTTGACATCTTGAAGTTCTACTGCCACTGCTGGTTCTCTCAAGACTGCAGTGCTCTCCTACCCCACCAGTCAGTAAGAGTTGCATGAGCCCAAAAGCAATGCTCCACTGAGTAAATCTACTCTAAGACAAGATGTAAAAGTAGCCGATTGTTTTCAGCCTTCTCATTTTCCTCAACTTCTCTTCTCATCCTGGTGTTAAGGTCCCTGCATGACTAGATATTCTACCAACACTCTGTTTATATTCAAGACCGAAAATTGTTGTGATCATCAGTGCTTCCTCTTCCATACTGCCTAACAGCAGTATGACAATGACACTGGATCACAGAAACAAGGAAGTTGATAGATGAAAAGAGAAGAATCATGGGAATTATTCTGTTTGCCAACCCCCCCGCTCCCCCTCCCCTGGAATTCTGTTGCCTTGTAGTAGAAATCTCAGAATGCAGAGCTTGAAAAATCCCAAAAAGCATAGTGGCAAAAAATGCACCATGGTGTTTCTGACCAGAATGCTGAGTGCTTCTTCGCAAACATAGCTGTGCTGCGCTCCTGCAAAGATATTAGGCAATGGTATCTTGATCACAAAACAAAATTCTATGTATATGTGCCACTTGTGAAACAGTTGTTGAGGAACAATTTATGTATATACACAAAAACCCACAGTGAATTGAAAATGTAGGCATGCCCTTAGGGTGTATTATGGTGTCTAAAAGTGCTATCAGCCTAAAACACAGTATATAAAGACATTGATTCAGTGATTTAAAGAGAATTACTGGTGGAGGTAGATAAAAACATATACGTTTCTTTTATAAATTTTACAAATTCTGAACGTATATCTTCTTTAATGGCTATGACTGTGTTCATTTGTCTAATCTTTCATTTACACTGTGTAAAATACCTTTTTTGTGGTACATAATTAACTGTGCTTTTAAGGCTAATGGGAGAAAATGCCTACCCTGACTAATTGTATTCTCTGGAATACTGTAATTGTTCTAGGTACAATATTGGGCTGAATAGACAGTATTTAACAGAGCCTCTTATTTATATAGAAGGGAAACGAGGATATAAAAAGACATTAGGAAAAGGGTATTAATTGGTTTAAAAAGTCATTATAGGTTATTTAAGGAGCCAGTAATGAATGTTGGTGTAATGCTATGGAAATTGCCCTAGACATTAATTACAAAGAAAAAAAATGTAACATATCAGTAATGAAGAGGAGTTTGAAACTGTGGTCAGCTGGTAACACAGATATAAAAAATAAATGACTAATACTTATGCAGGTCACCCTCAGCTGGCCAATTAAATGAAAAAATCCTGTTAGGTTTTGCACAGGTTATTTAATTTAATGTATCTACTTGGCACTTTTGGAGTTAAAGTGGGGGCTTGGTGGATAGGTTTGAGTAAAATAGTTGCTTGCCAGTTAAATCTGTTTTCACTTTAAAATTTCACATGACAATATCTCATCATCTATAAATTGTATTTTAGATTTGTGATTGATAGATTCTTCTAACCTGATTTATATAAATTATATTTCTGGTGTATTAAAAGGAAGGGGGTGAGCCATGCCCTACAACACTAAAGGAAATACCTGTCTTGGACCTGATGAATACATCTGTTAAGACACAATGGCCCATCCACCCACAGAATGGAGCAGCCATCGTTGGCCATTCACATACATTGCTTACCCTGGTTTCTCCCCACCTTCCTCTCAGCTGGCTGAGCAGATTTGAGATAGAAGGGAAAAGGGCTAGTTGGACCTCTCTCCAGAGACAAAGA
The DNA here is from genome assembly GCA_007922155.1 of Mesoclemmys tuberculata. Taxonomy (NCBI): domain Eukaryota; kingdom Metazoa; phylum Chordata; order Testudines; family Chelidae; genus Mesoclemmys; species Mesoclemmys tuberculata. The sequence continues at coordinate 65,569,344 of ML675610.1, forward strand.
GGGATTGGGATATATGCTATTAGAGTCTCCTCTGAGATAGTAGGACATTTCTTCTACTTAAGATAGACACAGACACATAATGGGACTGGACTTTCTTGATACAGGACTGTGGGTGTTGCTAGGCAGCTGGAACAGACCAAAGAGGTCTGGGACAAGATACACAGGGACAGAAGGCTAGTCTGTCAACTGGGTCACGTAAGGACACAATATGGGTTCTTTCTTTTCTGTATTTTTGTCTTCAGAGGTGGAAGAACTGGGTGAATCTGTCCAAACAAGATCTCTTATTAAACAAATTTTGTTAGAAATCAGTGAAAGAAAAGATTTTAGGATAAAAAAGGGTATATTTTCTGTATCTGAATTTTAGAGTTTGCTAAAAGTTATACTTAGATCTTAGATGTTCTATGTGTTTGGACAGATTCACCCAGTTCTTCCATCTCTGAAGACAAAAATACACGTCATATGAAGGGTCCTGCAATGTAAAGAGATTTGGGAACCTAAGGCACCTAACTCCTGTCATGGCTTAAAGGGCGTAACTGAATGATCTGCTCCCCCAGCTCGTGGATTACACAAATTGAGCAACTCACAAGGGAAGAGGCTCAGAAACTAAGGAAATGCAAGAGGTTCAGACATCTCAAAATTCCTAGTTGAATTCTGTATTAGGTGCTAGATTGCGACTTGGATTGAACACCCATTGTGGAGATTAAGAGGGAGGATCCTCTCCCTACATTCTTCTGCAGGACTTTGCATCTAGGCATGCAGGGTTAAGTAGTTGCTCTGTGACTGCTTCTTCCCCATGCCTCAAAGAAGGTACATAATGAGGCCTAATAACTTTAGAAACAAACATGCTAACACATGATAGCTTGCAAAAAAAAAATATTATTTCTAAAAAGATATACAAATATTCATCTGCATGATTCAAGACATGATTTAAAGCCCACTGAAGTCAACTAAAGACTCTTATTGATCTCAGTGGGCTTTGATTCAGGCCCTCAGGTCCTCACCAGGAATAAAGCCTCCACTGACTTCCCTGGGTCTTGGATCAGGCTTAAATACTGAGTATTGTATTTACCATTTTGAGATACCTTTATGAGCGTGATAAAAATCCCACATTACCTCATACTGTTAGTGTAATTTACTTTTGCCGCAAAAATGTTTTCCAATTTGATTTTGATATATGATTTTTTCCTTAAGATGTTATGATCTTTAATTGTTTCCAGTTACTTGTAATATGTGATATTGTTTAATGGAAAAAAAATCAGATTCCTTCTGTTTCTAGTCAGGTAGTCCCTATTAGTTTGATCCTTTTCATGACAAAAACTTCATTGTTGAAAAATAAAAAGAAACAAACAAGAAAATCTGTGAAAATAATAAATCTATTGTCTTCTGATATGCATAATAACCTCCATTAAAAGAAACAAAGAAAACATGACAGGTCCACAACCCTCTTTCTAACCTGTCAATCCCCTGCACAGAACACAGAAAACATTAATTATTTAAATCCAATGAAGTCAGGAAACAAAACACACATGAAATACCATGAGACAAATTCTGTTGTTGGGTTACACCAGTGTAAATCAGAAAAACTCCAATAAAGTCAAAAGAGTTGCGGCAGATTTGCAAAGGTCAGAGATTCAAATTTAGTTCAATGTTTATAAAAGACTCTAAAGATCTATTTTTACTCTAAGGTCAAAGAAGTCGATGTCTGGAGGAAAATTAATTCGTTAAAACATCGATTTCAAAGTGAGAGCTGAAAAATGGCGATTTCCAGGTTCAAAATATTGAAAACATAAATCTCTCACTTTCTCTTTCTCTCCTCTCTGTCTTCCCCTTCCCCCGCCTTTCTGGATGCAATGCAAGGCTGCTGCTTTAATGAAAAAAACAAGGCTTCCTGATTTGATGTGCTAGTTAGCTGGCAGCCAGCTTGGTCAAGCTGCATTAAAGAACACAGACAAGAGAGTCACATTAGATTTCGACCACAGAATGAAGATAAATGGCTGGATACATTTCATGGGAAGCTGCTGTGCATGTGAAATGTACTGGTGGTAAGCATAGATATGGCATGTGGTCAATATCAGAAATGAAGGAAAATAAATCTTAATGCTCATTTTCTTGAGGATATGAAGCTGTGATTTCAGACCAGCTGAGCCATGTCAATGCTGAGGTAAGCAAGTTACTGAGATTTTTCTTACTATAAGGGAGATATTTAATATCATACACGCCATAGTGAGAAATCAGAATATAGCCAAATAATTAATAATTTGGGCAGAGCACGATGCCACAAATTACAGAACTGAGATTAGTTTGCAAAATAAACATGCATCGAGTCTTTTCACCTTGATTTACCAGAGGTTTCCACATAAAAGGCTTATTATGCAACAGGCAGTTAAACAGCTGACGTGCCAGAGACAAAATGTCTTTATTACATAGCAACAAGGTGTCTATTTTTGAATTTATCGGTTCATAGGTCTTGCACAAATACAGTTTGCACTGTGCTGAATGGCAGGAGTGGAAGAGGGGAATAATGGGTTTCCTGTTCCATTAAAACCTTCCTACAGTGGTCTCTTAAGGTTGTGCCTTGCAATTTAGGACACTGAGCAGGCATGCTATGCCCTGTGAAATACAGTACTATATTTAATGCTGAGGTATAAGGCCCATAATTGCAGGAGTGTATAGTTGCCGGAGAAGTGCTTAGGATTTCATAGTTGTGTCACTACATATTTATATCCATGAATGATGGGAGCCTTCCTGCAATTTCTAGATAATTACCTATTTTATTAAAAGGTGTTGTTCTTTGTTATGCAATCCACAGCACGGAGTTTCATCAAGTTAACCTATGCCATAGCATGACAGCTAAAGCAGTGCAGCTCAGTAAAATGCATATTTTGTTGAGATAGGTCCCAATTTAAAAAAGACTATTCAAAATGTATTATTTCTAGAAAGGAGGCCAGCAACCCTAGCAGCAGAATTCCCACCTGTCCTGTTAATATGCAGACATCTATGTTCACCAGTCCTTTACCAAAATACCCTAATGAATCCCAGAATGCTTTTCTTCACTGTAGACTTTTCATTGGCTATATATAAAAATTATTACTTGCACAACAACATAGGGAGATGTTCCACTTTTAATAAGTAATGTAAGGCAAGTTTGTTTTTATTTGTCTACTCGGTTTTAGTTGCTCTCATATTCAAATGTTTCCATGTTTCTTTTGCTAATTATTTATTTTCAGAGTGAACTAGATCATCTGGAAAGAAATGTCAAAGAATCCTACACCTTTTCCCATTCCCCATTCCCGGATGCTTCCAAGGTTCTTCAGGAAGAAAAAAAAATCTTTGCACAGCATCCAGAAATAAGTACTGTAGGTGAGGGTTCATAAACATCTGATGCTCTCAGAGTGAGAGCTGGATTTCCATATGTATTTCAGAAGAAATATTAAACCCTTTTAGCAGAGATGAACAGCTATTTATTATGGAGTCACAGTGTTCTGTGTTGTAGCATTGACAGTTTCTATTATAAGCCCATGTGGTATCACTTTTCTCTTATCATCTCATTTTATTCCTTATTCCCTCACTGTATTGCAATAACCAGTTTCTATTCCTTTTCTTTTCTTTGTCTCTCAAAAATTTTGACCAGCACATTTCTTTTTCTTTTCTATCATCCCCTTTAAAATGTTCTGAAGAAAAAAAGAAAACTGAATGCACTCTGTCTAGGAAAGGGTGTATACTCCTTTAAAAACAGGGAGTAATGGAAAGCCTTTCTAATGTATAAAGTCCTCATGTGTTAGTAAAACACATTAAGGACCAGATTTTTAAGTGTTTTTAAAAGGTATTTAAAGTGTTGCTCTGCTCAGCTCTGCAAGGGCTAAATGCCTTAGGATCTTAAGCCTTATTTTCAGAAGTGATGTAGGCACTTAGGATCCCAAATGAGTGAAAGTGAGAAGTAATGCATAGTAATATTTTTAATAGGTTCAATTAAAAAAGTTTTTCCTTACTAGTCGATATATACCCAAACAGAAAACCTGACCCTTAACACGTGCGTTCTTTACTGGTTAGATGTGGACCCATATTTTGTGATCTTTATTATTGGTCCAACCAAAGTTGTGGTTTTGGACAACTCAGAACCATGAGGGAAAGTCTGTGCCTTGGCTATCTTTCATTAGAGCCTGATCCAAAGCCAGTGGAAGTCACTTGAAATATTTTCATTGATCTCAGGGGCTTTGGGTAAGATCATCAGTGCTGAAGCTGGGTGTGAAACTTGCTGGTTTGCTTGCAGCTGGTCTGTGTCAGCCCTATACTGGTAGTCCAGCAGAATTTTCAGGAGAGTTGCTGCCTTTGGCAAGGCAATGGATCCTCTACAAACAAATGAGGACAATGAAGGCAGTCTACACTGATTTACACCAACTGAGATCCTGAGGGATCAAGAATTCATTGTTAAAGTGCCCTATTCTTGAATGAAGAACACTGCCTTATTTTTTTGAGTTTTTACTTAGATTTCTATCTTGATATTATGTAGACATATTGAGGCTGAATTGGCCCCACTGATGTGCCCTGCTGCTAACAACATCCTCTATTGCATCCTAGTATTTGCAATGCAACAATGCATTAAGAATAACATTGTAAACATAATTTCTTCCAATCACTTACAGAAGCTTTGACTTTCGTCTTAAGCCACTATTAATTTACGCAGTGTCTGTCACATTTGAAATTTGGCAGCAAACTGGCACACTTTAAGTTCAATAACTGACCGAACATTTCTGGTTTGCTGATGTTCAAATTACCAGTTGGAATCACTCCTGGCATAGTAATAAGTGCAATTATGCATGTCAGTGTTACTTCTGCAAGCTGCAACTGACATACTGTAACTGAAAACTTGTATTTTCTTTAATGTTTGCAAGCATACAGACACTAAGGCTAGGATTTCATTTTTCAGTAAAATGTACTTTTCTTTGGTTGTTTCAACCAGACCATTTCTGTAGTTGCAGTATAACCCAAAGGTCAAAAACTTGGGCCAGAAATGTTCCTCGGAGCTGCCATGCTTCACCCTCCACGTGGCAACCTGCTGATAATGGCATATCTGGGACTCACAAAGCCCAGGCCCTGAAGTCCAATTGGTAGAGTCCTAGCGTGGCTGATTGGACCACTGGCTCTACTTAAGTGATCAGTAGGAACAGGAAGCTGGCTGAATAAATGAGCTTCCTCCTGCTCCTATGGCTTGAGTTCCTGGCATCCAGACCCAGCTCAACTCCTGGCATCCAATTTGTGGTTCCTGACCTCCAGTTTGTCCCCTGCTTCTGACCCTTCGGTATCCTGATTCAGCCTGACTCTGGTTCGGGACTTGTGGTTCTGATCTCCAGTTTTTTCGCATGCTTCTGACCTCCCACTATCCTGACCCAGCCAATTCTTGGCTCTTGTCCCATAACTGTGCATTCTGGTCTACTATGTCTGGCTTCCCATAACCCACCTGTAACAAGTCAGTTGGAAGCTACTATTAGGACACACATTTTCATTAACTCCCATACTACAGTAACCACACAACTGATAAGCTATCTTCAAAAAGCCCAATGGAAAAAGGACTAAGTAATTGCTGTGTATTTGTTATTATAAATGCCCCACATGTTGCATATTTAATCATAAAATGATAATATAGTGCTATGTAGGTGGGGGACTATTTAGTCATCATTTTAGAAGTGAAAGGCAATGGGGATTCCAGGATATCTATGTCTTTATAATGGCTTCATTCCCCCTCCACTTCAGCCAGTCTTACCCTACCCTACCTGGGAGAACTGACTTGAACTACCAATAAATAATTAAACCAAACATGGGCTCATATATGAAGGGAGTATTACCTGTACATCCAGCATGCTAATAAAATATAAAAAGTCCAGACAACTCTTGTTTATCTTATTCTTGCAAGTAGCCACATTGGCCAAGCTCTTCAAAAGTAAGAGATGATTTTGGGTGCTCAACATGTGACACCTGGAAAAGGCCTTATTTTCAGAAAATGGGCACTCAGCACTTTTTGAAAATCGGACCCTTTTAAAGAGTTCCATTTTGGTCACCCAAAAACTGAAGCACCCAAAATTACTTGTCATTTTGAAAATCTTAGTCAGGAGTTGCAGCGTCTAGCTGTATTACATTGACAACATGAGCAGGATTTGTCCCTAGGTCTCACTTTACATTGTCAAAAATAAGGATCAAATTTAGAATTAATGTAATCTGTATGAATCAAATGGATACCTAGTTTAATCTGTTTACATATATGTCAATATATTCCTGTTTAATTAACTTAGCTAAACTATTGCAATAAATTATATCTATGTTTAAAAATATTCTTTAATTATGTTAATTTGACACAATTGGTTATTATAGGAGTCGCTACAAGTTCCACCTATATTTAGCTTGCCTGACCTTTTCCAAGATTCTTGCAACCTTTTTAGAAGAAGCTTTCACACCTTCATTGTTTCCAGCATGTCTTTGATGTTCAATTTAACAAATGCTCTCAGGCTACACAAGTGCCCCCTCCTCCATCACCCGTTGTCCTGTTAAATTCTGTTCAGCTTTGCCTGGTATATAAATTGTTGAAAATCACCATTTCCCTTATCTAGCTTGTATTCTTCAGGAGAATTCTGAGTATGCCAAATATTAACTAAACAACACACAAACATCATAAGGCAGGCCGCGCACCATCCACAAAGGAACAACATGCACACACCCTGGGAGCACCAGGGCGTTGCTGGAGCAGCTGTGAAGGATGAGAGGAGAGTTGGGCTGGGCTGAACTCGTATCCAAGACCTGACACATGCCTACAGTGGTTCATCTCTCCATTCTGGGGGACCACATAAGACAGTAGTTCTCCAGTTTCCTTGGTGGAGTAGCAAGAGACCAGCTTCTCAACCTAGCTTTTCACATCCCCCAGGATAACAAACTTCTCCTGCTATCATTAGCTAGTAGTTCTAGTGAAAGCAGCCAGTGCTGAAGGAGGAGTGTTCTAAACCCTACTGCCAATATATGATAGGGGAATTGTTATAGCAGCACAATCAAATTTAGTTTTTTTAACTTTCTACTTAAAAAGAAAAAAATAGGAAATTACATTTTAATTGTATGCAAATTGGGTTGCTCATGCTTGTTGTAAAGAGGACACTGGATCATGTAAACTCTGGTCACCCCTGCGTCATTGTAATCAAGGCTGGAGTGAAATATCACTTTTATATTTAATCAAGCTATGGAATCTATGCCAATTACCATTTTATAATGTAGTAGATTTAACATTTATTATCTCTTTTATTAATTTGTATGCAGTTTTGTTGAATAAGGTCTTCAAAGCCATTGGTGAAAGATTAACAAGATTTCTTTGAAAATTTCATAAGAACATTTCAATAATGAATTGTAACTTTATGCAATTAATCATCACAGTCAACAACTATTTGGTTTTAAATTGCTGAACAGCCAAAATGTGTTATCTGGGAAGGTTAATTAAGATGATTTGCCACTGATTAGCTCAGTTTCATGAAAATGAATTATGAAGCATAAATTGTTAAGGGAGTAGATGTGCTTAAATATACATATCACAAACTCATGACAAATGGAAAGTTACAACATGATATGTAAAAATAGGTTTCTTAAATAATTTATGAGGCAAAGATTAAAAGAGGTGTAGATTTAATTTTTCTCTGGTAATTTGTAATTAATATGGGAAAATATTCAGAGCTTGATTTTGAAGTTTTCACATTCATTATCTGACATGCCAGCATATGTGCACGTATGTTAGGCTGAGATGGTCCAATGGAAAAGGCCTGTTACTGGAGTCAGGAAACATTTCCAAGCCACACTCTGCCACAGACTTATTTTGAGAGATTGGGTAGCTCACCTAAGTCTGGGTGAACAAAAATATTTAGTCATTAGGACATGGCCCTTCCCATCGTCGGTTGCCCGAATGTGAGCGAGGCCTGTCATACTGTATCATACTACCCATCCATGAGCCTCCAGTTCCCGCAATCGAGGGTCCTCCAGTCTCGGCATGACTCCTTAAGCTGGCCCCCCTCTGAGGTGGAGTGCTCAGATCATGCAGAGACAGCTATAGCCTATCTTGGGCTCTTCAGCTGTTTCATCAAGAAATTGTGGATAAAAGAAATGTTGTGCAGAGGTGAGTTTTCTGTTCTTTTTTTCCTTCATTATGAGAGCCCCACTCTCCACAGTACCACCTCCTAGTAGCCTTCCCCACTGTTTGTAGAACATTTTTTAAAAAACATTAATCATCACTGTAAGGGTGCTTCCCCTTGGAGTTTATGAATGGAGCATGACTTAGTAGTTGCTCTACAGTCTGTGATTGGTAAGGGGGCTGTGGGGCAGGAATTCCTAGTGCCCAGGACTCACTGGCGGGAGAAGAAGAAGGGACAATATCCTCTTTCTTCTGGCTGTCCCAGGGTTGGGTCCTCCCTTCCTTCAGGGAGGCCCTTGTTTGAGGACAGCAATACTGGACTCAGGGCCCTGCATCCGGTCTGCTGGAGTTGTGGGCTGTAGGCCAGTTTCCTAACAGCTCTGCCCCCAAATGAGTTGTTCTTCTCCCTTTTAAGTGCTCCACCAGATGGTACATTGGCTACAGGTGTGGCAGGGCAGTGCTGGCTGGATCCAAAATGAGCCCTAAACCCCTGGTTGCCCAGTGTGGAGTTTACCCTCCCTCACAATCACATTTCTCTTTTGGTTTACAAAATATTTCTGTTCTTGGATCTTTCTGTTAAATACTTTTTAAAACCATCTCCCTATTTTCTGTCTGTAAATTCCCCTCCAAACACACACACACACACATGCACGTACACTATGGAGTCTGTTTCCATTTAAAGGCAATATGTGTCTGCTGTGGTCTAGAACAGACTTCTGCAGAAGATGGCATGGGTACAGTGGCTTCTCTTCATGATGGATGATTGTCTCTGTGCACATGCCCTGGTGTGACATAACTGTTGCCCCCTCCTTATGAGCCATTTTCACTTCAGATCACCACTCTGTTTAACATGCAGCACTTAGGTATGTTTATACTGAAAAGAAGCAAAAGTTTATTTAACAAAGAAGAGATCCAAATGATAACAAGTAGAAGCAATGGAAACATATGGTTGCATATAAAATAAAATCAGAACTAACATTTTTGAACCTAGATTTATTGAACTAGATACTTTTCTGTCTGATAGAGCAATGCTCACCCAAAATGCATCTAGCATCTTTCAAACAGACTTAGCTGTGATCTTATGTTCATGTGTCAAATCAAGCTGTGAGCTTGCCATCTAGGTGAAAAGATGCCAGGTGTCTCTTGGTACCTTTATTTATATCAAGAAAGTCCTTTTTTCATTTTCCATAAACAGGACACTCCACTGATTATTTTTGGCCTCCCTTTCTTATCAATCTTACAGTCTTTTAATCCACATCTGGCTCCACATCCAGATAGGCTTATACCGTGAGACAAAAAATACAGAAGGACCACACAGGGAGATAAGTGTCCATTAACTCCAAGGCTTTGAAAACATAATTACCAATATAAATATCTGTACATACATTTTGAAATGATTATGACAACCAGTGGGTTACTGGCTCTTGATAGACCTCTTACATGTCACCCTTTGGTGAACTTAATAGTCATATATTTGACCTAGAGGATTCTATAAAGCCATAGGTATTCCTTGTGGTATCTGCCAATTGGCTTCAAGAGGTCTCTGGGTCATAACAATTTCCTTCCATGACCCTTAGCACACATGGAAAGGCTGCAATTTGGTAGAATGCAACCTTGGGTTGAGATCATGATCCGCCACAACTCCCAGATCCTTCTCAGCAGCACTGCTGCCAAGCTAATTATCCCCCATTTTGTATTTGTGCATTTGTTTTTTCTTCCCTAAGTGTAGCAACTTACATTTGTCATTGTTGAATTTATATTTATTTTCTATAGCTTACTCCTCCTATTTATCAAGATCCCTCTGAATTTTAGCTCAATCCTCCAAAGTGTTGGCAACCCCCCCGACTTGCTTTGTGTCATCTGCAAATTTTATCAGTAGGCTCTCTATTCCTACATCATTAATAAAGATATTAAACAACACTGGACCCATAACAGATCCTTCTGGAACCCCACTGAGACCTCCCTCCAATCTGACATCAATCCCAATGGTCCACATGCTTCTACCAAAATGTAGGACGCCATCATGCAGCCATATTTTTCATCAAGTATTTATCAGCAACATTGAAAATTGTTTCTGGCTTGTCAGGTAGTGAGCTAAACTGTGTACATGGCTAGCTTATGCATAAATATGGTTGTATTATTGTTATTTTGTCCTTCCTTCTGCCACCTCCAACCAGTTTTTTGGTCCTTCCATCTGGTTAATCTTGCATTTACCAAGATTTAGACTCTTTGGGGCAGGGACAATCTTTTTACCACAAATGTGTAAAGTCCCTGGCACACTAAGTCTCCTTTAACTGTGGGCTCTAGACATGACCATAATAAATGGTCAGATCTGGAAAAGTGACACTGTTCCTTTTCACAGATTCATAGATTGAGGGCAGAAAAAATATTATGATCATCTGTATAACATAGGCCATAGAACTTCCTCAGAAGTAATTTCTGTTTGACCTAGAGCATATCTTTAAAAAAAAAATCCAATTTTGATTTCAAAGCTGCCAGAGATGGAGAATCCACCACAATCTTTGTTAAATTTTTCCAATGGTTAATTTACCTTTGCTGTTAAAAAATAAATGCCTTTTTCCCCCAGTCTAAATTTGTCTGGAATCAACTTCTAGCCATTGCATATTGTTATACTTGAAGAGCCCATTATAAGTACTTACAGACTGTGATGAAGTCATCCCTTAACCATCTCTTTTTAAGCTCAATAGATTGAGTTCTTTGAGTCTATCATTACGAGACATGTTTTCTAATCATTTAATTGTTCTTGTGGCTTTTCTTTGAATTGCCTCCAAATTATCAGCATCCTTCTTGAATTGTGGACACCAGAACTGGACACAATATTTGAGCAGTGGTCACACCAGGGCCAAATACAGAGGTGAAATTATGACTCTACTTTTACTCGAGATTCCCTTGTTTATGCATTCAAGGACCACATTAGCCTTTTTGGCCAGTGTCGCACTGACAACTCATAGCCAGTTGATTATATACCATGATTCCCAAGTCTTTTTTCAGAGTCACCTATAGAGTCTCCCATTCCATAAATACATTCTCTATTCCTGGATGTTTATTGTTACATTTGACTACATTAAAACTCATATTGCACCCAACTTATTAAGCAAGCCAGGTCACTCAGCATCAGTAATTACATTCCTCAATCTTTCTCTCATATTCAAGTTTTACCAGTGATGATTTTATATTTTCTTTCAGGTGATTGATAAAAAAGTCAAATAGCATAGGGCCAAGAACTTATCTCCATGGGGCCCAAAAGAACCACACCCTCTCAATGATTATTCCCCATTTACAATTACACTTTGAGACCTATCAGTTAGTGAAATTTTCAATCTATGTAATGTGTGCCATATTAATTTTGTATCATTCTAGGTTTTAAATCAAAATGTTGTACAGTACCTACTCAAATGCCTTACAGAACTCTACATGCATTATAACAACCAAACTTTTAAACTCATTTTAAAAAAAAGATATCAAATTAGTTGGACAGGACTTATTTTCCATAAATTTGATTGGCAGTGATTATATTCTTCTTCTTGAATTCTTTATAATAGAGTCCCATATTAGTCAGTCCATTATTATTTCAACTAGCTAAGGGCATGATTGTGCTTTTAAAAATGTGGTTCCAAACTCCCCAACCCTAGTGGGACTTCTATTAGGCATAATGCTTCAGAATGGCATTATTCTCCTGGTGTTCCCAAGCGCAAATGGGAAATGCATCCTCTGCTCTATTCCCTTAAAAGAATGCAGAATATGATGCCCTTTATAGCCAACAAAATATATTGGCAGACAGAGGAGAGTAGAGATGAATCAAGGTGATGATGGGAAAGAGTCTAGGCAGAAACACTAAAATGAAACAAAGGGATTGAGCAGAATTAAGGATAATATTGGTTTCCTTACTCTACTAATCTTTATTTTAGTGCTTACTGTTTATTCAGTTTGTTAATGATTCTTTATCTGTTTCTTATGGTAGGAGCAGGGCAATGGCATAACTTGTTTTTTGGTCCTTTTGAAAGGTTAGCAGGAAGTTCTGAGTTTTGGAAATTTTGTTTTGATACAAATCAGAATGAAACAACAAATCTTGTAATTTCCTGCCATTTGGACCTCAGAATTTCTGAAATTTGGCAATGTATCCCCTCTGCCACTGCATGACACAGGACTCCATGTCCCAAAGCTCTCCCCACAGACTCTCACTGTTTCTGCCTTCCTCTTATGTCATGCCTTCATGACATGTAGATGGGCTGAAGATGCGGGTGGAAGGACTGACAGGAACCAAACATAGTGTTGAATCAGGGAGGGGAAACTGAGAGGGATCTGTCTCCTGTGCTGAAGCTAGCGGTAGTCAGAAACAGATGGGAAGTGTCAATTTAATTGAATCAGCATTTTCCAACAAAAAATGTCTACTGGAAAAATTTTGACCATATCTAGCTAACATTAGCTATGAGTAGTCCTCTGCACAATGGGTAAAGGAGAGGACCTTCCTGCTTTAAATACCCGCTCTGCAGTTGGCAACAATCTGCCGTGACTGATCCTACTTTCCCCACCTGATACCCACATTGATTCTACTACTCCTTTGTGAGAGGGAACTTTCAAATTAGCAGCATTATTTGAATTATCTAGATATCCTTGGTCTGCAAAATCTGAATGGTAATCTTGCAAGAACAGCCTTTCTTATGCCATGTCATTGACACTTCAGTTGCATGTCCAGAAGGTAGAGATGTTACTGTTAAATGAAGAATTATAGGGTGTGGCAAGGTGGGGCGGGGGGGAAGAGATATCCCGCCCTCGTGGGCCCTGCGCTCTCCTGGTCTGACTGGTGGTGCGGTTGGGGGAAGGCCCTGGGAGGGGCCGGGGCCCGCTCTGCCCCCCGGTGTTGTGGTAGCAGCAGTTGAAGCTGCAAGCCTCTGCAGACTGCGGGCTGCTGGCTGCAGGCTGCAGCTGGCCAGCCCCAAGCTGCCAACTCCGAACTGCCGGCTTCGAGCTGCCAACCTCCCACCTGTAAACTGTACCTCCAAACTATAACTCCAACCTCCTTCCTCCACACCTCCTCTCTCCAAACTCCTCACTCTACTACCCACCCTCCTGCTCGCACTGGAGGCTTTTAAGTGTTTGGGGCGGGGCTCCTTGATTGGCCCCAGGTGTCCTAATTGCCCAAACAGCCCCAAGTGGCCTAATTAGTTAAGCAGCCCCAGGTGGCCTAATTGCCTAAGCAGCCCCAGCTGAATCACCCAGGGAATAGGGCTTTGCTGAGCCTGGGGCTAATATACATGCCTTCCAGCACCCTTGCATAGCCGTCTGGCCTGACCCTGTCACAAGGGCTAAAAAGTCAGTCTAAGTTTTCCAGACCTCTGAGGGGGCAAAAGTCTTATTATTATTTTCCCCAATATGTTCATCCCTATGAAATGGGAAATGTTGAAGCAGTTTGTAGATGTGAGAGTTTCAAAGACATCTCAGTAGTTATGCATTAAAGTGACAAGTCTAATTTGTAAAGAAAGCCTCGGGGTCTTACTTGGCATGCCTTTTTTTTGAGGACTAAACCTACCACTGAGATTCTCTGTAATCAAATCTTTCTCAATAGGTTCTCCATTGTACTGAAACCTACTTTCAGAGATGGAATGAACCACTTGAGGGAGCACTGGAGTGACATCCTTAACTACATGAAGTCTTGAAGTGGAAGCAGGTGTATGCCATAATAAAAAGGAAGTAATTTTAGTGAGAATTCAACTTGGGCATGATTTTTTTTAATTAAGTCTTATCCGTGTCTGTTTTCTACAGAATTTAAACTCTAAAAGAAATCTTATTGACTTATTAGTGTTTTTTACATATCTTCTTGATTTTTAAAATACTATTCATATTATATATTTATGATGTCTGTGTTGAGAAAATGCCTCTTGATGCTTGAGAAATATGAAATATTTTGTTCCTGACTTGTAATGTTAACAACAAATGGCTCAAAGTTCCATTTGACATTGGTAAACTCATGCTTCTCCTTATGCATTAGTTATTTTGTTGCGGTAGTATTCACAGTACTAGACTGGGACTTGGGAGATATGAGCTTTGGTAAGGATTTCCTGTGTCGCAATGGACAAATCATTTAATCTCTCTGTGTCGCAGATCCCCATCTGTAAAATGGGAATGATAATGCTTCCTGTGCTCAGGACTGCTGGAGGATAAATGAATTACTATACGTGATGCGCTTAGATACTACAGTGAGAGAAGCCAGGTAAGAACCCAGAGAGCGAGAACGTGCACTTTTCAGACTTATAAACCATTATTGGAGTTATATTAAAAAATAAAACATATTAATTCACGGAGTATTGGCAACCTACTGACATAGAATAAATGACAGATACTAGTTATCGTCATCTGTGTAGCTAATTGGGCTGTGGGCAGTCAGGTAGGTTGAATGGAGAGTTCAGCCTAGTGATTACTGCTGGGCTCAGGTTGGACAGAGTCCAGGAACAAGCCAAGAGTCAGCGCTGGAGGGACAGAAGCCAAATGCCAAAGCTGGGGGGTAAACCAGAGACATAGGCCAGAGGGGGAACAGAGGATTGAAGCCAAACACTGGAGTGAAACAGGGGCTGGAAAAGCAGAAGCAGAGTCAGGTAGCTGGCCAGAGTAGTGTTAGAACAAAGGTAAGTGACGCTTCAAGTGTGGCTAGGGTAACCAGATGTTCTGATTTTATAGGGACAGTCCCAATATTCGGGGCTTTGTCTTATATAGGTCCCTATTACTCCCACCTCCTTCCAGACTTACTATCTCATAGACTCATAGACTCTAAGGTTAGAAGGGACCGATATGGTCCTGTAGTCTGACCTCCTGCACAATGCAGGCCACAGAACTTCACCCGCCCACTCCTGTAATAGACACCTAACCCATGACTATGTCACTGAAGTCCTCAAATCATGTTTTAAAGACTTTAAGGTATGGAGAATCTACCAGCAAGTGAACTATGCCCCATGCAACAGAGGAAGGGAAAAAACCCTTAGGGCATTTGCCAGTCTGCCCTAGAGGAAAATTCCTTCCTGCCCAAAATATGGCAATCAGTTAAACCCTGAGCATGTGGGCAAGACTCACCATCCAGAGACTCAAGAAAGAATTCTCTGTAATAACTCAGAACACCCCCATCCCTTCACAGGCCATTGGTATATCCACAACCAGTAGTCAAAGATCAGTCAATTGCCAAACTAGCTGTCTAGTATCCCCTCCATAAATGTATTAAGTCCAGTTTTGAAGCCAGCTAGAATTTTTGCCCCCCACTTCTCCCCTTCAAAGGCTATTCCAGAACTTCACTCTTCTGATGGTTAGAAACCTGCATCTAATTTCAAGTTTAAACTTCCTGATGGCCAGTTTATATCCATTAATTCTTGTGTCCACATTGGAGCTGAACTTAAATAATTCCTCTCCCTCCCTGGTATTTTTCCATCTGATGTATTTCTAGAAAGCAATCATATCTCCCCTCCATCTTCTTTGGTTAGGCTAAATAAGTCAAACTCTTTGAGTCTCCTCTCGTAAGGCAGTTTTGACATTCCACGGGTCATCCTAGTAGCCCTTATCTGTACCTGTTCCACATTGAATTCATTTTTCTTAAACATGAAGAACCAGAACTGCACACAGTATTCTAGATGAGGTCTGACCAACCTTGTATAACAGCACTAGCACCTCCCTATCTCTACTGGAACCACCTCACCTGATACATCCAAAGACTGCATTAGTTTTTTTCATGGCCACATCACATTGGCGGTTCATAGTCATCCTATGATCAACCAATATGCCCAGGTCCTTCTCCTCCTCTGTCACTTCCAACTGATGCATACACAGCTTATAGTAGAAATTCTTGTTATTAGTCTCTAAATGCATGACCTTACACTTTCCACTATTAAATGTTATCCTATTTCAATTACTCCAGTGTACAAGGCCATCTAGATCTTCCTTTATGATATCCCAAACTTTCTCTGTATATATTGGCAATACCTCCCATCCTCCAGATCATTAATGAAGATGTTGAACAAAATCGGCCCCAGGACTGACCCCTGGGGAACTCCACTTGTGACTGGCTGCCAGCTAGACATGGAGCCATTGATCACTACTTGTTGAGCCCTATGCTCTAGCCAGTTCTCTATCCATTTTATAGTCCATTCATCCAACCCATACGTCTTTAACTTGCTGATAAGAATACTGCAGGAGACCGTATCAAAAGCTTTTCTAAATTCAAGGTACATCACATCCACCACTTTCCCCACATCGACAGAGCCAGCTCTCTGCCGAGCTCCAGCAAGAGATGAGGATCCTGCCGCTGGTTTGCAAACTACTGTTTAAGAACTTTTGCTCTCAGTAAATGGTTCTCTATAAATATCAGAAGTTTGAAACAATTAAAGGCCAACACCACTGTCACACTGTCTGGAGTGGTTCATGGCCATTAGTACCTACCTCTGGGCAGATTGTCAAAAAGCAGGGCAGACCAAACTGGTGGCATGTTCTATAATTAGACTTCACCAACCCAGTAACAGATGTGAACTCCTGAAGCACTGTAACAGTCTTACCATGGCTGTAGAGATATGCTTGTTGAAGACTGTGATTTAGAGATGCTCTCTAGCATGGGACAGTGTTGTGAATTAGGAGATGTGCCGTACATCAGATTTAACATAGCTGCTCCCACCTGTACTCCTCAGAATCACTCTATTCTATTCTATTCTTTACTCATTCAAGAGTTTGTTCTTTAATGAACCCTCAAGATTGTTACAGTGTAGTCACAGACACTCCCCTTGGGCTTTCCAGTCTGTCTTGCCATCCAGGCAACTGGAATTAATAATAGTTGATAGCTATATGCAAAGATCACAAAAGATTCCGGTTGCTTCCAGTCCCAAGAGACCAGTCACTTACCCCAGGTCATTTGCATCTCAGATCTCACACCAAAGGCAACATATGTAGCTAATCCTAAAGTGAACTAACTAAGGTTTTATTAAATAGGACAAAGAAGAGAGAGAGCTATTTAGAGGTTAAAGCAGGCAAACATATATACACAAATGAGTTACAGTCTATAGTTCTAAAAGGTGATAGAGATGTAACAATCTGTCAGCACTGACTATCTTTTAAAGCTAACCCAGGTTAACCCTGCGGACCTCTGCTTCTGTTTCGTAGCTCCTGCTCTGTGAGAGTCCAAGAAGCAAAAAAGAAGAAAAATGTCACTGTTAGCTATCTTGATTTCCTTCTTCCAGTATTCAACTCATGGAGTGAGCCCTTTTGCACATAGCCTGGGCAGGGCCAACTAGCCAAAACTTTGTACCATGATGTCCCACAATGGTCAATTTAGTTTTTACAGTCTCTCCTAAAGGGCAAGAAGTGATCCCTTCTGACAGGTTTAAAGTTTCCAGGCAAACTGTTTTTAACAGCAAAAATGTAAATATTACCTTAAAGCATGTGATAAAGATATTATAAGTGAGATTAATGCATGTAAGCAACTAACAAGCATTTCATAAAGTCTAAGAACTAAACACATTATTATAAATGTAATACTCCTCTTAAAGATACTAACAGACAGGGGAATCAGCCTGGTTTCCAACAATGAATTTGTCAGTGCTCAGCTGAGGCCAGAAGCCTTGGCAAGAGTTGGCACCTAGTTTGCCAGCTTTAAACTATATTCAAATTTGTATTTCAAATTTTTCCATGTTAGATAAAATAGAAAAGAAACAGAGATGGTTCAAATGAAAATATAAAAAAAATAAAAAATCTAAATATTAATTCCAACTTGGAATTATTAAAAGTCTGAGGGTGTTATTTCAGAGCATTAGTTATCAAGGACTCAGATAAACTATTCTGGGTTAATTTGGAAAATCTCATCATTTGCCTAGAGATTTTCCTATGGCTAGCATAGAAATAATTGTCCTCAGAGACCACCAGGAGGGCTCCACCTAAACGAAAATGGAACTGGATTGCTGGCACATAAAATTAAAAAGGATGTAGAGCAGTTTTTAAACTAAGGGCTGGTGGCAAAGCAGACAGATGTAGTTTGGACAGAGACATCCCTTAGGGAAGAATCTATTAATGGAGATTCTCTATATCCTAGTAAGGAGGAGAGGATGGAAGAAGATAAAATATGGGTAGGATCTGATGAGAAACAGTCAAATGAAAAAGAATCCCATTCAATTACATCACATAATGGCAGACAGCTAAAAAGAGACACATTTTTAACTGCTTATATACAAATGCTAGAACTCTATATACTATGACAGATGAACTTGAGTGCCTCATATTAAATGAGGATATTGATATAGGCATCACAGAAACTTGGTGGAATGAGGATAATCAATGGGGCACAATAATAACAGGATACAAAATATATTAGAAGGACAGAAGATGTTGCACTGATTTGGGTGTGACACTATATGTGAATGAAAGCGTAGAGTCAAATGAAATAAAAATCTTAAATTAACCAAACTGTGCCATAGAATCTTTATGGATAATAATTCAATGCTTGAATAAGAATATAACATTAGAGATATACTACTGACCACCTGACCAGGATGGTGATAGTGACTGCAAAATGCTCAGGGAGATGAAGTTATAAAATAAAAAATTCAATAATAATGGGGGATTTCAACAATCCCCAAATTGACTGGGAACATGTCACCTCAGGACAGGATTCAGAGATAAAATTTCTTGATACCTTAAATGAATGCTTCTTGGAGCAGCTAGTCCTGGAACCCAAAAGAGGAGACATAATTCTTGATTTAGTCCTAAGTGGAGCACAGGATCTGGTCCAAGAGGTGAATACAGCTGAACCACTTGGTAATAGTGACCACAACATAATAAAATTTAACATCTCTGTGGGGAAGAAAAAGGAGGGACACCAAAGCAGTCCATCATTGTAGCATTTAATTTCAGAAAGGGGAACTACACAAAAATTAGGGAGTTAGTTAAACATAAATAAAAAGTCACAGTGCCAAAAGTGAAATCCCTTTGAACTGCATGGAAACTTTTTAAAGACACCATAAGAGAGGCTTAATTTAAATGTATACCCCAAATTTAAAAAAACATAGTAAAAGGACCAAAACAATTGCCACTGCATTTAAACAGCAAAGTAAAAGAAGGAGTTAGAGGCAAAAAGACATCCTTTAAAAAGTGTAAATTAAATTCTATGGAGGAAAATAGAAAGGAGCATAAACTCTGGCAAATGAAGTGCAAAAATATAATTAGAAATACCAAAAAAGAATTTGAAGAACAGTTCAAAGACTCAAAATGTAAGAGCAAAAATGTTTTTAAGTACATCAGAAACAGGAAGCCTGCTAAACAACTAGTGGGGCCACCAGACGATCAAGATGCTAACAGAACACTCAACAAAGATAAGGCTACGTGGAGAAACTAAATCAATTCTTTGCATTGGCTGAGGATGTGAGGGAGATTCCCAAACCTGAGCAATTCTTTTCAGGTGACAAATTTGAGGAACTGTCCCAGAATGAGTTGTCATTAGAGGAAGTTTTGGAACAAATTGATAAATTAAACAGTAATAAGTCACCAGGACCAGATGGTATCCACTGAAGAGCTTTGAAGGAGCTCAAACATGAAATTGCAGAACTACTAACTGCGGTATGTAACCTATCATTTAAATTTGCTTCTGTACCATATGACTGGAGGATAGCTAATGTTCTGCCAATTTTTTTAAAAGGGTCCAGAGGTGATCCTGGCAATTACAGGATGGTTAGCCTAACTTCTGTACCAGGCAAATTGGTTGAAACTATAGTAAAGATCAGAATTACCAGACACATAGATGAAGAAGATTTATTACGGAAAAGTCAACATGGCTTTTGTAAAGGGAAATCATACCTCTTCAATCTATAGAATTTTTTGCCAGGTCAACAAGGGTGATCAAGCATACTTACATTTTCAGAAAGCCTTTGACAAGTTCCTTCACAAAAGGCTCTTAAATAAAGTTAGCAGTCATGGGATAAGACGGAAGTTCTTCTCCTGGATCAGTAACTGGTTAAAAGGTAGGAAAAAAGGATAGGAATAAATGGCCAGTGTTCAGACTGGAGAGTGGTAAATAGTGGTGTCCCCCAGGGCTCTGTACTGGGACCAGTACTGTTCAACATATTCATAAATGTTCTGGAAAAAGAGGTGAAAAAAGTGAGGTAGCAAAATTTGCAGATGATACAAAATTACTCAAGATAGTTAAGTTCAAAGCAGATTGAAAACAGTTACAAGGAATCACACAAAACTGGGTGACTGGGCAACAAAATGGCTGATGAAATTCAATGTTGATAAATGCAAAGTAATGCATATTGGAAAACATAATCCGAACTATACATATAGAATGACTGGATCTAAATTGGTACCACTCAAGAAAGAGATCTTGGAGTCTATGGATAGGTCTCTGAAAACACCTCAATGTGCTGTGGCAGTCAAAAAAAGTTAACAGAATGTTGGGAATCAATAGAAAAGGGATAGATAATAAGACAGAAAATATTGTATTGCCTCTTTATAAATCCATGGTATGCCCACATCTTGAATACTGTGTGCAGATCTAGTTGCCTATTTCAAAAAAAGATATATTGGAGCTGGAAAAGACAGAAAAGGACAACTAAAAAAATTAGGGGTATAGAAAAGCTTCCATATAAGGAGAGATTAATAAGACTGAAACTTTTCATGTTATAAAAGAGATGACTAAACAGGGGATATGATAGAGGTCTATAAAATTATGATTGGTATGGAGAAAATTCAGAAAGAAGTATATTTTCTCCTCATAAAACAAAAACTATGGGTCACCAAATGAAATTAATAAGAATCAGGTTTAAATGGAACAAAAGGAAATATTTCTTCACACAATGCAAAGTCAACTCCTGTGGAACTTCTTGACAGAGAATGTTGTGAAGGTCAAGGCTATAACAAAGATCTAGATAAGTTCATGAACGATAGGTCCTTCAATTGCTGTTAGCCAGGATAGGCAGGGATTGCTATTTGCCAAAGACTGGGAATGGCTGATGGGATGGATCACTTGATGATTACCTGCTCTTTTCATTTCCTCTGAAAAACCTGGCATTGGCCACTGTTAAAAGACAGAATACTGGGTTAGATGGACCATTGGTCTGATCAAGTATGTGTGTTCTTATGTTCTAACTGTTAGCAATGTAATGACAACCACTGTGTTATAACTGGAAATTAATTCCCTCAATCTCCTAGAATCTTAAAGAGTTTTGTTTGCTGCTTTGTTTACATTTTTGTTTTAAACTTGCAACAAAACTACTTTATGTTTATATTGGGATTTTTTCTATTGATGCCAACAAAGCTCAACTTAGGCTCATGAACTTCCAAAACTTTTTATAGGCTTTTGAAATGCGTATTATGTATAATAATATTCACACAAAAAGAGTTTCTGTAATAGTTTGACTTTTTCCTTCCACATGCTTTTTTTTTCTTTTCTTTTCTTTTCTTTTGTGTGGGAACTTCTAGCAAGAATCACAAGAGTTTAATCTATCTGGTAAAATCACAAGCTTCACACTATGTGCTGGCAGTTGATGTGGTTAACATATGTTCCTATCTACTGTAGCAGAAAAGGCAAAGCTTATCCTGTGCAGCCCATTTATAGCAGATGGCAAGGCAGCACCAGTATGCTTATAAAATAGACCTGGCATTTAGTTTTAAAGGTACCTCTTCACTTTTAAATATATTAGGATCCAAAGCAAGTATGATTAATCATTGTTTAAAGATGTATTATCTTACCCAATACGAATTCTGCAAATAGGTACAACTACTTGATTTCCACTTGATTTACTATAGAAATTAAATTAAAAATAAAAAAAAATGCTGGTCAAGTTTTAACTGAGCAGCTATTAGTACAAGTTATATTAACAGAGTTCTGTGTTCCATTGAGAGTAAGACATATAGTATTTTCAGTGATTCCAAAACTAACCCAGAAAGAATCAGTAAATATTCACGTGATAAGATTTATCTTGCCTTGCTCCTGGAAGAAGCCAATTTATCATCTGAATATATCTCCAGTTCCAAGCTTAGAGAAAGAATTCTGTTCAATAACTGGAATGCACACCTTTCACACTTTGATATGACAGAAAATACTACCTGCAATATATATTTTACTGTCACAAAATCAGCCAGGACAGGTAAACCAATGAAAAGGTCCCCACAAGCTAAAGAACAAAATAAAAATATTATTTTATATATGTGTGTGTGTATATATATGTGTGTATATATATATATGTATACACATATATATATATATATCACTTCTCTTTCATAGACCTCAAAGTGCTTTATGAAGGTAGGCAAGTGTCATTACCCCTGTTCGGCATACAAGAAAATTCAGGGGTTATGAAAATTTAAAGGTATTTCCTTCTAGTTTCCACTGTAAATCAATGGCAGAATCATTAATAGAAGCCAAGTTTTCTGGCTTGGAGTCCTAGTGTATTACCCACTTCACCAGGATGCCTATAACTCTAGTCCCAAGTGATCAACATATTCTTTACACTCATGTTTGTGTCTCATGCAATTTGGACATGAAGAAATTGAGGCTGTCCCTCTTGTGTTTATCATACCGGACACATACAAGACTAGCAGTACCTTTAACCCTTCTCTGGTCTTTTTGAATCCCCCCCTCAGGTTTTAGGTCTCTTGTCTCACCTACTCTGGCATAGAATCTCACAATTCTCACAATTTCAGACTGGGTCCATAGAATATAGCCCCACTGTGTACCAATTGTGATTCCTCAACACGCTCAGCTGGCATCCCTTTGGGAGTTGTGACCAGTTTGTGAATACAGTGACACAAAACACTGTTTCCAGAACAAAAGTATACTTTAATCTTAATAGTAAGAACAAAACTTGATAAGAGAAAAGAGTTTTTAACATAATAAAAGATCTCTGCACATAAAGCTTGGGTAGGCTAAGCTTATCCCAGACATCCCATCTCTGGAGTTCAGTCTCCTTCTCAGCAGTCTCTACTTCTCTTGCTCCCGTTCTTTAGGGGCTGCCTTTTTATCAAGTTCCTTGATTCAGTTTCCTGCCTGCAGTGCTCCTCTTGCTAGATACAAGCCAACTGTTTGAACTCCCCATGGATGGAGGCAAAACTTTGCAGAGAATGACCTCTGCATTTTCCCTTTAAGAACTCGTTAATGGAGTCGCCTGAAGCTTTAGTCTGCTTTCCTGAATATGTGCAGTTAACTTCAGCTAGAATTAATGTCTTGTGATCATAAGGCAAACAAAAAAATAACAAATAAACGGACATATAATATTAATAAAATATTACAGGCAGCTCCCATGACCTTAGCACTACAAACGTTAATCAATAATAATATGGATTACTGAGAGTACAGTTTGTCAATAATATATGTGGTCGATGGAAAAGCGATCAAAGAACATAGTTCCCATATAATTGTACAAAGAACACTATTTCTGCATTGTGAGACCAGCATTAGCAGACATCACACTGCTATATTGCTACTGAACTTAAAACTTGATCTCTTTTTACACAGTTTGTTTTAAGGACAAATATATTTTATACTTTATCGGAATGAGCAAACAACTATAAAACATATTTACCTCTGAGACTTATAAAAAAATTACCTCCTGCATTTTTTAGTGCTGTTCTGCAATTGTGTCATAATTGGTCTGTTTCAGCTGCAGATTCTCTCGAGCATCTTATAAATAAGATCAAGTTATTAGCAATATTCACTCAGGAGTTAATCTTCCACTTCAACAAAGATTAGTTATGACACATTGGCAGAACAATATTTAAAGGCTTTGGAGATACAATATTTCAAAAGTTCTCAGAGGTACATGTGTTGGTTTTAGTTGTTTCTTCATTATGACAAAGTATGTTTGTTTCTTAAAACCAGAAACTGTTTCCAGTCATGCCTATTAGACATAGTCACTGATAACACTGGACAGCAAAGATTTTTCTTCCTGAATACTTATGGATTTGGGGCTGCTGATTATGAAAATCACCATGATATTTCCCTATCAAGTACCGTTTTTTTGAAATCGCCTATATTTGTTATTTCAATTAATAATTTAAGTCTATTAAAATGTGGCCCACAATGTAAGCTGAAAAGTTTTCTATTTTGTATCCAACCATGCCTGGGCATGCAGTGACACTGCACCTATTGCAGGCCACACAACATGGAGTGGGAATGCTAAGGCTTAGGCAGGGCAGATGTTGGAAGGACAGGCTTTAGAAAGGCTATAAAAGCATTTCGCACACACCGTTCTATGCATTGCATTTATATCAGTTTGCATTCATGTTGATGTGCATGCTCTATGCGCATAGCATATTGTGTGTACTCACAATAATAAAGCAATTGTATTTTCAGGAGGATTCGTGATAGCAAAATGTCTCGCCAACGTCACAGCAGCCACGATACGTTTCTTGGCAACTACAGAGCACCAAACTATGTGCAGCTGGTTGACAACATGCTTCAAGCATACAAAACCAGGAAGTGCAACAGGTCACTAAAGATTCATTTTCTGCATTCGCATTTAGACTTCTTCCCTGCAAATCCTGGTGAAGTCAGTGACAAGCATGATGAAAGGTTTCACCAGGGCATTGCGATCATGGAAAAACAGTATCAGGGCAACTGGAATCCATCAATGCTGGCTGCTTATTGTTGGACACTTAAATGAGAAACCTCAGACACTGAGTAGAAACAAAAATCATCAACAAAACATTTTTAGCTCAGTTGAACTATTGCACTGTTATGCGATTAAACGCATTACATTCAATAAAAGTCAATTTTTTCTTTCTCCAAATTCCTACGTGATACAAGTAGTCTGAAATTATATTTGTGTTCAGCTTCAAGCGGTCTAGCACAATCTAAAACAATTCTGAGGAAGCAACACTTTGAAAAAATTTGTTGTCCAGTGTAATGGGTTAAGTTTATAGATTTTTATATTGGTATTAGAAAATTATTTTGTTTTCCTTTCAGATTATATTTTTAATGTTAAGGCTATTTATAGAAATGATTTAAAAAAATAAATCTCAGAAACAAAAAATGTTTGTGGTTGTTTACATTTTCCTCTGTAGGTAAATAATTTACACGCTTTTCTGTACTAATATCTGCTTTGTTTACTTTGTCCCCTCATTCCACAAGACAATGCTGAAAAAACTTTCTGAAACTAGGTTTCTGCCCCTGCCTCTGAGTCTTATGGCTCATAGACATCAGTGCTTTTTCAAAAGCATCTGCTATTCCAGCCATTTCTATCCCAGATTTCAAATCCTTATTCCACAGGCCATTCCTCACATCATTTGTACAAGCACTTAAAAACTTCTCTTGAACAATCAAATCAAGTACTTGGTCATAAGATAAAATATTTTTCCCTTTAGTCCATTTGTTCAACAAATCACACCATTTATAAGCATATTTGCTATGAGTCATGCTTGCATCCCCCTTAAGATCTCTAAACTTCATTCTGGACACTTCAGGTGTAATCTGAAAACTTTGAAAGACAGCTCTCTTAAGTGCATCATATCTTAAAGCCTCCTCAATTGGCATTTCATTAAACATGGACAAAGCTTTGCTTGGCAGCTTTGCTATGAGAGTGGGAACTTTCTGCTCCACAGGAATCTTGTGCACTGCACAAAGCTTTTCAAAAGTAGTGAAGTACTCCTCAGTGCGGTCTGTCTCTTTGTAAGCTGGACACAGCTTATCAAAGTGGGTGTCTTCGGTGTAGAAGGAGATGCTGGGGCATCTGGGACCTATATTTCTCCAACATCTCCAGTTAGTGTTTTCTTTCCTGTTCCTTGTTCACCAAAGCTCTCTCTGCAGCCTCTAGTTGCAGCAAAGGTCAATTCTTGCTGTTTTAATTCCGAGGCATGTCTGTGTACAGCTTCCTCAGTTTCCCTGGCTGCAAGTGCATCTTTCTGCTTTAACTCCAAGGCATACTGGTGTGCAGCTGCCTCAGCTTCCCTGGCTGCAGCTGCTTCTTTAAGCTTTGTTTCTGCTTGCCATTGTAGAAATTCACATTCTCTGTCTTTCCCCTGGGCTTCTAGCCTAGCATTTCAAGTTTTGCAGCTTCCTTTCCCTCTGCTTATTTCCCTCACACAAAATAAACAAACAGAAATTAACAAACTGTGATCTCCTCCTGACTGTTCTTAGACACTGCACTTAAAATCATAAATACCAGGGTACAAAGTGTGAACTTAATTCAGAGCACCAAGCTGTCAATATACTATGTGATCGCTGTGCCACTGTGACATTGCCCCCATGTAATCTGGACTGGTGTGTAGTCGTGTCCCCCCAATTCCTCACTCCTCAGCCCTGATTTACCCTGCTTTGCTGTGAACCACCCACCCCTGGATCAGGCTCCCACCTAGCCTCCTGCGAGTTTTCGGTCCCAGACTTAGTGAAAGAGTACTTTTGGCCAGCTGCTCATGGTATAGACTCCTAGCAAACACCCTCAGCCCCAGATGCAACCCTGGGAACTGCCATCTTGCTGGGTTCAGTGCTGCACACAACAACCTGCAAACTCATTTACGTTTGTCCATCAATTTATCAAAGAAATTGATATGCACCAGCTCTGACACTCTTAGCGGAGTCTCTAAACACACTCAATCAACATACATAGTTTTAGATAAAACACACAAATAAGTTTATTAACCACAACAAGATTTTAAGTGAATATAAGTCAGATCAATATAAATCAAGAGATTAATAATAAGTCAAGGAGTTGATCACAATTAATTAAAAGATAACTTGCATCCTAAACTAAGATTAATATTTTGGTCATGTCTGTGATGTCAGTTTAGCACACAAGCTGGCTGCAATGCCTCTTGCAACCAGCCCCGCCTTCCCTGTGGATAGGTGCCAGTCTTTGATGTTGCTTGGGAGATTCCAGGGGAGCGTCCTGAGACAAAGACTCCTCAGCTTTTAAGAAGTTTCCTCAACACCTTCTGGGGTCAGGTGATCGGTCATGTCTGGCAATGGGCATGATTTCTTCCACTCGAGCCAACATGCTCACAGGTACTTAGGCCACTCCATTGTTCCTGTATGCATACCTCTGCTGGGCATGGAAACACAGTTTTGTGTTTGTCTGCATCTATTCAAGCCATGTGAGACACACATTTGGGGATATGATATAGCAGAGTTTCATATCTGTACATATGTATGACATTGCAGGAAGCATGCTACCTTAACAATAATGTTCAGTATTCCATGGGCATTCCAAAAACACCTTACATGACATTGGATTAGACAATACACAATTACACTATAAGGATGAACATGAAAGATACCCAATCACACCATAAGGGTGTACACGGGCTACAGCATGTCACACCATTCTCCTACCCACTGCTGTTCCTTTCTTTTTTATTGTACTGTGTCTTTTTTGATTTACCTCCCGATCAATATTAGAATCAGGCATGGAGATTACATGAGCATGTCCCAACCCTCTCCCCCGAGTTCCTAGTTTAAAGCTCTTTTAATCATTTGTGCCAACCTTCATCCAAACCTTCATCCCAGAATTCTATTTCCCTCCTTATTGAAGTTGAGTCCATCTCATGTGAACTGTCCTTTGTCCATGAATTCTCCCCAGTGTCCAACATCCCAAAGCTCTCCTTATAGCGCCACTGTCTAAGCCCTCTGTTGGTCATCATAGTCTTTTCTTCATTCTCCTCTTTTAGCAACAGGTAAAATCCTACTGACGGTCTCCATTTCTTTAAGAATCTTCCCCATCCCAGAATAGTCTCCCTTGATACATGTCAGTGAAAATCTGGCAGTATCATTCACATGATGTGAAGGACAGTGATTGGATTCTTTCCTGCAACCATGAGGAGCTTCTTGAGCCTCAGGTCCACATCCCATATCTTAGCTCCCAGCAGAAAGCACTCCCTTCTGTTCTTTAGACCAGCTCTGTTGACAGGCCTGTCTGTTCTTCTTAGTAGTGAGTCACCAACCACATAGACATGCTTCTTCCTGGTGTTGGTGTGATTCTCCAGCCTTCCTCCTGCTCTTTCTGGCTGCCAGTCTTCTTGTGTTTTGTTCTGTCTTGTAATCTTCTGCAAGTCATCTCTATCCTCTTTTCCTGCAGGCACAATCATGGGCGATAGGAAAAAAAGCACCCCCATGACCCAGGTCCTCTCTGTGATATTTTAGCTATTGGGAAGCAGTGCCTTCTCTGGACTATACCTTAGCACTGAGACCAGATGAGTTGTCCTTGGTTGGGCTCAGAAGTTCACTTGCACAACACTTGTTTGCTCTTTGTATGTTCAAAGTCTAATTAAATGATAATAGAATACCATCAGTCTGGGCAAATTTCCTTGTACACTGGTTTCTGAAATGTAAATTATAGCTATAATTGGCAACATCATAACTGCTCTCCAGTATTGAAACTGTTCTCCTTCCAGCATTTATTCGGAATATACTTTTTTAAAATATAGAATATACTGCTGTTTCTCTTGTTACAAACACTGCATTAATTTCTGGCCCTGAAAATGATGAGTGGTTTGTAATGTCAGTTAAAGATGAGAGGCTAGAAAGTCAAGTGGAATTCTGAGAACATGAATCTTCTGACACCATGGCAACACTTAGAAGCTCGGTCTCTCTTGACTCCTGACGGGGAGATTAACGATTAAAAACCCACTCATGGCATTAATTTATTACGAATCCTTTATTTATATATTTTTCATTAAAACAGAAATGTAAAATTGTGGCTTTCCATTTGGCAGGTTTCCAATGTGTTTGTTTGTTAAGGCTGTCTTGATACTACACAGATCAAAGCTGTTGTTCCATGTTCTGTAAGAAATTGGGGGAGAAAATAAATTATGAATACATGAACCCTCCTTTACACCTTTAATTCCTTACACCTCATCACTCAACTACAGTTCTTCCTGTAAATTGTGAACTAAAAAAACATGGGGCTGTTTGGATAAATGGGCACCCTTTGCATTATATATGTATGTCATATATTATATATATTATCTAATGAACTAAGAAAATATACTGTCAATCAAAATTAACTGTGTTGCACATAGTTATTTAAATATTTGATAGAGAAATTATCTTGCCCTATGTATGTTACAGTAGAATGAATCTGGACCACATCAACTTTTGTTTAAATCTTATCACTTGGAAATGTTCAAGAGTAAAATGTTTTTGCATATGTGTTTGTGTGAGGAGAGGGTGGGGAGAGTTTTTTCCTTTCTATCATTGTATATTCTACTGTATTTTTGAGAGTTTAACTCCATGCCTGTAGCCATGGTATATAGGCACAATTACATACATACTTACTTTACTTAAGTGCAGGGAACCCCAAGTGTGGAAAATATTGTGTAAGTAACTCTGATGTTAGTTTGGCTATTTTTCTTCTTCCATCCAGAAATGAGTCCTTTAGTTTCTCTTTGCCACGTAAAGGCTCCCTAACCTGGAGGAATACTCATTTCTGACTCTGTTTACTGATGCTTATTCAAGTGGCTGTGAAAGACCTGACTATAATCAACCATAGGGGTTCCTTTGAGAAACTTTCCTCTATTTAAATGAAGTAAGAAAAACCATTATCAGGAACTCTAGATCTATGTTAATATGAATAAGATATTTTGAACATTCCCCTTTTTGTATTTGTCATCTGTATGGAATTTGCTTATAATCAGCTGTGAATTCAAAAATTCTCTTTTCCTCTAACAAGACAAATTTTGGAAAGAAATTTAGAATTGATATGAGAAATATTAATTTCCCTCAGGAAAGAACCATGGAAGTGAGCCTGAGAGGATGACAAGATGTGGTTTTTCCATAGGTACAATTTTCCTTCTTCCTCATTGTCAATAAGAAACATCATCCTAATGGTTATCCTGTGCCTCCACACCAGCTATAGGCCCCCTAATGGAACACACAGGCCTGAGTAGCATGATTCCTGTGGAGTCACCTCTACAAAGCAATGGCATATCTACAGTGGTACAAATGTTGTAGTCTTGCCAGGGCCCACAACATTATGGGGGCTTAACAGAGGGATCACTGAGGAGAGTGGGTCCCATTGCACCCCAGGGCAGGGCCATGGCTGAGATGGGGGGACCGTCTCCCTTGGGTAATTCCAGGCCCTGGGCACGAGAAGCTGGAAATGATCAACAGAGAAGGCATTGGGGAATTGCAGAACCAGAGAATGTGGGGACCTGAGGGGGAGAGGCAGACACAGGAGAGACTGCTCATCCTCAAGAGAGCATGCAAGATAAAGCACTGTCCATTTGGATGGAGTGGGAGTGTGTGTGGAGAGGTCAGGAGACTAAACTGGAGCTGGAAGGGACCAAGGTGGAGAACTGAAGGAAGGCTTGTGGGAACCTGAAATGGGGCTGGAAGGAGGTGAATCAGGGAAGTGGGGAGAGGAGGAGAGGACCTGGACCTGGACATGATTAGATTGGGACTGGAGGAACTCAGTTCTGGACTGAAGAAGGATGGAGGAGGATTGATGGAGAGCTGGGTAGGGATGGCTGAGAACTGGAAGAAAGGAGAGGGGCTGTGGAGAATGGAGGCTGTGAAGAAGATAGAAAGAAGTTCAGAAGCAACTGGGGGATGGGAGGGCAGTATTGGGGCTGTGGGGGGAATTAGGCAGGAACTGGGAGGAGCTAAGCTGGAGCTGAGGGTCTGGAGGGGATGGTGGGAGTGGAGAGAAGCTAGGCAGGAATTAAGGCATGGGACTTGGCAGTGTGGGGGAGCTGAAGGGGAGCAGAGTTCAGAATCAGACTCCTAACCTATTCTTGCAATGGGGCCTTTGGGGACTTGTTGTACCACTGCTGCCAAAGAATCCCACAAATAATCTTCAAACACCTGCTATCACTGGGACCCCCCAGTACAGCAGGTTCTCATGCAAAATGTAACCCTGCCATAGGCCTTTTATTATTTATTTACTTGTTTAGATTTCTCAAACATTCCCCACACAGGGCACTGGGCATATATACAGCTACTATAAAAATTATACAAAAAATTCAAACTCATGTCCAAAATGAATAAATATAAAGCAATTCCACCAGATTCTCTCATTATCCCCAGATGATGCTCATCCTCCAAAATTACCCCCAGGCTTTTTTCTCTCATGTACAGCTGCCCCCTTGCTAAGCATGGTCCGTACAAAAGCGTTCTGTGTACTTGCCTTTTGTATGGATGGGTGTGTGTGCATGAATTTAGGGATCTTCTGTTCATGCATCACTAAGTTCTTTTTTCTTTTCCCTTATCTAGAGCTAGAAGCAAATTTCTGTTTTTCCTAGATCTTTTCTCATGCCCATGGTCATTTTTCAAATGTATTTTTCAAATATTTTAATGTTTTTAAAACACATTTGAAATTTTAGAATGAAAAATAATCTTTGTTATCCATTTATTCCCTCTGATTAGGGCCTTGATTCTTTAAAGACCTACTCACATGTTTACCTTTTTCAAGTGATTAGTACAACTGAGATCCACAGGTGTACTCATGGACATAAAATTAAACCAATATACAAGAGTTCACAGGAGCAGTACCTTGCTTATAAACTTTAGATGGGGCTACCATTATATTCAGAAACAGACTAGAAAATTAGAATGATTGTGCTTTTATTTTCCCTGTGTGGCCTTTGTCTGTTCTCTAAATGGTCTGGGGGAGAAAGCAACAAAACAGAGCAAACTAACAGGAAAAAACAAAAAAATTTCTATATTATTTCTTAATAGTGTCAAAAATGTACATATGCCTTTGTTTCTAATTATGGATATGTTTCCAGATAATCCACATTTCAACTTTTGCCTTTTAAGCTTTTGTATTTTGCTCTGTTTTGAATAATTAATTTCTATGGTATTCTTACCATTTGCCCCCTGGTTATCCTCCGTTTAGTAATTAGTCAATATGTTTGATTGAAATTCCTGCTTTATTCATTTTCTTTGCCTAGTAATTTTTCAGAACATATTGTAAGCTAAGGAAAGGAAAGTACCCAGTTCACAAAAGCCATCCATATAGGTTCTTCCAGCCCTGAATGAGGAAATCATATCTTAGTCCCAGATCATAAGAATTCAGATGAAAAGAAAGAATAGTCTGGGGAAAGGGCAAAAACTGGAAAATGAGATAAATTAAGCTTTCCACAGAAATGTGAAACTATTTCAGTGACATCTATTCCGGATATCTTTCTGGCACAGGAAATATCCACAGCTCAGAGAAATATAATAGAATAGCATAGTTAAAAAGACATGATTTACCCACATTCTCTATTTTTCTCATCTTAAATAATGAAAATAATGAAAAGTCTTCCCAAAGCCCATACAATTTGCTTTCTCTTTACTTAGTCTTCCAAATCCCACCTTTTTCTTTGATAGCCTAGATTTTTTGATGATTTGTCTCATGTTGTTACCACCAACCAATCTGACAAATGTTGCATTTATAGCCAACATTGGCAATGCTTACCATAATCACTTTCCA
The DNA here is from genome assembly GCA_007922155.1 of Mesoclemmys tuberculata. Lineage (NCBI taxonomy): Eukaryota > Metazoa > Chordata > Testudines > Chelidae > Mesoclemmys > Mesoclemmys tuberculata. The sequence continues at coordinate 65,601,879 of ML675610.1, forward strand.
TTATAAAATCCTGGTTTTAATTGCTTATAACGCAGCCAAGATTTTACCATTCAAGCTGAATATTTACATAGTAGGTCTTTACCTCAGGCTGAAGTTTTTATGGAAAGTGTCCTCCAAAATCATTCAACTGTTTCCAAGAATAAGGATAGGGAATAAGAGATTGGGTTTTTTTCCTGTCCTAGTATTTAAAAAGTCTTGCAGATATTCATTTGAGAGGTCTAGAACCTCTACAGTTTAGAGCACAGATATGAAATTTTTCAGGGGTAATTTTAGAGTCAGAGTGGTGCTTTTTTCTGTCCGTGTGAAAAATCCATCCAGATTTGGCTGAGTTGCACATCTCTGAAAATGGTCATTTGCACATGATTCACAGCTATGTTCTTTCAATCTACACTGAGCATGCACTGAGACTCCACATGGCCTGACCTTCTGCACAATGCAGGCTACAGAACCTCACCCACCCACTCATGTAATAGACCCCTAACCTACGACTGAGTTATTGAAGTCCACAAATCATGGTTTAAAGATTTCAAGGTACAAAGAATCCACCAGCAAGTGACCTGTGCCCTGTGCTCCAGAGGAAGGCTTAAGGTCCAAACAGATTTCACTAACAGCTGCCGCTTTAGCATAGGTGAAGGCATTGTGGGTTAAAAGCCCCCAAAGAGACTGAGTTATACACTCAGATATTCTGGTGAGTGGTATGTTGCCATAAATGGATCTACAAATTTACTCTGATTATGACCTTACTTGTAAAAAGTGAGTAAAAGTTTATACAATGTCACAATATCTTTCAACAACACATGTTGATGGGAAAAGGTGCAAAAAGAGATACAGAAAGACTGAATTAGCCCAAACTAAAAGGACTACTGCTATAATTCAAGGACTGTACTAAGGTCTTACCTGGAAAACAGGAACAGTGAGAGACTGAAAATCAATGAACAAAAATTAATGAGCCAGAAATTAGGACTAATTGTGGACAATGTAATGAACTTTTTCAAGCTCAATTTTGAAGCCAGCTAGGTTTTTGCCCCTACTGCTCCTCTTGAAAGGCTGTTCCAGAACTTCACTTCTCTGATGGTTAGAAATTAGCATCTAATTTCAAGTCTAAACTTCCTGATGGCCAGTTTATATCCATTAGTTCTGTGTCCACATTGGCGCTGAACTTAAATAATTCCTCTCCCTCCCTGTCATTTATCCCTCTGATGTATTCATAGAGAGCAATCATATCTCCTCTCAACCTTCTTTTGGTTTGGCTAAAAAAGCCAACTTCTTTCAGTCTCCTCTCATAAGGCAGGTTTTCCTGGATCATCCTAGTAGCCCTTCTCTGTACCTGTTCCAGTCTGAATTCATCTTTCTTAAATATGGGGGACCAAACTGCACACAGTATTCCAAAAGAGATCTCAGCAGTGCCTTGTATCATAGTATTAACACTTCCCCATCTCTACTGGAAATGTCTCCCCTGATGCATCCAAGGACCTCATTAGCTTTTTTCATGGCACCATCACATTGGCACCTCATAGTCATACTGTGATCAACGAATATGCCCAGGTCCGTCTCCTCCTCTGTCACTTCCAACTTAGACAGTTTATAGCAGAAATTCTTGTTATTAGTCCCTAATTTAGTTCTTGCACTTTGCACTATTAAATTTCATCGTATTTCTATTACTCCAGTTTACAAGGTCATCCAGATCTTCCTGTATGATATCCTGATCTTCCTGTATGATATCCTGATCAATACCTCCCAACTTTGTGTCATCCACAAATTTTATTAGCACATTCCCACTTTTTGTATCAAGGTCGATAATAAAAAGATTAAATAAGATTGGTCCTGAGACCGATCTCTGAGGTACTCCTCTAATAACTTCCCTCCAGCCTGACAGTTCACCTTTCAGTATGACCTGTTGTAGTCCCCCTTTAATCAGTTTCACCTTTCAATTTTCATATTAATACCCATCTTTTCCAATTTAACTAATAATTCCCCATGTGGAACTCTGTCAAATGCTTTACTGAAATCTAGGTAAATTAGATCCACTGCATTCCCTTTGTCTTAAAAATCTGTTATCTTCTCAAAACAGGAGACCAGGTTGGTCTTGCACAATCTACGTTTTTTAAAGCCATGTTGTATTTTATCCCAATTACCATTAACCTCGAGGTGCTTAACTACTTTCTCTTTCCAATTTTTTTCCAAAATCTTAGATACTACTGAGGTCAACCTAACAGGTATATAGTTACCAGGATCAGTTTATTTCCTTTTCTTAAAAATGGAAACTATGTTAGCAATTCTCCAGTCATACAGTAAAGGTCCCAAGTTTACAGATTAATTGAAAGTCCTTGCTAATGGGCTAACCATTTCATGTGCTAGTTCCTTTAATATTCTTGGATGGAGATTATCCATCATCCCCCTCTCTGTGTTTAGTCCTATTAAATTGTTCAAATTTGGCTTCTACCTTAGATGTGGTAATTTCTACCTCCATAGCCTCATTCCCATTAGCCACCCTACCACTATCCCGAAGTTCATAATTAGCCTAATTAAAAATGGAGGCAAAGTATTTGTTTAGATATTCAGCCATGTCTAGATTATCCTTAACCTCCACCTCCAACCTTAGTGCTTAGTGGTCCCACAGCTTTCCATGCTGATTCCTCTTCCATCTTCCACTCCTTGTATGTTTTCTGCATTCTCTTAATCACATGTCTGAGATGCTTCCTCATCCAGCTTGGTCTACAGCACTTGCCTCTGAATTTTTCCCCCTTCCTTGGGATGCAGGCTTCAGATAGTTCCTGTAACTTTGACTTGAAGTAATTCCAAGCCTCCTCCACCTTTAGATCCATGAGTTCTTTAGTCCAGGCCACTTCCCCAACTAATTTCCCTAGTTTTTTAAAATTAGCCCTTTGAACTGAAAGACCCCAGTCACAGATCTATTTTTGTTTATCCTTCTATTTAGTTTGAACTGAATTAGTTCATGGTCACTCGAACCAAGGTTTTCCCCTACAACCAGTTTTTCTATAAGGTCCTCACTATTTATCCATACAAAATCCAAAATGGCATCCCCTCTTGTTGGTTCAGTAACTATTTGGTGAAGGAATCTGTCAGCTATCACATCCAGGAAAATCTGGGCCCTATTATTACTAGCACTTGTCCTCCAGTCTATATCTGGGAAGTTAAAGTCTCCCATAATCACACAGTTCCCATAGTATTTACTTCCTTGAAAGCCTTAAAGAGGTCTCTATGGATATCCAAATCATATCCTGGTGGTCTGTAGCATACCCCCATTTTCCAACTCTGCAAACCTATTTCTGAGCTCTATTTCTCCTTCAGTAGACTGTCTTTTCCTCTGCTGGCTTTTCACAGTCATGTGATTCCATTGGCCACTTTACTCACCCAGCATTCTCCCCTCAGAGTTCGTTGGTCCTGCATAGTTAGTCATTCCATCTGCAGATCTGTGTTTTTCCCTTCAACCTCCTCATTCCTTTGCTCCATCATCTGCTCGAACCACCTTCTAAACTCAACCAGAGTTTCCACCTGCATCTCCAACCCTTGAATCATCTCTTCAATCAACATAATGAGCTGGCACTTCATACAAACAAAGCTTTTTTGAGGTACCCCCTCCAGGATTATGAACATCCCGCAGCTTCCACATCCTGTCATCTGCATTGTCTCCTCCACTGCTTGAGTGACTACCACTACCACCTCTGTATCTGTCATACTTCCATACCATACTTCCTGTCAGTGAGAGACACAAAAACAAAAAATCCACCAAAACAACCCCCAACTAGCACTCCAACAATATCATAAACCACACACTCCTTCTCCATACTCCCACTCAAACTTCCCTATTTTCAGCTCTGTTGCTGGCTCCTATGCTGCTGCCTGATTGACTGGCAGCCTTCATAGGCCCCAAAGTCAGAGAAGGCACACCCCCTAATTAGGGTCAGCTGATCTCAATACACCATCCAGTACCAGCTCTGCAAACTGAAGAAAAAAACAAAACAAAATAAAACGAAATCAAGGACACACAACTACACAAAAATCACCTACTGTCCCTAAACCCCACTCAAACTTCCATATTCCACCCACCTCTCTCTTTTTGAAAGAGAAAAGCAGAGATTTTGGCAAGAAAAATTGACCACTGAAGCAAGCTTCACCATTGCTACCATCTACTGGGACCAGGACCTTCTTCATCCTAAGCCTGAAATATTTTCTAACCAGGCCAGAAAGAGAGGGACTCAGATGACATCACAACCTCCAGGAGCTCCAGCTGAACCTTGAATACCAACTGGGTTGTGAGACTTTGGACCCTCAACCACATTTTTGTGTTCTTTTCCTTCCCCATCTTATTTCTTCTCCTTTCTATTTGTGTCCTTTTTCCTTCTATCTAATCAGAGTTTGGCTTATCTGACAAGACTGCATATTTTGCAACACTGCCGTGATCCTGTGACCAAAGATATAGCTAACTGCAATGCCCTGAATAGCCAGATGTAGGTACAAGCTTGCCAGGTCTTGGAGTGGCTAATAAGTCCATCTGTAGGCCTGTGTTTTTCAGCAGTGATGTTGCACCGGAGACAGAAGTTTCATTTTCTGTTTTTGGTCTTCTTTTTTCTCCCATTTCCCGTGTGTTTGTCTTGTTTTTTCTTGTGAGGAAATGGAATTGGACTTGAACAACAGCAATAGCAACAACTCCAGCCCATCTCAACTAACTTCTCTTTTCTCCCTAAATGACAGTTATTACTATGTCAGAGAATGTCATAAAAAGGGGTGTTTTCCTTCTAAAAACTCTCTCCAGTTAAAGAGACCAAGGGATTTTGTTAAAATGAAAGTCTTATTTCATATGTTAATTTCAAAGGCTTTAACTGTTTTCCTTCTTTTCTGTGCCTTTAATAAAATGGTTAAAAGGATATTAATGGTGTATGTGCCATGGTACTAAGAAGTCTGGGGTCTCCGTATACCAAAGCCCAAACCTTGTATAACACTGTTTAACACTTTGACTTGTTGGGCCTCTTTATTCCATCTAAATTAATGCAACAGGTGTTAATAGTGCTGTGCATTTTACAGCCTCTAGTTGTACTCACTCAGGTAATGTACCCAGACCTTAGGAGGGAGGCAAGTATCATTTCCCCAGTGGGGTAATAGAGAGGTGCACACAGTCACTCTTGGTACATCTCAGAACAGACTCCCCCTCTTGCTAATATTCACATAGCCAAAGCCTTTAAGAATAAATGTACCAAACTTCTTTGTTGTGTGCAATCACTAGATAACTATAATCTCCTCCAGAACCAAAAATGTTAGATTCCGACCTTTCTGCTGCTTTCTAGCAAATAGGTATGTAAGCCAGTGGCCAAGTGTTTGTGCTACTCAAGTAGTAGAAATCTGTGTTCTGCTTCAAAAGGATTTTGACATAATTGAGAATTCAGGCCATATGATTCTGAATACATGTCAGGGATTAAGGCCCTGATCTTGTCAACTTTTACCCATGACAATGAACACATTGAGTTCAATGGGACTACTCATGGACATAAAGCTATCCAGATGCATAAGTCTTTACAGGACAATGGCCAAAGACCGTGCCCTATTTACATGGTCACATTTCAGAGTACAACATTTGACTTTATCTGTAGGGGGAAAAATAAAGAATTTCTTGGTCTAGAGATGGTGTAGTCTTATTTTTGAGAATCTTTAAATTCCAAACTTTAAAAAGTGATTTTTATGTAAATTGTCATAGACAATGCATAAAGAACTCTGTATAGACGTGGGGAATGTGGAATTAAACAATTTATTCTTGTAAAAATTGCATATCTCTGTGGTGATTAATTGTTGGCTTTTGACTGAAAAGTAGTTTGTTAGCATAAATATTTCTTGGTTTTACATTTTGTTAATGCTCTGAAACATAATACATAATACAAATTATATATATATATATATAAAGAGAGAGAGAGAGAAGCCCCTTAACATTTATTTTGGATTTGTAACAGTATAATTTGAGAATATGGGTCTAAGAGATTACTCCTAAATTCAAATACAGTTTGTTTGGTAGACCTGGAAAAGTGAAATGCTTCTTCATTTGCAATGTTGATTGAAGTAATAAAGAAAATGAATTGCCTGTAATCCAATAAAATATAATTATACCTATACTGATTCATACAAAATTGTGGATGTTGCAATATGAGAGTCGGACATGGAATGAGATGTTGTATAATTCTTAAAGAAAAAATGATTAATGAAATAAGTGAGTAGCTTAGTTTAAACAAAACTACAAATTGTAATGTGACACATGGTGATGGAGATTACATGTATTTTCTTCATTGGAACCACTGAAGGAACTGCCCTAATGCTCAACAGGTTGAGGTTGCATGCAAATGACAGCATGAATAGAGGTTAAAAGAGTGGGGAGAGGCAGCATAGCTCTTCTTCCTCTACTAAAAGCAGAGTGAGAGCTCCTTCTCCTTTCATCAATCAACTTTAACCATCAGCATAAAGAAGGTGCTTTCATTAATCGTACCAGATAGTAAGTAGGATTCTGTCAATTATCTGTTAATGCTTTCTTTAGGTAGTCTGAAAGTGACATTTGATTTATTACATTTGAGTTAGAAAGGACCAAATTTTACTTGGTGACAACTTACAATCATGAAAAGAATTTGCTGCAAGAAGCACCTTCCATTTTATACAATTCCCTCAATATGGCAGAATCTAATTGTGAACCTGTTTACCAGTAACGACATTGGTAGTCATTTTAAATTCACAAGAACTCCAATTCAATTTAATAGAAACCATTGCTTCTAAATATAGATACTGTATATGTTACCATTTGTGCGCTGTATTATGAATTTATACCCTTCATTTAGTTTATTGCAGAACTGTATGAATAATTGATTTTTTGGTTTACTGGCTGTAACAGGAAAATCAAAAATTAGTCAACCTGAGGAAAAAAATGAAAAGTTAAAAAAAAACAATCAAACAATCAAACAAGTTAGTGTTGGATAAAATGCTTTCTTTTATTTTTGAGGTTTGTAAAGTTTGTTTTATATAAAATTGAAGTAAATTTCAAAACAAAAAGTCATTTTGAATAGAAAAGGTAATTTTTTTTAAATTGAAATAAAATGGTATGACTTTTTCAGGGTTTTTTTAAAACTGAAATTATCCATTGAATTTGACAGAAATTTGCAAACTGTTTCAATCAACCCAAATTTGCAATTTTTGAGAAAAGGTATCCACCATTTTCCCCATCTGCTCTAGCTTATTGTAAATAAGATGTGAATATATACAAAGAAAGAGAGAGAATATTTGTTTTAAAATTTCCATATGAAAGGTTTTTTCAATTCCTGTATAAATTGCAAAAGTTACAAAATTAAAAGTTTATCATTTGTCAAGCAGACGGTTGTGAGGTGACAATAAGGTTTTTAGGCTATTGTAATGTTATTTACCCCATTTGTTACCTTTGTATTGTCACAATATTAGCAATACATTTGAATTCGGAGTTTTGTTCCAGGGACTTTGTTCTGTTTGCTGTAAAATTCTTCTTATTTGTTTAAAATGTACACACATACCCAACCCCAACACACCGTTAAAATTCAAGAGGTTACATGAATCTTCACATTAACACTCTCCATATCTCTTTGTATGTAGCTTTTCAGAAGGAAAAATCCTCATTTAACCATCTCTCAGATGCTAACAAATGTCCTTGTTGGGGAAAAGAGAGTCACTTTTATATCATAGCTCTCATGTTCTTGAAGTACCATCCTGTTTTTTTCTCTTATTAGACAACAGGTGAGTTTTGTGGTGTATGTGTTGATTAGAACATTAGTGCCTACTGTTTTGTTAAGCAGATTGTCTAATAATCTAATTAGATAACAGCTAAAAAGAGAAAAAAATTAAAATTGACTTAAGTCTTTTGTCTGGATGGTTTTCCCATAAAATATGGTTTTAATGAAACATTTATTTATTTTTTCAGGAAAATGTCAAATTTTGACAAATAATTTCAGTTTTGTCACAGCAAATTCTAAAATTACATTTTTCATTTCAAATTGAAATTAAACATTGTTTTTTTCTTTTTTTTTAACCCAGCAATCCAAAGTAAAATTACAATTTAAGTTGAAACAAGAAAATATTCAAGTCAAAATATCAAATACAAATAAATGAAGCTTTCCATTGGAAAAACAATGAAAAAAAGCAACCAAAACTTTAAAGTAAAGATTTTTTTCCATTTGAAATTTATCCACTTTCCAGCCAACCCTAATAGAAGTGCCCTAAGAAGAATAAAGTGGGGATAGAATTTGACACAGTGCAGGAAAGAAGTGAGAGCAGGGAACCAAGATTCACCTCTCCAGAACTGCCCAGGACAAAGCCATGGAAATGGTAATATAGGATTACTTTTCTTCTCCTCTAATCTGACCAGAATATCTTTCAGGATTAGGAAAAAGAGAGCACAATGTAGGGTTGGTAAATCACTGGTCCCAGGGTGTGGTGTGGTGTTGGTAGCCATGATAATGAGGATGATAATGATGATGGCGTATGTGGTGATGACCCCAATGATGCTTAATGGTTGCTGCCATTCTGAGTTCTCTGCATTGTCAAATTTCCAGAAAATCAACATCCAATTCAAGTGTCAACCTTATCGAATCAAAATTGCCCAATCAAAACACATTTTAAAATATTCTGGCATGTTGCTGTAGGAATACATGTAATCTGACAAAAAGCCTTGAAAAATCCCTAATCAACAGTTCTTTTAGTTCAGAGAAACACAGTTCATACTATTTCTCATACAATTTAACACAACATGTTTATAAGTTAAAATGACCTTCCTGTCACCTTTTATCCACTTGAATCTCGAACAGGGATCAAAAAAAGACATGTAATGGCTATTATTTTACTAATTTATGTAGTTGTCTTTTACAGGCAAGAACAAACCTTTTGTTTGTATTACAGAACTGTATGTAGCACAGATTTGTCCCCGGTTCAAGGCGTATTGACATAGTAATGTGAAGTTACTTTTATTTCTACTTTAAATAATTCACAAATATACTTTAAAGAAGTGAACCTATAAAATATTGTTGCTATTTAGAATAGATACATCTTTTGATTTAAATTGCCATTTTCTCATCTGAATGACTGAACTGAAATGTTATATTCAACAAGCTACAGTGGTTACCTGTAACAAAAAGAACACCGAGATTTAAGTTAATGAAAAAAGTGTGGCTAAATCACCCACACTGTACTGAAAATTTCATCCAGGATTTATGATGCCAACGTATTTGAACTTACAGCAGTATTTCCCATATGCTGGATAGGAAATACATAAATACCATGATAAATTTAGCACAGTAAATGTTGATTCACTTAATAGTATTGGATAAAGTTTAATTCAAACCTTTATTTGAACCAAACGATACCTTGCAGTTACTATTGAAGCAAAGAATGACAGTGAAACAGAAATGAAAGAGAAAGATTGATTACCTTCTCTTGGGGCGTAGGCCAGTCATGGGATTTCTCCTGTGATGCTCCGTGTATGGCTGGGTCTACACTGATGGCAGCAAATTTGCTGCCGTCACATCGATTGCTCTGGATCGACTGAGCGGTCTGTATAGACATGCTCAGTCGATCCAGGAAGCGACGCAGGAAAACCACCCCAGTAAGTGGCGTAGCACTGCGTTGAAGGGAGCGCTGTTCCCTTCGATGCAGCACAGTATGGACGCCGTGTGGAGGAGACGCTGACATCGACAGTCGATGTAAATCATTTGCGTATCTCCTGTTGACTGTCGCTGAATCGCCAAGGTAAGTGTAGATTGGGCCTTAGACTCAAAGATACAGATACCTCTTCAAATTATACGGCCATCCAGTCAACATTAAGCAGTGCATCTTACACTATCCACACAATATGTATGTGCAAGCCTTGGTTTACATAACTTTTGTGGTCTACGCTATTTTCATTAATCTTATTTCTTTTCCAGTTGGTTTATTTCCATTGATCATGCATTAATCATGCATGTTGACCAGGCCATCTAGCCCTTATTCAATGTAAGGACTTTTTTTGTGTTTCCTAAATCATGCTTTCGCAGTGCTAATAATTTCCTCTTATCTATGTAATATCCTCCCACTTGGATACATTTTGTGGTAAGAACATCATATACTACACAGCATCTTTATTTATTTATTATCGAATTTATTCATTATAAATTCAGCTATGATCTTTCCCACAGTGGCTACCTCTACTGATTATATGGCTTAGTTAAGAGACTAGAGAAAAAACAGACAATCTAAACAACTGAGGAGTTTTAACCCAGCACAGTTTTTGTTTCACACTACAATATATGGGTGACAGCTATCCAGTGAGACTAAAAGTTGCTTATTTTCTCTTTGTCTGTGCATTTTAACACCTATATAAGTTTTCTTTTTTAATAAATTTTTTAACAAATGTTTATGTGAATGTATTTACTTCTACTAATCCATTACCAGAGATATTAAAATATACTGTTTAGGGTGTGATTTCTAGCAATGTGTTGTGACACTTATGTCTTAGCTATATTTCTCTGCTAAATATTCAGGATCAAATATTAAAAGGTGCAGTTTCCTGTCTGCACCAGCATACAGACATAGATATAACTTTTCCATACATTTGTGACATTTTCAGGCAGATTAAAAAAACAAAACAAAACCAAAGACATTAGACATTCCAAGACAATTTTTCAAACAGTAGGGGGTTTAACCTTTGTGTCCTGTGTAGATTCTTATTTACAAAATTATATTTGAGTTATCTGTGTTTCCCCCTGCAATGTCAAAACAATATGGTCTTCTCTTTCCCGTGTGGCATAAACATGTGGAGAGAAATCCTGGTTCCATTTACTTTAGTACTCATGTAGTACTACTGGGTGCTCTTAGAAACCCTTTTGTTATATTAAATTCCATAGATGGTTGTTTGTCAGTCATGGGTGAATTTATTCTTATTATGTATCCTTTGTCATAGCTCTATAGCAAATGTTACAATCTGGCTCCAGTAATAGCTCTATTTCAGCCTCATTGTAGTAGGATAGCTGGTTTGTCTTAAAACTTATGACCTGTACTCCAAAAGCAAATGATTTTTTTTCCTGAAAAATTCCAAGAAACTAGGATAAGTGGTTTATGAAGTACAGATCATTAAAAAGAATTTACTCTAATTTGAAATGTTATTTAGTGTCTTATAAATTTTTGGGTGCCTTCATCTTGAAAATGACTTGTTAGTACCCTTTCAAAGCAGAAGTGAGCATGAATTATACTACAATGAGAGGAAAACAGCACAATAAAGATAATGGATTTCAAGAAGGCAGACTTTAGAAACTCAGAGGGTTGGTAGGTCTAAGGGGAAAACCATTCAAGAGAGTTAGCAATTTTTCAAAGAGACATTATTAAGGGTACAAGAGCACACTAACTCACCATGTAGGAAGGATAAGATGTATGGAAAGAGACAATCCTAGCTGTAACCCAGAGCTCTTCAATTATCTGAAACTCAAAAAAATAATCCAACAGAAAACGGGAAAGGTCAAATTACAAATAATACAAGTATGTAGGGACAAAATTAGAAAGCCTAAGGCACAAGATGAAATTAGACTAGCTAGGGACATAAACGGTAACAAAAAACTTTCCAGAAAAACATTAGAAACAAGCGGAAGATCCAGGAGAGTGTAGGCCTGTTTCTCAATGGGGGAAGAGGGAGGAAAACAATAACAGAAAACATGGAAATGGCAGAAGTGCTAAATTACATTTTTGTTTCAAAAAGTTTACTTGCAATTGGACATCTAACTTAATGAAGTCCATTAAAAATGAAGGAGAAGCAGAGGCTAAAATAGGGGGAAAACTAATTAAAAATTACTTAGACCAGTTAGATGTTTTCAAGTCACCAGGGCCTGATGAAAGACATCCTAGAGTATTCAAGGAGCTGACTGAGGAGATATCTGAGCCATTTGTGATTATCTTTGAAAAGTCATGGAAAAAGGAGAGAATGTCCAGAGGACTGGAATAAGGCAAATATAGTGCCCATCTATAAAAATGAAAATAAGGACAGTTTGGGGATTGAGAGACCTGCCATCATAAACTCAGAACCCGGAAAGATGATGGAGCAAATAATTAAGAAATCTATTTGCAGACATCTAGAATATTATAAAGTAATAAGTAACAGCGAGCATGAATTTGTCAATAACAAATCATGTCTTACCAATATAATAGTTTTCTTTGACAAGGTAACAAGCCTTGTGGATGGAAGGAAGTGGTAGATGTGGTATATCTTGAGTTTAGTAAGGTTTTTGATAATGTGTCACATGACCTTCTCATAAACAAACTAGGGAAATAAAACGTAGATGGACTTACTATTAGCTGGGTGCATAACAGTTTGGAAAACCATTCCAACAGAGTAGTTATCAATGGTTCAAAGTCAAACTGGTAGGACATATCAAGAGGTATCAGTTCTGGGTTCAGTTCTGTTCCACGTTTTCATCAATGATTTAAATAATGGCATAGAAAGTTATACTTACAAAGTTTGTAAATGATACCAAGTTGGGAAGGGTTGCAACTGCTTTGGAGGATAGGATTAAAATTCAAAATGATCTGAACAAACTGGAGAAATGGTCTGAAGTAAATGGGATGAAATGTGCTAAGGACAAATGAAAAGAATTCAATTCAGGAAGTAACAATCAGTTGCACACATACAAAATGGGAAATGATTGCTTAGGAAGGAGTACTGTGGATAGTGTACTCTGGATCATAGTGGTCATAGTGGATCACAAGCTAAATAGGAGTCAACAAAGTAACACTATTGCAAAAAAAGCAAACATCATTCTGGGACATATTAGCAGGAGTGTTGTAAGCAAGAAACAAGAAGTAATTCTTCCGCTCTATTCTGCACTGATTAGGCCTTATCTTGGAGTACTAAGACACCAGTTCTGGGTGACACATTTCAGGAAAGATGTGGGAAAAATTGGAAAATCCAAAAAAGAGCAACAAAAACTATTAAAAGTCTAGAAAACATGAGCTATGAGGGAAGATTGGAAAAACTGAGTTTGTTTAATCGGAAGAAGAGAAGACTGAGGGTGGACATGATAACACTTTTCAAGAACATAAAAGGTTGTTACAAGGAGGAAGGAGAAAAAGTGTTCTCCTTAGCCCCTGAGGATACTATAAGAAACAATGTGCTTAAATTGCAGGAAGGACGGTTTAGGTTGGACATTAAGAAAAAATTTCCAACTGTCCTGGTAGTTAAGCACTAGAATAAATTGCTTAGGGATGTTGTGGCATCTCCATTATCTAGAGATTTTTAAGAACATGTTAGACAAACACCTGTCAGGAATGGTCTAGATATTATTAGTCCTGCCTTGAGTGCAGGGGACTGGACTAGAAGACCTCTTGAGGTTCCTTCCAGTTCTAAGATTCTATGATCCCAAGAAGAGTACAGTTAGGGACATCTCTCGATCTCCCTTCAGTATGATTCATCCTAGTAGCCAGATGAAGTTTGCTCTTTAGAACCAACATAGCAAGAGACAGGTACCAATCCTCAACTTTGAGAAACAAACTTTGTCTGATCATCCAGTGTCTGTGTCTGAAGTACATGACCTGTCTAATGTAAGCTATAAATTCCTTGGGACAAGAAAGAAATATTTCTGTCTATTGTGTACAGAGATAAGCACACTGATACCACTCAATAAATAAATCATAACAAGAACCAGTCCTTTTAGAATTGTGTGCATTTGTATGTGTGTGCAGTTATCAAGCAGATGTTGTCTGAATCTATTATTTCAGCTTCCTGGATGAATCAGTTCATTACAGAATGTCTTAGTGGGTTAAATGACTAAGAAAACATGTATGATATAATGTGAATGGTGAGTCAGAGTATGATACATCAAGTTGGATTTTTCTTCTTTTTGTCACATTAAAAGCATTGCATAAATAGTAACATACACCAGAACTTTTAATGAAGAACTGCTTTTCCTCCCCACACCCTCAGTTCAATGAAAGGGCTTATTTTGCACAACAATTTCAAGCACTGTAAGATATTTCTGGTTCAACACTACAGAAGCAAGAGATCCATAAATGACAGTGAGAGAGAGAGAGAGAAACTGTAAAGTGGGTATTACAAAAAACTACAGCTGGAACACAGATATCCCATATGTGCACTGTTGAGAATCTCACCAATTTAAACTGTCAAATTACTATTAACTTGATTTAGCACATGCTTAAAGCACATGCATTAAAGCACATGCTTAACTTTAAGCATGTCATGTGACTAATTGCACTTAAGCAGTAGAATTACTCACGTGATAAAAGAAAAGCACCTGCCTAAGTACTTCACTAGATTGGGGCCTATGGCCCTGATCCAAAGCCCATTTAAGTCAGCTGGGCCCACATCCACAAAGGTACTTAGGTGTGATACGGAAAGTGGATTTGAACCTCCTATATGACTGTTCTAAGCACTTGGCTAAAAGATGTAAGACAGCATACTTAATCTACCCCTCCTGATTTTGTATGGGTCCAAATCTGATAGGCATGTTCTGAACATACCTATCAGATCAGTTCCCACAGGCAAGATAGGCAGGAAAATGCCTATTTTCACCTGGTTTGAGGATCTTTCTGGAGTGTAGGTGAGAGATAACCATCCAGGCATCGAGAGTGAGGTGTTGTGCTCATACCCAACACCAGAAACTTAGGTGTTAAGGGACATTCATGACAAAAATGTAGTTGCCAACGTATTTTAGTTGCCTACAGGTTTAGGCAGCAGCCAAGCAAGGATTTTACGGCTCTCAGTGGTGCCCTCTTGGAGCTTTGAATCATATTCTATACACATTCAAGGAGATAACTTTTATGCATAGTCAGAATTCTGTAGTGTAAAGAAATCCATTTTATACAATCTCCTTCATATCCTATTTGGTGGGAGGGAGCAGGAAAACAGCACTGGCAAAGCTCATTTTGTAGTATATTGGAAATAATAGCAACTACTATAATTGAGACTGAATACAATTTTCTATCATATCTCCATGTTTTTACTTACACATAGTTAGCTATAATCTTCATCTTTTGTACTGAACTTTTCCTGGCTTGCTCTGACTTGGTTGCCTGAATGTTTTCTCCTTTGCCAAGTTTGAGCAAAAATAGCTTGGTCATTTTTTAATACAAGGAAAGTGAAGAAAATATGCTATTGTTATTGGGGGAGCTGCAGGGGCAACACTTTTATGAATAGCTCTACAGCTGAAGTGGATGAGAGTTGTGATTTGAAATCTGGCATGGAAATAGCCCTCATTAAGAGAAGCTTTGCTTGACCAAGATATAAGCTTTTGAATTCTGAATATTAATTACAATAGTAATTTCCCCTGCCCACCCACCCCCACTAAGCTCCTAAAGGGTGCAGGTAAGAATGTTTCCCATGTACATGAGAATGGCTAGTACAGTGGCACAGTGAAAAGTATAATGACATATATTTCTTCAAATTGTTAGTGAAACCTGGGGGAATAACGTCTACATATTTTGTAGGTGTGAAGGATCTGAAGGAGAAGGTCCCATTGCCTTCTATTGTTTTTTGTACTGTTTTTTTTTTCTTAGAGACTAGGAGCTTATAAATCATTCACCCATCTAAAAACCACATTCCTCTGTCCAGAATGATTTTTCAGCTGTTTAGAAAGCTAGCTATGTCGCACCATTCATGTATCTCTCACATAGCTTTGAAAGTGGTTTTATTCACTAAATTGAAACTAAATTGAAACAAATATTTACAGTCCCAGCTGCAAACCTCTTTCTACAAGGACCCTGCAGTTCACTCACATAATCTTAGGTTTTTCCAATTGGATTCTAATTATCCTTCTAAATCAATACAGCTATTACAGCAAATTCTAGCTGTTTTGGTTTACACACAGTCGTTAAGAATAAAACATTCCTGTTAAGGAATTTCATAACTGATAATGATCTTGCTATGCCAGAGAGAGACATCTGTAAATTCAAATGGCATTTTCAGTCTCTCAGAAGTGCCCCCTCCTCCTTATTCTTTGTTACATCAGCCTCACTCCACTTGAGTTAGCAAAAGGAAAGCTAGCATCCATTTTAGGGCAACCTTATATGCTAAACTTCTCAGTATAAATCAAATAAATTTGATCCTTAAAAATCCAAGCATACATTGTTTGGATTTATCAATTGTCTCCTAAATCAATTTGCCATTTTTTCCCAGAATTTGTATAACTATTACCTTCACTGATTACCTCAAGTGAGAGGTCATTTGAACTTGGGGAACTAAACTTCCATATAACTATTCCACCTCTAAAAAAGTACTTTATACTTTCTATAGTCACCGATGTCCTTTTATCTTCATACACTATGTACATTTCCATTTGAATAAGCACAGAAACACATTAATTGTTTATGATAGTTATGGATTATTTGTGCTGAATTAGTGATATTTCTTGCCATTTTTCCATACTCCTTTAAAATTCAACTCTTACCAGCAAAAAACACCGAGGGGGAGATTTTCAAAGGTCCAGAGAGTAATTTAGTGCCTAACTCCCACTGGATTTGAATAGAAGTTGGGTACCCAATTCCCATCTGCAGATTGGGACCTTTTTTCAGTGACATTTGTGGTCCTACATCAAGTAGGCTCTTTTGAAGATTCCACCCTGAGCCTTTCCTTTTCCCTAAAACCTGCTCTCATTCATTTCAAAATGTCAACATTGGGGTTGAAATTCAAGGGTACAAATGGCACTTGACTGGCTCAATCCCATTGCCTTTGAATGAGAGTTTGAGAACTAAGTCTTTGAAAATCTACCTCTTTGTGGGCTGGATAGTTCAAGTGAATCATAATTGGACAAAGAAGTGTTCACCCATAAATTACCTGTTCAAATCCAAGATAGATCAATGGGAAAGAAACAATAATACCATGTGAATTCAATGGATTGTGCATGGGCAGCATCTGAACCCCCCCCCCATTTGGGATGGATAGCCCATGAAGGATAGCCCACTCCTTCTGCCTGAGGCCATGCATCTTTTGCCCTTTCCTCATTGGAGTCCTGAGCCCCCTACTGTGCCCCCTACTGTGCCTCAGCCCCCAAGATGCTGGCCCAACTGGCCTACCCTAGGCAGCCTGAATCCCAGCCCACCAGCTGGCCTGAACCACCTGTCCCAGCCTGTCCCAGCCTTGAGCAATCTGAGCACTGGGCAGCCACAACCCAGGAGAGATGGACGACTGTGGTTTCAGCTCCAGCCCTGGAATACCGGCTGGGTGGCCCCAGACCTGGAGCATCTGCCACGTGTGCCCCCAGTCCTGGAGCACCGGCCAGATGGCCTCAGCTCCATGTGTCCCCAGGTCCAAAGTGCTAGGAGGCCCAAATCTGGCCCCAGCTTCCCCCAATCCCAAACCAACAGCTGGCCCACTCTAACCTCCACCCGCACCCACTTTGGGAGGAGAGGTTGAGCAAGGGTGGGAAGAGCTGCTGCAATGCCCACCTGCCTGGACCGGGGTCATGGTGGAAGAACAGAATACAGGAGAAGGGGTGGGGCTTCAGGACACAATGTGGGAGGGGCCACGCCTGGCTGTTTGTGAAGGCTAAACCTTCCCAGGTTTATGATACCCGCCACTCATGGGATTATGTAAAGTAAATTTGGAGACCATAGTTCAGTTCCTAGTAGACAGGTGTACAAAAGACATCACAAAAGCTCCTTGTAAAATTGTACATATTGGCACCCTTGCAAGCAGTTGCAGTACAGAGCCCAGGAGAACAGAGACTAAGACATCCTAGGGATGATGCTAACTATTCAGGGCTGAGACACAATGAAGAGGTGGCATAGACAATGCTGCGGTGTGCTGTATGTACGGAGAGAAAACTTTCAGTCTGCCAACCCTTACCAGCGTTAAATTCATGGTTCACATTTAAAATAAAAAAATGGAAAATGTGAATATAATTAAATGATCACTTGCTCTACAAAATTCATTTCTCCCTGAGACCTTCTTCCCCTCCTCTCCAGTGCAGTATGTGTTTAATTTATGTAACCACCTTTGGAGCTTGCTAGCTCCTGGAACACTGAACTGAGCCCCTGGGGTCCTTCCCTCTACACTATAGCAATAACAGCTCCAGAGCTTCTGGACGCCAGCTCCCAGCCTGCTTAGGGTCTGGGGGCAGGGACAGAATAGACTGGAAATTCCTACCAAAGCCATTGTGGAGCTTTGATTGGCGAGATTTACATAGACAGTTTGCTGGGCCAGTGAGGAGCCAGGATTGCTCAGTCCCTGTGTGGGAGGGGAGGCAAAGCAATCTGTTGCTTGGATAATAGATGGAGATAATGAAGTTCCAGTAGCACACTGGTGAATAGAATTTGGGTTAAAAGGATGAATTGTTATCCAAGGAATTGCAAGAGGAATTCTTTTAATTGCACTGGAGTACGTACAGTGTAAATTCAGGAAGTTAAATTGTAAAGATCAAGTAACTCCACAGCCTAGAGGGATGGAAGATGATGAAGCTAGCCAATATGTAACCATGAGATCCACAGCAGAGCTATGTTAGGAATCAAAGCATCCTTATTATGCACTTATAGCTACAAAATCAGAATCAATCCATCAGGTCCTTGAACCTTCACAGTGGGAGACTGAGATTGGCTCCAGAATTTCCCCATCAGCTAATTAACCATCCACCCCATATTATTTATAATGCAGTTCAATAACAATCACCCTATCAAATGGGGGCTTATAGCCCATAGAGCTAGGTTAGCATTTTATTTTACATAGCAGTAACACAAGGACCCTACAGGCCCATATCCTGTAAGTTATGACCTTAAGAAGAAGGCATATGGCATAAGTAAAGCTTAAGACTTTGAGGTTTATAATCTTTAGCATAGATAAAATAGCCTGAAAGATATCCTGAATTTTGGTGGACTGGCAATAATTTGCTTAATGGGGGAATTTGTACATAACAATACCAGGCGACCACAGGAACACTGAACTAATATGAAGCTTGAATATCTAAGGATAAAATTGTTGGCAAATGTTTAACCACAAACTTGCTTTAACAATGAGTTGATGTAAATGTAATAAACTAAAAGCATTAATTGTTTACATTTATCCTATAAGTTACCCAACATTATTAGGGTTAGGAATTAGAAATGGACATAGGAGGATCAGCATCATGACAATCCCCAGGCCTTATAATAGCCCAGGCCACACTGTAGAGGGTCATTCAATTGTTGGCCTTCAGTCAACGGATTTCCCAAGCTGGATTTGGACCATCTGACTTGATTGGCATGCCAAGAACAGAGCGAGTTATTTGTCTGTCACTACAAGATCCCTAAAGAATGGTGTGAATATATAACTATATGAGCATTTGCAAGGAATGGTACCAAAGATATCCCTAATTCTATGCTCCTGCTATTTGTTTATGTGATGTAGAGCTTTCTGAGTGTGCTTTCCCCTAGCACAGAGTTTAAAAACTCCTCTAAAACCTCTGTAATTTTATATGCCAGGAATCTAGTTTTGCTTCAGGTGGAGTCCATTTTTTCTGTATAGACTCTTTCTTTCCAAAAAGCTTCCTGTGTTCCTAACAAATCTAAATCCTTTCTCTCAGTTACATCATTTCATCTATAAAATTGTGAGACTGCAGTTCTGTCTGTCTACCTGGCCCTGCACATGGAACTAGAAGCATTTCAAAGAATGCTACCATGCAGGTCCTGGATTTTAATCTCTTACCTAATAGCCTACCTCACTCCTATCTTTCTCTATGTCATTGGTACCTACATGTACCACTACCACATGCGCCTCCCTAGAACTGAAAATATGTCTGCTAACACAGGCAATGTGTGTGTGTGTGGGGGGGTGTCACATGGCCCCCCATATTGCTTGATAATGTGGTGCGGCTGGGCCCTCTTTCTGAAGGGCAGCTGAGCTGTCAAATTGTGAGCAACATCAGGCAGGGAGAGGCAGGACGAATGGCTGGGAGCTGTAGGAGTGGGGCCATGGCTTTCCGGGAGGAGGACTGCCTCTGGAGAGGTGTGACTCAAACTGATCCAGAGTTGTGCACCCCCACCATCAGCAGGTGCGGGTTATCTCTGCTGCTAGATGTCTCGACAGCTCTGCAGCCTTCATACCCAGCAAACAATTCACCATGCAGGTCTCACAGTCATCACAAAACCAATAATTGAATACCCCATTACTATTACTTGTCTCTTCCTAATAATTGGGGTATCCTCCCACAGAGGGGTATCATAAGTGCAAGAGGTTACCTTGAAATGATCTGGAAAGAAGGTCCTGACTATGGGATTGTTTCCCTCTATTCCAGATTGAGGTTCTCCTTCTCTGAGACATTCATTCTCCTCAACAGCACGGATGCTGTCATACTGGGGGTGGGACCATTCTACTGAGTCCCTGAAAGTCTTGCCTACGTACGTCTTTGTGTCCCTTAGTGCCTTCAGTTAAGCCACTCTGGTCTCAAGACCCATGTACTCAGTCTCTGAGGGCCACAAGTTGTTTGTATTGAATGCACTCATATGGCACCTGCCCATAAAGCAGGTCATCATAATGCTTCATTCAGCACTATAAGCCACCATTCTGCCGATGGACTTCTGCCTGTCTTATGTTTGTTTGTTCTTTGCTGTTGTTTTTTTTCTTTTGGGGAAGGGGGGTTATTTCCCTAAGTTTGTTAAGTGTATTTGACTCCCGTACCCCCTCTGTAAACTTCTCTGTTCACTAGCTCCTCTGGTTGCTTAAAAGCTGGATTTTAAAACCCCTGTTCTTTCTTAATTACCTCTGCACCCTTGTCAAGGGATCCTAAAGGGATTAGGAATCAAAGGGTAATAGGTTTGAGCCCTGTTAGAGGCTCTCAGCCTCTCAGGCCACACAGCCCTCAAAACAGACCATACTGTAAACTTCAATCAAGCAAGCACATAGCAAGCAAGCACACAAAATGCAAACTAACAGACAACAAACTCACCAAGGGTCATAAAGTTGCTCCTCCTTCACCTTGATAATTCTGACTGAATTCTGCTGAGATTCAAGGGGGAAGACAGACAGAATTTTCTGAAAAAGAATATAAAGGAAAGAGAAGTCTAGGGAGGGGAAGAAATGAGATTTGAAGGGAAAGGAAAACCAGGAACGATAGGAGGAAGCTGGCCCATGAAGTGAAGATTGACACATGAAGGCCTGATCCAAAGCTTACTGAAGTCAGTCGTAAGGTCCTATTGACTTTGATGGGATTTGAATTAGTTGCTCACTCAGAAGTTCTGCAAAAGGCCAGCAGCTCCTAGACTTTATATGAATGCTTTCACGAGAGGTCATTATAGCTGACAACACAACTAGGTAAGGAGCCAGAAAGTAAATGCAAAAACTTGGTTTGGCTAAGTCCAGTTTTTAACATTATAATGAAAATGTCACCATGTTCTAAGATATGTTCATGTTTTTCAGAAACAATTATTTTAATTAGTAAAACTTATAATTTAACCAAAAAATATTAAGAAGTGAAACCAGAACTTTCACACATAAATCAGCAACTTGATACCAAGTTGACAGGCACCTTAGAAATATCAAAGATAGGATTTATCTGCAACATCTAGGTCCTGTTTTCTTTCCAATGCGTTAGAAAATATCACAGTATGCTCAGTAACTATAATCTCTACGAGACTAAATGTTTTAGCTTAATTGTAGTTCCCAAGAAAATGATACTCAAATAATTACTTTCCTTTCTTTTGAAAGCCACCTTTTCATTTCATTTGGAGGACTTACTGGCTGAGGCCCATTAACGCAAACTAACAGCTGTAATGTCACTGTGCCCTTTCTAAATCTGTGGCATGCCATTAAGATTATCTAGCTTTTAGGTTTTATAAGAGAGAATGTGTAGTTCAAATAGGGTTTCTTAGAAAATAATAAAGGGCTTTAGGACTTCAGAGCTAACTCTGTGCCACAAATGAGCCATCAGAGAACTTTGGTCCTATTAGCTCAGATGAAAATGAGGCTAATTGGCTGTGCATTGCCTTTAATTCTGTGCATATGGGTATTAAAAGCTGTTTGAGTTGTACAGTACTCAAGTCATGTCTAGAGGAGAAATTTCAAGCCTCTGCAGCAGATGTTATGTTTATTTTGAACTCTAAATGTTAATATCGGTGTGCACATCAGAGACAATTTGGAGCTGACAACATTAATGAAGCTAATTGACTAAATGACAAGGATTTCTATGGGGCTCTGTATGGGCATGGGAATCTGCCCACACAGATCAGATCGCAGGAATGTGGCCTAAATTTCAAGTCCAGGTACTCATTTTGAAAGGAATAATTTTATCTTCAGATTTTTTCCCCACATGATTTTGTTTTAAGTGACTTGAATGTTCATTAATAATTTGATAGCTCTCGAGAAGATGAAATCCTCTTATTAGCCACAAGATAAACACAGAGGATAGCAACAATGCAAATTTAATCCATACTGTCCAACCAATGTGTCTCATCCATGAACTGGAGAGACCACCATGCTGAAAGAATGGTTCATTTTTTATAAACATTAAACGTGGCCTTCTCTGCTTAGAATGCCAACCAGGGTTGCAAACACGGGACAGACACTTGTCAGGGATAGTCTAGATAATGCTTGGTCCTGCACTGAGTGGAGGGGACTGAACTAGAAGACCTCTCAAGATCTCTTCTAGTCCTATGATTCTATTCGTGGGGTTGACATTACCCCACTGATGACAGAGAAACAAGATGGTTGAGTCATTAGTCTGCTTATCTAAATATCTGCTCCACTATGGACTTTCTGTGTGACCATGGGCAAGTTGCTTAATCTCTGTATACCTCAGCTCCCCATCTGTAAAATGGAGATTATAGCATTTCTTGCCTCACAACTGTGCAGTGAAGATAAAGATTATGCCCAGGTAACAGGAGCTACCAAATTAATTTCACATAAATAGCTTTCAGTTACTACTAAACTGGATTGGACTGGATTAAAGCAGCTTTCTAGACATAAAAGGCTCCATATACCATCACAATCTCTTAGGTGCTTATGAAACAGGAATCTTTACTTTACAATGCATGTCTTTACTGTACATTTCTTTCCTTTAGGTAGTGAGATAATATCATTTTATTTTTGCAGGTCCTGTCTTTCCACACTGACATGGGAAAATTCCCCATTCCAAAAGAAACTCCATGTTTTCCGGACACTCACAAGCCCTGTGTCCGCTGCGCTTCCCACCAGCAGCAGCTCCAAGGTAAACAGCCATGAGGAATTGTTGACAGCTCCACAGTGAGGCGGGGGGAGTTCTGCGGTCAGCAATACTCCTCAGGCACCATTTCTGCTTCAGTCTGCTGTGCTTCTCCCCGACTTTGCCATTGTTTTTGTAAGCAAGGTCTGAGTGGTGCTCCACCTGCTCAGCAGCTGGAAGGAAGCAGGAGGAGGCACTTTGTTCGCATGGGCTTTGTATTTGCATGAGTACAATTAAGTGCTCAGCATATTGCACTGTACCTACATAAGCACACGAGGTGCTGAGCATGATGGGAAATGGTCAGTATTCACATGGGGGGGGGAGGATACACTTTACCAGGGCCCAGAACTCCTGGGGGGCTTGGCCCAGGCTGCAGCCCCATTCTCATGAGGAAAAAAGTGTTCATGGTTCATGAGATTGTATGTATGGGATGAGGGATTGTGGTATGTGTGTGGGAGAGAACCCAGGTTACAAGTGTGTAGTGGGCATGAAAAAATTATGCTTGGGCCCTGATTGTGTTACAAATCACTTTGATGTTAACTACAAGGGTAATGAAATGTTGTCCTTCAATTGTATGAACAAATGGCAGCAGAACCGTGTTTAGCCCGTTCTGATGAAAAATTCACTTTCATCTAAACGAATTCAACCGGGGTGGCGTGTGGATGCTCAAGCATTGTAAGTGAAGCAGGGAGGGGTTGAGAAGTCTCCTGCTGAGGTGACACTAGTCCTGACAAAGGGCTACCCTCAGACATGGATTGACTATCTCCTCCCACTGTCAAGAGGTAGAATTAATTATTCCTCTTTGAATCTTTTGTTTTGTTAAGAGCAGGGACGTTGCTTCTGTTTCCGAAGAAGGTTTTCCCATGAGCTGAAAGCTGAAAGTCCCTAAGAGATGAAATCACTAAAGGAACTGGGAAACTTTGAATGACAAACAGCAGAGAGGACCATATGGGTCTGGATGTGGCGGGAGTCAGCAGCGGTCAGAGCGAGCAAACAGACAGGAGGAACCAGCAGTGGTTGGCACCTGCAGACGGTGAGAGCCAGCAGCGGGGACTTGGAGAGTCCCCAGAGGTGGGAGGAGACAACATTGGAGGGGGCCTGGTCAAGCCTGCAACCTTAAGGAGCCTGCAAAAGAGGACTGGCTGCACCCCAACCAAGAGGTGGATGCTGCAGCTGCGATGGTCAGCACAGGGGACAGCAAGAAGAGAGAGGTGAAGGACATGCCCATGTACTCTGGCGTGGGTTCGGTTCATTGAGTTCATGAATTCTGTTTGCACCATTTCCCAAACCAGTGCTGTGTTACTGCCTTTCTCTTATTAAAATGTTTATCTTCTACACTCAGTCTCTGTGCTTGCGAGAGGGGAAGTATTGCCCTTTGGGGATAGTGTGTGATTTCCCAGGTGACTGTGTGGGGGCTAAAGCTGGCTTGGTGTTGTGTCATTGACAGGAACCCCTAGGTATAGAACCTGGACCTTTGCTGCTGCTGGCTTTGCCTGGCAAAGGGGTTACATTTTTTTGAGGGGAAAGGCCATGCTTCCCCCCATTCCCTTCGTTTGGGGGAATGGGATTCACAAATATTATTTTCCAGACCACTCCCCTTCACTTTTCCCTTCCTAACTCCTTTCAGAAGGGGGTTGTTTCTTCCTATAACCCCCAGACTGCTCTTTCCCAGCTGAAGTATGGTCTCCCTTCTTTGAGGGAGGACATTTTGCTACTCAAAACTGCTCTGTCATCTTTTTGGATGAGAAACTGGAAGATATTTCACTGCTCTCCACCAGCCTTAATAGGGCTGCTGTAGCCTCTGCACCCCAGGCTACCCCCCATGCTGTCAGAGATGTCAGTGTCTACTTGGCCAAATGCAGGCTGTGACTATAAAAATAAAAAAATGAAGGTCAGTCGTGATTCCCTAAATGTAAAAAAAGTCCATAACGAAATGTTTGTTTATTTATTTAAGTCTGAGACTGAGCATTGATATCAGCAAATATAACCACACTTGAAAACTAAAACTTGTGGTGAGGCAAAGACACTGAAAGCAACTAATTAGTGGTACATGCACAAGGTGAAGTGGAATTCACAGTTCATATGAAAAGGGAGAAGGTGACGTGTTTGTGTATGTATTAATGTACTGAAAGTTCATGGTATATGCTGCAGAGTTCATCCATGAAAAGAATATAATTGCAGGTCTGACTAATTAGTGACAGACTGGTAAACGTTTCACTGAAAACATAAAGGGAATGGTTATTTTTCATGAAGAAGTGTCAAAAATAGCCACAGTCAAATGTAAACTGGAATTAAAAACATCTCATCAGTATCGATAGCTGCAATGAGATAAACGGAATAAACACATCTTACAGGAAGAGTACTAGATAAATATTAAGAGACTCATGGATTTAAAGACCAGAAAAGACCATTAGATTACATCATCTGACCTTCTGTATAACACAGGCAATAGAATATTGCAGTTAATCTTGCACTGATCCCCAAAACTTGTCTTCCAGGCATATCTTCCAGAAAGGCCTCCAGTCTGAATTTGAAGATATCAATAGATGGAGACACCACCACTTCCCTTGATGGTTTGTTCACTCTCACTGTGAAAAATGCGTACCTTATTTCTAGTGTGAATTTTCCTGGTTTCAGTTTCCAGCCATCGTTCTTATTATGCCACTCTCAGATAGATTAAAGAACTCTTGATTATCTGATATTTTTTCTCTGTGAAAGTACCTTTATGTTTTGATAAAGTCATTTCTCAATCTTCTTTTTGATTCAGCTAAGGGCTAGTCTACATTTAAAACTGACGGTGCATAAGATGTATTGTTACTGCTATGCCTCTGTGAGAGCGCTTGTGTAACTGCGTTATGTCAGTGGGAGAGAGTTCTCCCATCAACATAATAAAACCTAAACAAGCATCTCCTGCCGACATAGCACTGTCCGCATTAGTGTTTATGACAGCAAAACTTATGTCAGTTGGGGGGGGGGGTTTCTCACACCCCTGACAGACAAAAGTGCTAGTATAGACAAGGCCTAAAAAATTTGAACTCTTTTAAGACTCTCACTGTAAGGCATTTTCTCCACCCCTCGAATTACTTTCCTGTTTTTCTTCACTCTCTCCAATTTTATCAATATCCTTTTTAAAACGTAGACACAGAACAGTACACAGTATTCTAGTATCAGTATTTGTATACAGACATAAAGTCTCCTCTCCACTCCTGCTTACTAGTCTCCTTTTTATATATCCAAGCTCTTTTTGCCACAGTGTCACACTGGGAGCTCATTTTGAGCCGTTTGTCCATTGTCACCCTAAAATCCTTTTTAGAGTCATTGCTGTCCAGGATAGAGTCCTCTATTCTGTAGGGATGGCCTGCCTTTTTGTTCCTAAACGAATAATTTTGTAGGTGGCTGTTTGAACACATACCAGCTGAATAACCCAATCCAGTTCTTGTCTATCTGAACTATTGACAGCACCATTTAGAGCTGCCTTGTTGTCATGGAAGGATGGTGCAGTGGGTAGGGTGCTGATCTGTGCAGAAGACAGCATTATGCAGTCATAGAAGGTCAGTGAGGGTTCACTTCATTTGAGTATCTACTTATCTGGCTCTCACCCGCATCTGAACATCTTGCAATCTTTTTAATATATTTACCTTCACAATACCTGTGTGAGGTAGGGCAGTATTGTTGTTGGAGATCTGAGGTAAGGTTAGACTAAGTGATCTGACCAAGGTCACGCAGAAAGTCTCTTCTGCCACAGGTTTCAACGTGTAAAATCAGCAGTATTGCCGCAAAAAAATTTCAAAAAGAATTTACAAGCCAAATGGAACCTAGTGCTCCTTACAGCCTTTCCCAGGTGCCACTTATTTCTCTAGCTTAAATTAAGCCTAAGAGTCCTCAGTCTGCAACTCCTACCACAGACTAGGGATAATGACATTTTCTGATCCGTCCCTGCCCCATTTTTTTGTATATGTGACAAACAAACTTTGCTAATTCAGACAAGAGATTCCACACTTATTTTTTTCAAGGAGAAGAGAGGGAGGTTGCACCAAAAGAAGAACTGGGATCCATATATACCATTGGTATAGGGCCAGAACCTCAGCTGGTGTAAATTGGTGTAGCTCCATTAAATTCAATGGTACAGTGTGATTTATACCTACTGGCGATCCAGCACTAAGTTGACTTGTACGTGACTACTTAATATTTTTGATTGAACTAAAATATAATCAAAGTAAAATCCCACACAATCAAATTAAAATTAGAGTTGTTACAAGTAAAACAACTGTCACAAAGACATATTAAGGATGACATTAATAAAATGTATAAATTAAAAAGTATGGAAATTACAAGATAAAGTGTTGCTCTTCTTTGAAAATTGTTGATGTGTAAACAACAACGTGATTCTCTCGCAAAGACTCTATCTCAAAGGTTAGGGTAATATGTAAAAGATTCCCCTCCCCACCCCCAACTGACAGTCCTGCAAACAAAATATAATTGAAAATAAATTGGGCTTTTCAAAAAGCTGTAGATCTGGATATATATATATATATACATTTTAACAATTTAAACATTTCAATAATTTTTTTTTATGTTGAAAAAAATGGTTAAAAAAATTGGAAAATTCTCCAATTTTAAACTCCTTTTTCAACAAGCTCTAAGAAAAGCTTTACAATGTGACTGTCCTGGTCCTGAAACAGGATTATGACTGTGCTTAATGTACACGCAGTGGGCGAGAGTTGAAGCGGCCTAGGGGGATGTTGGGATTAAGGTGGCTTTAAGCCATTTTTCTGATCTTCCAATTCTGTGCCACTTCAGAAATGGGAATAGTTCACGGAGTAATTTAGAAATCCCCTCCAGGCCCCAATTCCCTGATGTGAGCAGTGCCACCCAGATCTACCCCTAACATGCCTGAAACTCTGCCCTGAGCACATCGGGGCTTGCAAGGAAATCCTAAAAGGACAATCTGTAGCTTTCTCTTCAATTCCTGTGCCAGATGAAATCTCCCCTTGCTATATCCAGCGCTTTGGTCCGAGGCATAGACCACATATTAATGTCATCTTGGGACTAATTTGAGCCTCTCTGTATCAGCCATTCAACTGAAATATAAATATATCCTTTGGTATTGCTATTGACAATGGCCTGTTATGCTGAGACTAAGAGCTAAAAAAAGGACTGCTGCTTTTCTGAAATTATTAGATAAAGTTTTTAGGAGTTGGTTATTTACTATTGTTTAATAACGCGATAATAAGATTAATTTGATGATCTGATCTGAATCTACTTTATTTTAATTTGGTCTGCTTCATGCTAGCACAGGAATAGTTGTATTAGTGTGTTATATGGTTTAGTTAATAAATTAAATTAAAATAAAAACTTTATACTTTTGAAAAAACATAATGGGTATTGTTTATATATTTTGGTGTGAGACTGTTAGCTACTTCAGGTGTCCTACAGCTTTATATATTGAAACACGCATGTAAATAGTTTTGACAATCTTGCTAGAATTTAAACTGTGGTGCAACTGTGTGTTTCTAGGTAACTCTGGCGTCAGGATTAAGATTGTTACTAGAATGTTATCACATTAATTTTCAAATCTAGATTTTGCTTAGAAAATATTTGAACTGAAAGGGGACTCTTTTCCTTAATAACAGAACTCCGTGGTTCCGCAACATTAGTGACTTCATTTTATAAAATGTAATGAGTTAGTATGTCATTTTTGCCAATGATTCTTACTGTAACAATCTTAACTTTACAGTGACTAAGATTTTGTCTGGGCATTCCATTACAATGAAAGTGGAGGATCTGTGCATTGCCTTGTGCACTTGACTCTACTAGCAACTGCTGGGCGTATATCAGGAGGAGCAATACTTGCGAGCATGCAGAGGCTGTTGACGTGGGTAGGCTTAAGGTTTCCTTCATGCAGAGCAGGTGCTGTTAAGTACAGGGTCTATATATTCACATCTCACTATTTTGTACTTAGTAATATGGAGAAGGTGCACTCCCACTGCGTAACCTGACTATTTGCAAAGGCGTCCTCAATGCCAGATGACGCTTCTCTACTTGTATCAATAACTCTTACCCAGCTGTGTGAGGAATTCACAATCTGGTTATCCTATGAACCCTACTACTTAGCCTTTGCTGGCTGAGAAGTACTACCCTTCCCTTTTTAACTGTTACCCTTCCCAGATTCCCCAACAAGGAATGACCGCTAGCTCCTATTACAACTGTAAATTGATCTGCAATGGCGGTGTAAAACTGCTGACATCTTCAGAAATTGTATTTATTCTAGGAGCTCCAGGTCTTTCCCCTAAAACCCCCTCCTGCCCTGTGGCTGAATCCATTGGCACATTTAGTTCAGTGGCTCCAAGGATGGCATAGTTAGCAACTCCTCCCCATCCTACTCACATTCCATCCCCACCTGACCATACCTGTGTTCCCACTGTGACCTACAACTACAGCACCAGAGGAGAGGAGGTTAACATTACCTCCCACACTCTGTCCACTTCCTTCCCAACCATTTCTTCTCCCTGGGATGCAGTTCCATGTTTTCCCCAGCTATGCCCGCTTCCATTCTCCTCCTGCCCATGAGGCACCACTACAGCATCAGAGGAGAGGGGATTAATATTGCTGCTCTCCCCTGAACTCTCCTGTCCTTCTCCCATCCCTTGATCTTGGTGTAACTCACTCATGCTTGGTGCTGCTGTGGTGCTCATTGCATCTTCTGTATTTCCTCCTGGTTCCTCGGGCCAGCTTTAGTTGGCTCTAGATGTTCTGCAGCCCGGGAACTGATATTGAAACAATCTCTGTTGCCACAGAATTAATCACTTCAATTAACTCTTGGCTCCCACACAGAGGCATTAGTACATATTGCCCTATTCTGGAAGGGTTTTACCCTCCACCTGCTTCCATGATCCCTGCACAATCTTCCCTTCACAAGAATCCTGAAGAGGAATCAGGATATCCCCCAGGTTTGCAGGCAAAGCCTTCAGAATATGAGGGATTGTGGAATATAAGACCCTTCACAGATCTTGGACTGAACAATATTTGTCCTGGCTTCTAAGTCAGCGTAATTTTTTGGGTAAAGATTCCACAATTTGAGAGGGAAAAAGAAATATTTTTCAGGCAAATAACTTAAAATACATTAAAAAAACGGTTTCTGAAGCTGGTCAGAAGTGAAGAATGTTATTAGTAGTGTCCAGCAGTCATGCATTATAAGTAGAGTAAAGGTAATGCTGTCTAAGATGTATAATTAGTTGCAGAATCATATGACAAATCATTTAATCACAGGATTCCATAGCTAAACAAATAGTTCTACAATTCATCACAGGTATATCACCAAACACAGAGATGCAGCCAATAAAATCATCTATGCACCTCATACACAGATGGACACATGCACATTTTTATAGCATCCTTCAGATTCAGGGTTTTTCCAATAAATATAAAATACATTTGACTATAGTCTAAACTACCTTATTCTGATTTTATATCATTGTAGTTCCATTGACTTTGATGGAATTATTCCTCATTAACAGTGGTGTAATTGAGAAGAGAATCTGTCCCCAAATTTTCTTTCTCCTAGGACAGAATCTATTGTCATTTATATTAATTCTGATTTTATAATGTGTTTCATCTCCTAGTACTTTTCTGTTACATTTCCCCAAAGAAAGAAACTAGTTATTGTTTTAATTTGTGAGATATTCCCAATATCAATATCTAATTAAGACATCCATTAATAAATCCATAATATGAACTTAACTGAGAAATTTAGAGCTTTGTTGTATTTCTCTGAGGTTGGATTGATGTTACAGACTATTGGCTGTTTTATTAAATAGTCATTGTTAATATATATATTAATAGTTTTTTGTGCAATTAGCATTCTCATCACACTTTGATGCTGATTTTCTAGACAACTACAAAATTATCATCACAGAATTTGTACAGAGGGGTTCAACTATGCATAGAGAAGCAGGAAAACAGCAAAGAATACTTGTGATTTTTTTGTCTGTTAGTTTCAGTTTATAAAAGAACACCCATTCAGTGCTTTTGCCCTCCAAATAAGTGAAAACTGTTGTTTTGTGCTCCAGATCACGTGACTTACCTCTTGAGTCTCCCAGCACCATTAAGAAAAATTGGTCTCCATGCCCACAACCCAAAATGGAACGAGAGAGAGAAATATGTTTGTTTTAGGGCCTATCATCAGGATTAAATATATATTGAGGTAGGGAACAAATGAAGCATGTCATTGACAATGGTAAAAAAAGAAATCACAGAAATAGCCACATGATTCTAACATTGATCAAGGAAACTTGTTAAAATAAAGAAATAAAGAAAACAGCATGGTTCCTACAGATTTTCTTTTGCTTGCTTTTTCCTCTCTGATTCACTGTAGAGCTTCTTCCTGGAGGCTGTTACAGGTTTAAGGAAACACTGCACATGTCCTCTCATTTTGTCTCCCTTAATTCCCTACAGGTTTCCTCCTAAAGTAGTTCCCCCAAGTCTCTGGATTTCTCCGAAGGCCCATATGAAGAAATGGAAGAAGCTTCTGATACTGAGACCCACTTCACATCTGAAGTCCCTCTGCTGCCAAAAATTTGTCAGGTGGAAGAGAATATGAAATATGAAATATATGAAAATATATATGAATGTGTACAACATGAGGGGCCTCATCAATGGTAAGTCATGGATGGTATAATATTTTAGCTTGTATTTAGTAACATGAAGTGGTGTTCTGGATCTCAGTCTTTCAATGTCCTGTTCCCCAGAGATGGAAGGACCAGTTGGACTGATATGCTAGTCTTACCTCCTGCATCTCCCAGGCCATAGAATTTCACAAAATTGTTCTTGCATCAAGTCCCTGACTTTTGAGTGAGCTGGAGCATGTTTTTTTAAAGATATCCAATCTTGATTTAAAGACTTCAAATGATGGAGAATCCCTTGGTAAGTTATTTCAGTAGTCAGTTACCCTCACTAAAAAAAAATAAGGCTCCTTACTTTTATTCTCAATTTGTCTTGTTTCAGTTTACAGCCATGGGAACGTCTTATGACTTTGCCTGACAGAACTTCTAATAACAGAGGCAGGCAAATAATAATCTTTCTCTATGTAGGTACTTATAAACCATTAGGGCTGGGAAGAAAATGAATGGTTTTCCCATCCCACAAGATTTATTAAGATTTGAAATTTTTTCCAATCTGAAATTGGGACAAAAAGTCAAAATCCTAATTTTTTTTGCAAACTAAAAATTTGACAGTTCAGAATGGGTCAATTAAAATGTTCTGTTTCAATCATTTTGAACTGTTATGTTTAATGTTTTTTTAATTCTCTTTACATTTTTTACTATAAATTAAATTAAAATTGGAAATGAAAAGTAATTCCCCACTGAAAATATGAATAGCTGAAAAAGTAAAAATGGAACAGTTTCAAAACTTTTTTTCACCTCCAAACCCAGGAAAATTGTTGAAACTGACCTTTTCCCATGAAAAGTTTCAGTTTCAAAGTATGGGCATATTCCAATGGAAAAAATCATTTAAAAATTCTTAACCAGCTCTATAGACCATAATCAAGTAACTTCTTAACTTTCTCTTGGATAGACTGAATAGATTGAGCTTTTTTAGTCTCTCATTGTACAAGCGGTTTTCCAAACCTGAAATCATTCTTGAAGCTCCTTTTGGAGGTTTTCCAATTTTTCAATGTTCTTTTTGAAATATTGACCCTGCAATTGGACACCATATCCCAGTAAGGGACTTATTAATGCTATATAGAGAGATAACAGGGCATCCTTACAGCTACTCTATGATGCACACTTTTGACTGTCTTTTCAATTTCTTAAAACTGTAAACTCATCAGGGCAAGGACTTTACTTACAGATTTTTGTTACTCAGATTCAAGTGGTGCTGTAAAATATTTCAGTTCCTGCACATTTTCGGACATTTAGTAGCCAAATAGAACCAAACTACTTTAATACAATGTAATGTACTAGGGAAATACATATCTGCTGCCACCCCATGTACTAAGTATGTCACTACAGAATATCGATTAAGAATACTGCCACATTCAATCATGGCAAAGAGGTCGGTATAGTCCATCAGGGAAGCAAGTTACATGTTCATTTTTACAAAGAGGTTTTAAAAGGTGCCAGTGTTTAACAGAATAAGTTTTGTCTTCCTTCTCATAAATCCATTGCTTTAAAATTTAATCTATTGTTATTTTTTCCCTTTCAACACAGGAAAGTCTCCTACTTTGGCAGATTTTTATTTCCTTTAGTCATATACTAATCGTTATGATCAGTCATTTGCACAGCAAGAGATTTTTCTCTCTTAGCCAGCTTAATCTGGTGAAATAAGAATTCATTCACTGGCCTTTTACTAACACTTTTTGGTGCTGAGACTGTTTTATTTTATTTTTAGAATGGTTAGCAATGTTGCCTACATAAATGGTAGAGAGACACATTAGCTGCTGGATGAATTTAAAATATAGTGCTGGTGGTTCATATGAGAGTTTTAAACATAGTCCGAGAACCCCAGAGATTTGCAAGCTCATTGATCATTTCTTTCCCCTTATCATTTTGGTCCTCCTTGGTCTCCTCCCTCTCTACTCATTTCAACTTCATTCACTAATATGACACAGATACATACACATAGTTAGTTACATGCTAGCCAGTGGGGTTAGGTATATTCTTTAAAACCATATTGGTTCCTTGGAAGAGTTTCCTAATATGGGAAAAATACACACAAACACACATACACATGTACAAAATCGCTGATCAGTGTGAAAACCTTGTTCAGTGTCTTTTAGTATGCAAGAATGATTTTTAACTGAACTAAGTGATATAAATTTGAGCTTCCAGTCAATTTTGAAAATTATTTTTCTCCATTTTTCCACAAATTCAGTTTCAATGTTTTAAATCCCAGTGAAGTTTTTTCAGTGACTTCAGTGGAATTTGGATCAAGCTTCTTATGAGTCTAACTCAATGATCTGCAGAGACTGTCATGCAGTCAACATATTACAGTTACAGAATCTATGGGTCCCATTGAAATGTTTCTCTGGCTCTGGCTAGATACCAGGCAAGATGAGTGGATCCAGATCATAAACATCTTCCCAGATAACTATGTGATAACGTCAGGGTGGTGATCAAATGAACTGGCCACATGACAATTACTTGACAGAAGGTAAAAACAATTGCCGGGATTCTCCCTCACAGCCCCAGCCCACTCAAGTAGCCAGTAGAATTTGGAGACATAGAAAAAGGATTCCCATTCCCAACAGACTCCCCTTCCTCCCTTTCAGCACCCTTGAGGAGTATAATAATGGTAATGGGAGATCATGTTATAAAAGAGTATTTTGTAAAATGTAAAAAATGTGCTATGATGATCCATCAGGAGCAAACATAGGTGTAACATCATGAAGCAAACATCACAATATAGTGCCAGGACATGTTACATTTAATTTGTCACTCTGTGACTTCATTCACTGATGACGTTATTGATATTTATTAGTATTATTATGTGCTAGCATTATTGTAGCACTGAGAAGCCCCAGTAATGGACCAGGACCTCATTGTGTTGGGCTCTGTACAAACATGGGACAAAAAGACAGTCTCCATCCCAAAAAGCTTAAAATCTAAATATAAGATAAGAATGAGATGGATACAGAAAGACAGGAAGCACAAGGGAACAATGAGACAGTGCTTGTCATTATGATAGGCAGTAGTCTCAGCACACCAACAAACTAATTATTGTCATGTTTTCTGTAGGCTCTCCAGTTGTTTAAAGTTGAATAGTACTGGTCTAGATAAAATATGTAATTGAAAGCACTTGTAAACTACTTTGACTTCTTAAAGACTGTAAGAGTCTCACCTAGAAAATGACCCAGTATGGCGTTGAACTGGTAGAATTTTTTTTTTGTTCTGGCTATTTCATTATCCTGTTGTTCATAAATATTTTTTAAAATCTTATATGTATGTTAATTTCCTTGTGAATATTAAGAAGGATACTTAACGTATAATATATTATTTTCATCTTGACTATTATACTCCTGAGAAAGAAGTTTTATGATGTGCTTTTATAAGCAATTTGCTGCTATAATTTACTTTGATATGAAGTTTTAGCACTTTTGCTTAATTGCATGGCATACCTAAATAGATATGGTATTGCTGATAGTTAGGATGGAATACTTATGCTAATTGTGTTTCATTCTTGAAACAGTATGTTTGTGACATAATGGCAAAAAGTTTGATGTATAAAAGTAGAGATGATGTGCCTCATATTTTCATGTAGAAGGAACTATACATTAAAGACTTTACTGCATGCATTTTGATTTAATTATTTTTTGTTAGGTACTGCATGGCATATTATCAATTTCAAAGGGATTCTGGTCTTCAAATACATTTACGTTGATAGCCTATGTCAGAGCAAAGCAAAATATTATGTCCAATGTCCCAGGATTCTCAACTCACTGCTGGATGGCTTCTCTTCTTCCTGAATTAGCTCTGCCAGATTGATGCCCCTTCCTATGTTTGCATTCTGTTTCTCTCTCTCTCATTCCACAACCCCTCTCTTACTCCAGGAACTCCTGCTTCTTCTTCGTGATTTGACTTGACTTCCCAGGTCACTCAGCAGTTTCCCCTTCTGGGGTAGTCAAAATCTCTCTCCACAAGCAGCATCAGGCAATCCTCATGCCCGCTGTCACTCCAGCAGTCTTCATATTCCCCTGCACTTAACAAAACCACTCTGCAGTAGTTGGTAGGGAAACCCAGGCCTGCACTGCACCTAGTCCAGGGCCCTGTAGTGAACAGTTAAAGTGTGCATCTACCTCATCTTACTGTTCTCATCTATGAACTTCTTTCTACCAATCTCATTCTCTCCTTCCTTTTCCTTTGCCTCAGGAAGGGGGACTGCAGGTTTCATCCTTCCAGCCTTCCTACACTACTATTTCCAGCCTCCAAGCGTATAGAAGTCATGCCTGTTCTCTCACAGGTGAGCTTCCTTCTAATTAGGTTTATCCAGCCTAAATCACCCCTGTTTGAAGCCTAATTGGTTGGCTGGGACCACTTGGCTTAATTCAGCTCTTGTTGGGCCAGTGTGGGCAGTATGCATCATCACAGTGCATGCTTGCATTGAATTAAATGGGAGTTTTGCCTGAGTGGTGATGGGCCAAAATCAAAGCCCTGTATCTGTATCTGAACACACTTCCACTCTGAATTTTATATTGTGGTCCCACCTTGTATTTTAATTTATCAGTATCCATAAAGCAAATACTTATTTCAACTGCAGTGGGACGTCACCAACTATTTGCTGGAGTCAACAATCTAGTTTTATACTATAAAATTTATGTTCTAGTACTTTACATATTGTATTCATATTTCAGTGAAGCAATAACCTATTTAATGATACAAGTCAACACCTAAGAACATAAGAATGGCCACACTGAAACAGACTAATGGTTCATCTACCACAATATCCTGTCTTCCTATAGTGGCTGATGCCTTTATGCAGAGGGAATGAATAGAACAGGGAAATTATCAAGTTATTCATCCCGTCTCCTCCAGTCCCAGCTTCCTGCAGTTGGAGGTTTAGAGATGAAAGCATGGGGTTGTGTTCCTGACCACCTTGTCTAATAGCCATTGATGGGCCTATCCTCCAGGAACTTATCTAATTCTTTTTTGACCCTCGTTATATTTATGGACTTCGCAACACCTCCTGGCAACAATTTCCACAGGTTGACTGTGTGGTGAGAAAAAGTACTACCTTGTTTGTTTTAAACCTGCTTCCAAATAGTTTAATTAGGTTTTTGTGTTATGTAAAGGGATAAATAACATTTCCTTATTCTCGTTTTCCACACCACTCATGATTTTATAGATTTCTATCATATTCAACCATACTTATGTTTTCTCAGCTGAACAGTCTCAGTCCCTTTAATCTTCCTTTGAATGGAAGCTGTTTCATACTCCTCATGATTTTTGTTGCCCTTCTCTATACCTTTTCTAAGTCTAATAAATATGTTTTTTCTAAAATGGGATGAACAGAACTTCATGCACTATTCAAGGTGTGGGTGTACCATGAATTTATATAGTGGCATTATGACATTTTCAGTCTTATTATATATTCTTTTCCTAATGGTTCCTAACATTCTGTTAGTTCTTTTGACTGTCACTGCACTTTGAGCAGATATTTTCAGAGAACTATCCACAATGACTCCAAGATTTATTTTTGAAGTGATAACAGCTAATTTAGACCCCATCATTTTGTATCTATAGTTGGGATTTTGTTTTCCAATGTGAATCACTTTGAACTTATCAACATTCAACTTTATCTGCCAGTCACACAGCTTAATGAGATCCTTTTGTAAATTTTCACAGTCAGCTTTGGACTTTAACTATCATGAGTAATTTTCTATCATCTGCAAACTTTGACATCTTCCTGTTTACCCCCTTTTCCAGATCATTTATGAATACGTTGAATAATACTAGTACCAGTACATCCCTGGGGGACCTAGCTTTTACCTCTCTCTCCACTCTCAAAACAGATAATTTATTACTACCCTTTGTCTTCTATTTTTAACCAGTTACTGATCCATAAAAGTGCATTCCTTATTATCTCATGACTGCTTACTTTGCTTAAGAGCCTTTGGGGTGGGACCTGACCAAATGCTTTCTGAAAATCCAAGTACACAATATCCATTGGATTATCTTTGTCCATATGCTTGTTGACATCCTCAAAGAATTCTAATAGATTGATTGGGGAAGCATGATTTCTCCTTACAAAAGCCATGTTGACTCTTTCCGAACATATGTTCATCTATGTATCTCATAATTCTGTTCTTTACTATAGCTTCAAACAATTTTCTTGGTAGTGAAGTTAGGCTTTCAAGCCTGTAATTAGCAGGATCACTTCTGGAGACTTTAAAAAAATGATGTCACATTAGCTATCCTCAGATACTTTCATGCAGAGGCTGATTTAAGTGAGAGGTTACATAACACAGTTACATAACACCATTCGGTCTTGGTGACTTATTACTGTTTAATTTATCATTTTTTCAAAACCTCCTCTACTGACACCTCAATTTGGGATAATTTCTCAGATTTGTCATCTAAAAAGAATAGCTCAGGTCTGGGAATCTTTCTCATATCCTCTGCAGTGAAGATTGATGCAAAGAATTAATTTAGCTTTTGCACAATGGTTTTGTCTTCCTTGAGTGATTGTTTAGCACCTTGATCATCCAGTGGCCCCAATGATTGTTTGTCAGGCTTCCTGCTTCTGACATACTTAAGAAAAGAGTGGCAGTTTTTGTCTTGCTAGTTGTTCTTCAAATACTGTTTTTGGCCTGCCTAATTTATATCTTTACACTTGACTTGCCAGAGTTTGTGCTTATTTTCTATTTTCCTCAGTAAGGTTTGACTTCCAGTTTTCAAAGGATGTCTTTTTATCTTGAACGTTCTCTTTTATTTTGTTGTTTAGCCACGGTGCTATTCTTTGGATCTCTTACCGTTATTTGTTTTTGTTTTGTTTTGTTTTGGATTTAGTGTGAGCCTCTATTATTGTATTTTTAAAGTGTTTCAATGCAGCTTTCAAGATTTCATTCTTGTGACTGTTCCTTTTAATTTCTGTTTAACTAGTGTCCTCATTTTTGGATAGTTCCCCTTTTTTAAGTTTAATGCTACTGTGGTGGTATTTACCCCCCTATAAAGATGTTAAATTTAATTAAATACAGTTGCGATTACTGAGTGGTTCAGCTATATTCACCTCTTGGTCTGGATCCTGTTCTTCATTTAGGACTAAATAAAAATTGACTCTTTGCTTGTGGGTTCACAGACTAGCTGCTTCAACAAGCCATCATTAATGGTATCTAGAGATTTTATCTCTGCATCCCACCCTTAGGTGACTTTACCCAATATGGGGATAGTTGAAATCCCACATTATATAATGCAGATTGCTCAGTTAAAGTCATTGTGAGTTTTGCCATTAAGACGTCAGTACAATATGAGTAGCTAGCTAATATTCAGTTACTCTGAAAATAAAGGGGCAACATAAAGTGAAATTTAACAGCATAGTAATGCATACTAGAAGGAATAATTAAAGTTATTCATACTTTTGCTGCTTCTAAATAAACTGTAATCCCTCACAGAAAATACCTGGACATCAGTATGGACAGCACTATAGATCTGCTCCCTGGGCAAAACTGATCAAAATTCAGAAAGGGTTAAAGTATAATACTGAAAATATTAAGTGCTATTCATAAATATATGGCATCTCATTCTCAATACAGATACAGCAGAAATATAAAAGGTGTAAACTAAAGGGCACTGAGTATGACTGCAGACCTGGAAATATTCTCATATGCGGAGATAAAAAATAGAACTTAGTTTACAGAACAAAGCATAACGGGAAATGAGAAGTGTGCAAAATAATGAATAACACACAGTAAATAAGGTACTGCTATTTACTAATCTCAGTTAAAATATTAAAAAAGTCAGAAAGTGTAAGAGTTGAGGAAGAAGACTCTCTAGATTAAGTGGATTATTTAGATGAAGTGTATTTGAAGAGTTTTTCTAATCCTTTACTTTTTGCTTTGTAGGTTGGAACTTGCTGAGTTTAATTCTTATTTGCATATTCTATCATGCTGTTTAATTCCTACTTGCATCCTTTCTTAGGGCTTGTTTTTACCCCCACTTAATTCAATTTCAAAACTCTCAGGAGATCTGCACCAGGACCTTATTTAGCTAATGGTACAGACAATTTTTAAATGTGATAGTTTATTATTTTTCAAAATATGTGAGACTAGAAATGCGGAGAGACGAAAGAAATAACTGATACATACATATACTTAAAACACTTGCAATTTAACATAAAATATATTGGGTGAAATCCTGGCCCTATCTGAGTAAATGAGAGCTTTCTCATTGACTTTCGTGGGTCCATGACTTCACCCTTTACTGGGCTTGATCATCAGCTAGTGTAAATCAGAATCACTCCATTGACTTCACTGGAATTCCACTGATTTTCTCACTTAAGAATATAGTCTATTTACCACATGGTATATTCAGAATACAAATTATTATGCTTACTCATCTATCTCTAAAAAGTCAGACAGTAAGTACATGAGATCTCACTTGGAAGTACTTGTGAGGTGGCAAAAATTTTAGCATTTGTGTACACCTTTTACATTTTTTTAGAACAAACATGGGAGGCTAGCTTACCCCTCATCTGCCCACTGTGGAGGTTTCTTACATCTTCCTCTGAAGCATTTGGCACTAGCCATTTTCAGAGACAGGTTAGGGGACTAGGTGGATCACAAGTCTGATCCAAACTGGCAATTCCTATGTTCCTAAATAGATGTTTCTCTGTAATAATTGAAAAGCCATGCTCAAGTGACATAAGAGAAAACTGACATGTACTGCTTGATTTTTGGGGGGAGAAGTTTCCATGGAAGTGACTGTATTTTGAGAAGTACTATGTTTCACTCATTTCACTGGGATGCAGCTGTCATTTTGTGACTTTGAAAGAATAAAATTAAACTAAGTAAAATATCCAGATATTTCTGAGCAGGCAAAAGGGCAGCATATATGTAAAACGACTGAAGTCACACACTTAACAAATCTTGAAAATCAGCCTGTCATGGACAGCCAGAGGTTATATGGAGAGCATCTGAGTCTGCCTTGCTGTACTGCCTTGCTGTACTTCAGTCAATACAGACACCACAAAACCTGCACATTTCAGCAAGAACTTAAACTAAATTAAACTGAAGAAAAATCTGAACTCTACTAATAATTGGTGCAGAAGAAGTTGTTGGTCTTTTGCAGAACATATTGTTGCCATCAATGATGCCAGCTGGAGCACTGCTGTCCTGAGCGTTGCCCTTTGGTACTAAGTGTGAACGGCATTTTAAAATTAGGGACTGTGCTGTCGGAGGAAGAAATCCTTTGAGCCATGTCCTTCTAGATCTACTGGAGATGTTAACTATGTACAATCCATTCTGCCCACACTTTGAGTCACAGCAATCTCTCAGAGCATCAATTAATGGAAAACTCTCATGTTGGGATAATGGTGCTTATATGAAATGCAGCAGAAGAGACAGTAAAAAAAGCAGCTTGGAGACACAGATCCTGCATTCAGCACTTTAACTTTAAACTCTAATCGTGTACTTTAGAGTTGTACATAGTAAATGCACAAAAGCCTTGATTAATATTTCACTGCTCTTTTCTTCTTGATTCAGAGTTAATATCAAACAATTTAATGTCATGTAAAGATGATAAAAAGAGTGAAAGTTTGGTTTATCTTCTTGAGGATGTGGCAAAGATTAAAATTTACACATTTTTGTAAACTGCAAGCTTGTGGGAAAATAAAAATGGATAAAGAAAGAAAATCCACTGAGGCTTCAGAATGGAATTGTTTTTGATTTATTAATATTGGACTTCACTCTGCCACATTGTGGAGCTCATTCACAAAAGAGATGAGTTCCCAAAGTTTGCTTTAAAGTCAGAGTTAAGCAAAAAATCTTTGCTTTTTGTACAAATGTTCTCTTTTTTAAATTTGTCTCTTTACTAAAGTTCCTGTTTAAATTAGACAAGCACTTAGCACACTTGTGAGCACTCTGATGTTCTTCCTAGCCAATGATGTAATGCATTGTCCTATGGGACAATTCCTAATGGACTCTGAACATGTGGATCTTCAACTTCAACTTCATTTGTATATTTTAAAAGATAAATACATGTAAGTCTTTATCCAGTATGGCATGCCAAAGTAATAAAGTTCTACCCAAATTATCTCCCTGTAATCAAAGAAAGAAAGAACTTAGATTTTAAATGAGTCATGAATATACTTGTTCCCAGCTAACTGGCAACCAGTCCTCTGAAAATGGAAGCCTGTTAATAAGGTGGAACCTGCCCCGTCTTTTTATTGCTTACGTGGGTGCCAAATTTGAGACACTTAACAGGGGCCTCATTCTCAGATGACAGAAGGCTCAGTAATTTCTGGAAACCAAGCTCCTTTAGGTATCTCAAGTTGGGTATTAAAATAGTGAAGCACCAAAAATCATTGGTCACTGTTGTCGTCAAATCGTCTGGACCCTATATAGTAAGATGGGTGACTGAATATCAAGTAACAAGCTTAATGTCTAGCCTTCTATTAACTTCAAGGGGGGAAGGATCAGACCTCTGTTTTATACTTCTTATGAGAAGTAAATAATAGCTTGTATTCAGTTCTGTGCAAGATCTTTGACTATGGCTAACTATAGAATGTTCATGCCATAGAGGTGCTGTGAAAGGATGCTGAAAGATTACTTTTGCATCTCCTGATCTTGATGCAGCTCTGTGAAGGTGAGTCTTTATATGTTGTTAGGGTAGCCTAAAAACTGGTTTGATTTGTGTAAGAATACAGCGGTGAAAGGAGGCTAAAAATGCAAATAGGGATAAGCATGGGACACATTTCTTGGCCTTCATCTGTTTCCACAGCCATACCCCCTTTTCCTACAATGACATGAGAAAAGGAGGGTGATTGACTGAAGAGTAGACCTGGGCAACTAATAGATTTTTTGATGTTCTGACTCATAGACTCATAGACTCATAGGTCAGAAGGGACCAATAT
>ML675610.1:65649591-65749265 GCA_007922155.1 Mesoclemmys tuberculata
ATTTTGAAAAGTTTTTAAAAAATGTTTCAGGTCAAACAAAATGCTTCATTTTGATAAAATCAAAATGTTTTGTTTCAATTTAGACCTTTAAAAATGTTTTGAATATTTTTAATAGAATTAAAGGAAACTTTGAAAGAAAGGAATTTCAGACCAAAAAACCTGAAATGTTTCATTTTTAAAAATCTCAGAACAAAATGTTCTGATTTTTTATATATATATATATATATATAATTAATTTGGAAAAACAGACAAATTAATGAAACTGTTTGTGTTGCCAAATCTGCATTTTTTGCCAAAAACGTTTCCACTGAAATTTTGCTCAGTTCTAATACCAGATAATACCAGTTGTGTGATAGTAAATGACTACAGCACTCCAGTTGATCCAGCCACTCATGCCCATATACAGTCTGCATCCTAAACCACAACAAGTATTTACTGTCTGGTGCACATCTACGAAATGATGATGATTAAAGATAATACAGGTTTTTTTCTGTTATTCTAAATCAGTCTGATGGACACATTCTAATGCTACACTTATTATTATTACCATTCACTCTTACAGAATCAGGATCCAGCCGGCATCCTTCACAATTAAGAGGGTCTTTGAAGTCATATTCTCAAAACAGAAGAATAGGGATTAATTTAGAGCATAATATTCAGGAAGTTATAAATGTACCAGCTGCCTCTACCCTAGCTGGATAATAACAGTGCTGATTGAGATGGATATTATTTATAAATAGCTAATCTCTCAGGGAATTAATAACTAGTTAATATCTAGAGATACTATGCTCATTGCATAATTATAGTCTTTATACCATATAATTTTACCTCCTAAAAGAGCTGAAAATACTTATTGGATTTCTCTTGAGTATTTATTCAAGGACTATTGTCTGAATGGAGGGGGAGAAATCAGAAAATTGTCTCTCTCTGTCTTATGGAAGACCATTACATTCTATTTGTTAGTATGGATTGCTATTTTAGGATACATAGTATATTGTGATACCTAAGAGCAATATGAGCTTCAAATTTCTAACACTTTCTCTTGAACTGCAGTTCGAACACTTCAGTGTTGTAGCTTCCCTACAAAACTGCAATGCACACAGTAAATGAGATTGTACAGCTGAAAATACTTCCGATCTTATAAAAATACAGCATCAGAGTTTATAAATGTCATGGGATATTACCATTTTCCTTCTCTGGCAGGCTAGGATCTAGATCTTAAAGAGTTTTGTTCTTGAGTGTCAAAAATCCATATATGTTAAATATGCAGTTTGTACTACTGAAGAAGCACATCTATAGATACCAAAATAAACCATTTCAACCATACGATTGTACGAACACACATTACATATTAAAGCATGATCCCTCCTTCACCATGCTGGAGGGCCTAAACCAATTAAATTGATCTGAACTCTGCTGCTGAAGGTGGAGGTGGAGCAGGAGGAGGATTTGGGCACCCTTTGCAGTGGAGCCAGCATTCCCTGAACACTGCAAAGATCTGCTTGCAAATACTCTTTACAGAAAGAATTGAGGGTAGGAATGGAGAGGAGAGGGGTCAGTGTATCTATAGCAACATAAAGCCACCAACCATTATTCACCATATAAGGGGCTGCGTTAGCCCTGAGAATTGTTGTCATTCTGATGCAGCTTTAAGTGTTGCTTTGCTGTCAGTTCAGCCGAGTGAGGATTTCTTCTCTGTGGAGGTCCCCAGCATGCAGCCTGAAATAGAGACTATGAGGTGGTTCCAAAATTTGGCCCCAAGTATGTAGAGGAGTAAACATGTCAACGTATTTACAGGCAACTCAAAATATGGACATGAACAAGAAAGAGTCCATAATCCTACATTTGGACAACTAGCAAAGCAAAGGATTAATTAGATTAGAGAAAAAATATATATACACTCTTAGGAATTTCTAAAAAATATTATTTGGCAGTTGATTTTTTTTTTATTTGCTTTGCTTTTGAGGGTGTTCTATACTGTTGGATAATTATTCTTTTGAATGGAATATCATTTTATATAGTCAAAATGCCTAGAGTTGGGATAGAGTTTTATTTTCCTAATTGAAGCAAAACAGATAAATGCATGTTGACTTGCAGGGCTAGGGTATCTTCTGTGCTGCAGTATCATCCAAATGCTACTGCCCTCATCTCCCTCCCATCTCTCCCCCACGTAATGAGGCTATTGCTTTTTTAGCTGCAACTTCCATAGCTAATATTGCACAAAGCCCTTGGTCAGAAATTC
Source organism: Mesoclemmys tuberculata (assembly GCA_007922155.1). Classification (NCBI taxonomy): domain Eukaryota; kingdom Metazoa; phylum Chordata; order Testudines; family Chelidae; genus Mesoclemmys; species Mesoclemmys tuberculata. The sequence continues at coordinate 65,651,834 of ML675610.1, forward strand.
TGGCCAAGAATCCATAAAAACAAAGCAAGGACCTGGCCAACTGTTGCAGTGTACACATATAAAGATAATACTCTGAAACTCATCCTGTATCTCTTTCAGTATTAGACTGACTATAGTTCACATTTCAAGTTAATAAAAAAGATTTGCATTCAGAAACAGTGTGGGAAGTTGTCTTTCTATTAAAATATTGAATTATCTATGAAATAGAAGCTCTTGGCCAGTGCAGATATTTTAATCATCATCTGCATGGTTGGTTCTTTTAATGAGAGCATTCTTAATTTACCGTCTTTAGACAATAGACTTTAAGGCCTGAAGGGACCATCGTGATCATCTAGTCTGACCTCCTGCATATTGCAAGTCACAGAACATTTTCCACCCACTTCTGTAATAGACCCTTAATCTCTGGAGGAGTTACTGAAGACCTCAGATAACGATGTAAAGGCTTCAGGTTACAGAGAATCCACCATTTATTCTAGTCTAAACCTGCATGTGACCTCTACCCCATGCTGCAGAGGAAGGCCAAAAAAAAACCCCCAAATCACCAGGGTCTCTGCCAATCTGACCGGGGGGAAAATCCCTTCCCAACCCCCAATATGTTGATCAGTGGGACCCTGAGCGTGTCATAATTTATCCAGGCAGACACCTGAGAAAGAATTTGCTGAAGTAAATCACTCATATATCTTAATTCTGGTCAGATGAAATTGGATTGTACACCCTAATGTATTATATTATATATGTATGGGCCAATGGTGTTAACATAATCCAATCACTGTCCAACATTAAAGTGTTAAACAAGGTTCAGGGTTTTGGCCTAAAGCACCTCAGACTGCTTAGTTGCCTGGCAAATATACCATTCAACATCCTTTTAACTTTTTATGAAAGATACAGAAAAGAATTAAATACAGTCAAAGCATACGCAATGCAAAGTATTAAGTAAGGCTTTAATTTTAACAACATTCCTTGTTCCCTTTTTCTTTAGCTGGAAAAAGCTGGAAAAAGGAAAATCACCCTTGTTCAACAGTCTCTTTCATGGTATCAAAGATGATAATAACTGTGCTTTTGGGGGAAAGAAAGTAAATTTGAGATGGGCTGGAGCTCTTCTTGATGCCACTGCTGTTAAAATCCCTTTCCGTAACATTTCAGGTGGTGTTTGGGATTCAGCTGGAGTCGGTAGAGGTGGTGATGTCATCTGGATCCCTCTCTCTGGCCTGGTCTGCTCAGGATTAGAATGAAGGATGTCTGGGGTCCCAGAATATGGTGGGAGTGGCAGTCATGATGATGACACTTGCTACAGTAGCCTCTGGCTGTTCTTCCATCTTTTCTTCCAAGTCTCTTTCTTTAATGACCTAAAAGGGGAGTGATAGGTGGAATAGCCCATCCCCTCATAATTTTGTTCAACAATTATGCCCTATAGTTGACACACCAATTTTGTTTCATTAATTTATGGACCCACATTTTCTTGTTTACCAAGCATCATTTTAACACAGTACTTGAGTTCCATCAATAGGCCTCCTTGATTGGACTAAGTCAGTCTGTCTCTCTTTTGGTACCTTTTCCTATCAAGATTTGTTATTGTAAATTAATGTGACATCTTATGAACTTCCACAAGCTTTTTTTATAGTTGAGCTCTCAAATAGGGTACATTTGTAGGCCCAGTTATCACAACAGTCATCTGACTGCTGGTATTTTAACTGTGATTCACTCTGTATATATAAGCTTGATTGCTTAAATCTTCCTCATATATAGGATTTAGAGGACACTGAAAAGGAATCATATCAAAAGATCATCTTGATAACCTCCTTTTTGAAATGAGGTTTCCAGTAGCTAGGGTGAGCCTCATGGTCAATCAATACTTTTTCCATACTGGTAAGATTGATTTTTGATGAAGCACTGCTCAAAAGCATAGACTACACTATAGAAGAGAAAGAAAAGATGTAAAAATGTTCCTTAGGCAGATTCCACACCATCTCTTTCAGGCATGACTCCTCACTCAGCTTTTGCTTATGACACAATTTTTTAGGTAGGAAAAGGAAATGAAGATCTGTTTAGGCACTATAGCCAAGTAGATAGGGCCTAGAGTGGGACTCCGGATACCTGGGGTCAAATACTGGCTCTGGCACTGGCAGGCTGAGTGATGTTGGTCAGTCACATCTGTCTCTGTCTCAGTTTCCTCATCTGTAAAATGACCATCTTTGTAATGCATTTTGAGATCTACCAAAGTAAAACACTATGTACGAGCTAAATATTGTTATGCAGTATGCAATGGTATTTATGTGACAACCAACGTCTTAGCCAACACCAGTGACCTACTAACCTGAAAGCATTAGTTTCTATAGTTATGCTAAAAAAACCAGGCTCTGTAGCTGGGTGCTGCAAGAGACTCATATCATCTGTAGACTGGGCACAGAAGATGCTATGTAAGATGCTGAGCAGTGGATTCCACAAACTTTGATACTTCATTTCTTCTTTGGAGATTTAGCTTAAGTAATTGAAGCAGCTTTCTGCTCAAAACTCCCATAAGTCCTTTCTTCAAGCTCTACCCTGCCATTCATTATTCCCAGCAGAATTGCTTCAAGAGGGATGCAACATGTTCTCCTCTTCCATTGCTCAATAGTATCATATGACTGAAGATTCACTCTCCGCTTACCAATTGGGAAAGTATACTAGATTTTCAGGTCTGTTTCCTGAACACAAGTGTCCCACAACAAGGCATTAATTTTACTGCACTGTTAAGTTAAACATCTTTTATTACAGTTTCTGTATGAATAACTCTACAAAATATATTTCTTGGCCAAACAGCAACTGATACAGAATTTTAATTACTTATGTAGTTTACAATTAGCAACACTTTCCCAAGAGATCCAAAACTTTACAGGTTAATGGCACAGACTGTACTTCTCTGAGCTGATTACATTCTGGTTTACAGTTACCAATTACAGCTCCAAACTGTGTCAACACAGACTGACCTAATTTAATCCTGGTTAATCAGTTACACAAACAAATTCTATTTCATGAACAAACTCAAATTGGGTTAAAGAACATAAAATGTGAATTCCTGACTATGCTTCAACTATAAAAAAATTATCAATGGGAAATATATTAAATGATCCTGTTGCAATACAAAATGGATTCTCAGCAAAGAAAATATTATTTGAGAAGAACACATTATGAAACATTTGTGATCTTTTTGTTATCATCTGCCAAGAGTCACTCACTGCAGTGTTTTGTAAGAAGTAGTTAAGCATAACTTCATTTTCACCACTGCCTCATATAAAAGGGCACTGACATGGAGATTTTAAAGTAGTGTTTTAAAGTTGGTAATGTCCTTTGAAGTTTAAAAGTGAAAAGGGCAATTTTTCCTTTCTTCTATTTTTAAAGGCCAAATGTTCTGAGCCATCCTATTTATTATTGGAAAATTTAAGCAAATGAGGATCTGAAATTAGTCAATTGAGTTAGGCTCTAATCCTGAAAATGAATCCACAAAGGTAAAAATTTCCACCCTTTGCAGGGCTTTACCTGCAATGTAATGAATCCCACTTCTTTGTCTCTGTCTGTGTCATTCTCTTGGATACTGTTGTAAGCAAGGTCTGAGTGGCTTTCTCCTTGCACCCAGCTGGAAGGGGTGGCACTTTATTTGCATGGGCTCTATAACTGCATAGCCCACTTAGGTGCTGAGCAGCATGATGGGAAATGGTCAGTTTTGGCTGGTATTGGGTTACAAATCACTGGAGTGCTAACTGCAGGGGTAATGCAATGTTATCTCCCTATTATATAAAGAAATGGCAGCAGAACTGTACTTAGTTTTTTTGATGAAAGTTTCACTCTCATCTGAACAGAACTCAGCAAAGGAGGTGTTCGGATGCCAGAGACTATAAAATCAAGCAGGGAGATGTGGGTTCTGACAAAGGGCTAATGTCAGGCATGGATTATCTCCTCCCACTGTTAAGAAGTAGAATTAATTATTCCTATGTCCATATAAGGTTTTCCCATGAACAAAAGCTAACAGCTGAAACTCACTAAGAGCTAAAATCACTAAAAGAACTGGAAAACCACAAGAGACTGACCACCAGGAAAGGGGGGTTGGAGGCAGTGGGAACCAGTGTGATGGGAGACAACAGAGGGAACGTGATGAGGCCTGGAGGTGGTGGGAGCCTGCAGCAGAGGAAGTCTACAGGTGGTGGGAGTCCACAGTGGTTGGATGCCTGCAGGTTGCAGGTACAGCAGAGGGGACCAGTAAAGCCCACGTCTGGCCAGTGGCAGGAGCCCTATAATCAAGAGGTGGACAGTGCGTCAGGAGTGGGGCTTGAACCAATTTGCTGTTGTATCATTGACAAGGCACCCCTAGATATAGAACCCAGCCCTTTGCTGCTGCCAGCTCTGCCTGGCAGAAGGGTTACACTGTAAATTGGCTCTTGATGTGTGTAATACCAAATCTAACCGTGAATGGCGAATGCCAGTTCTGGAGAAAAGGACCACAAAGTGGGAATACGTAGAAGGAGAAGGTCTCTTGAGCCAGGAAAGAAGGAAGCTGGATAGTGAGAAAGGAGGGGAATGTAGACACTGGCTAGAAGATAGAGGCAGGAACTGTGTGGGGCAACAAGAAAAGGTACCGTAGAAGAGATGGAAGGAGGAAACTGAGCAGCAGAAGGGGCAGGTGGGGATCTCTGAAGCTGGGGATAAAATGGAGTTTGGCAGTCAAGCAGCTGGAAGAATGGAACCCAATGTCCATGGCAAGAGCTGGGAGAAAGAAGCCAAACTGTAGTATTAGAGTATATATGAGATGCAGCAGGAGCTTTGTGGGGACTGACAGGCAAGGGAAGTCTCTGGAACCAGCTCAACATGAGGGAGGAGCTGAGTATAGGTAGCTGGAGGCAATATCCATTTTAATAATAGTGGTGGCTTCCTATAATCTTTTTTATTTTTTAAACAGAAGATGACTTTGCTATAAGCAACATCTCACTGTAACTGGAGAAGGATTTTTGGCGGTGCTGGTGTATAATTCTGCTTTCTACAGTCCTACACACATCAGCCTGCACTACTCCCCTACCCAAAAGATTTGGGGATCAACATGACACTGATTCCTTACAGCTTCTTCTTCTCCCATAGGGCGACCCAAGAATTACTGTGATAACTGAGACCATGCACTGGCTACTTTTCATGCACTAGAACCAAGGGGTAACAGGTCTGAAAGCACATCTTCTGAGCAGCACCAGTCCACAAAATGTCTTTCTATCCAGAACTGTTGCATGGTAAATTGAACATTGAACAAGTTTTGTTTCATTGCAGATGGATTTTTATTGTGAGCAAGTCATTGTGATCAGGATTTGTAATATCTTAGTTCATTTACACAGGAAAACGAATCCCAGAAGAACAGTTGGAAATGTGCACTAAAAAAGTGTAAACCACATATTTGTCCCATTCCTACTCGTTAGCTGACCGGGATCTGATGTTCTACGAAGGTGAGATTCACCCATTCCTTGTGTGCGCTCATCAGGACCCATACAGCATATGCGTCTTGGCTATGGCAAATGACCGCATGAAGAACAAACTGATTCTTTGTTTGGCCAATTCCTCCTATTTCATGTCGTTTTTTTTTTAAACTGTGTAATCTATACTTTTGTTATTGCAGTATCTGTGTCCTATTGCTACACATGTCTTCCAATAAATGAAAACGTACACAAGACTCCTGTGAGTGGAACTTAACAAATATGAGAAATAACTGTTGTGGTTTTTTTTTCAAGAGCTGGATAATTTGCCTTATGTGGCATCTTGTATCCTACTCTCTCAGATCTTAGCAAATATTTACAAAGAATCACCATACTATATTAAGTATTACTGAATAACATTGAGGGTTAGTATGCTGCAGTAAGTATACCCTATTGGGGTTAATAGTATTATACCTATTTTACAGATGGTTAAACAGAGAAACATAGACTTAAAGTGACCTTGTCACTGCCAAACAACAAGGTAGTAGGAATGTCAATATTAGAACCCACTCATAGTCTTCTGCTCTGACCATGCCTCAACTCTTTTATTTGATGGACTTTTAAAATCTTTTTTAGGCATCATTTCAAAAAGAAAATTAATCGAATAGAGTGGGCAGAGCATAATTATCCTTGAAAATATACAATATATCTCAGAAAGGAGCATTTAGAAGGACAAAATCAACTGTGAACAAAACTATTTATTTTCATTAAAAATACTACTGAAAGGGAAGTTAATCTTTTGAGGAATATTCTGGATAAATAATTACTTTTAATTACAAATAAGTTTAAGGATAAATATGTGCTATTAAAAAACTGTACAAAGAAAGTCAACATTTACTGCTAAATATTAATTTACTTAATTAATATCTTCTCAGTCATTCTGCCATACACATCCGTGACCTCTGCACTTATATAAATATGCTCAGAACTGGAGCACATTAAAAATGGCAATAAGTACAATGAAAACTCAGTGTTTCAGTTTAAGAGCTATTTTTTAGTCAGCAAGACTCATCCATTCCCGATTTCCATAAATGGGAAAAGCCAGAAGTCCTACTTTTATCCTAACAAAAAACTATGGTGAAAAGTCCAAGGACAGGAATGATTTCTTGACAAATAATATTGACTGCTTGTTTTATATTAATCCATTAAAATGTTATTCCAAAAAATGAAGCAAATGTTCTACAGAGCAATAAAGTACAACATACAGTTGCAGTTCATCCTCTCAAAGAATTATTTTTGCCTGCAAATTAATTCTCTCCTGATGAATCTGTTTATGGACAAGGTACACTGGTTTTTTGTGACATGGACTTTCTGCAGAGGTCTTGTCTTTTTGTCTTTTATATTTCCCTGATCCTATGCGTATCTCCAGAAATGAAGTGTACATTCTGAATTTCAGTGTTGTCACTGCAACTTTTTTTCTTTGAGTATGTGTATGGTTTTTTAAACAAGAGTGAGTAAATCTGATTTGAGAAACTTGGGGGAAAATTTCCTAACATTTTCCCAAAGATCTGATGCAAATCCCTTGAAAGTTAATGAAAATACTTCTATTAAGTTTAATGACTTTGTCTCAGGCCTCAAATGAGAAGTTTTGTTGCAAATGCAGTCAGTGCATCTATTGCTTCATCACAATATTCACTCACTCAGGTAGGGGAATCAAATTCCCCCTACAGAGCAAAAATATCTTTCTGAATATACACTGGAGGGTGGGAAACCAACAGACTTGGGACCTTATTCTCCTATCACAGCGATTCCCAAAGTGTGGGTTGCAAGCCCATATGTGTGAGGTCACACTATACAGAGGACACCATTTTGTAGAGCAATATGGCATCCTCCATGCAATCTGACCTCACACGTAGGGTGCATGCAAAGTCAGAATGTGCGGAGGATGACATATTGCTTTTTAAAGTGGCATTCTCCATGCTGTCTGGGGTCCTGGCAGGAAAGACTTCATTCAAATGGGGTCATGCTGGCAGAAGTTTGGGAACCCCTGTCTAATTATGTAGGGCCTGATCCAAAGACTGCTGAGGACAATGAGAGTCTTTCCAGTGATTTCAATAATCTACATACCAGCTAAGACTCTCACATACATTTTAGCTCTCTATAACTCCACTGACTGCATTGTTTATGCATTGATCTTGCAATTTATGGTAAATCCCACTAAACTTTAGTGGGACTTACGTCATTTAGGAGCTTGAATCCCACTGAGACTTAGGTTCCTAAGTCACTTAAATACTTTTGAAAATGTTATCCATTAGAAGTAAAGTGAATTTCACCTCCAGATATCAAAGTACAGTGTATCAATAATGTGTGATAGTGAACTAAAATATGAGATAGAAACTTTGGTCTACAGACCAATGCTACCTTTAAAAGAACACATTACATATAATTCCCCAATGTCTTGAATTCTGTGTGGCCAACCAATTCTGAGGATAAATATAAAACTTCTGCCTCCTGTGCTGTCAATCTGGCATCTAATTTCATATGAAAGAACTCATTTTACTTCTTTTTCCTCTCACAATCAGATATTTTGTTCAAAGCTGCAATGTGACCACCTGAAATGTGGTGGGAAATATTAAAGTTAACAGTCATTACCAGAGTAGTACAGCCAGTATATTTGCTGTTTAAAATTTGCTTTAAAGACCAGAGGAACCACTTAATGTCATCTAATATTTGTTTACATTCTGCAACAAAAATGTACACTTAGACTAAACTGAAATATGTTTATATAAATCACTATTAGAATTAAGTAATTAAGCTTCAAGTACTGCTCTAACTTTCTTTAGTCTCAATTGTTGCTCAAGATATGCTTTGAAGATAAATACTGATGCATGGTCAAGACTGTAACAAAAACTTGACCCTTGAATTAGGGTTTGAAATGAACTTCCCAAAAACAGCATAAAAAAATTTGACAATTTTTTTTCATTCAAATCTACTGTACAGTTAATTTAAATTCCATTATATTATATTATAATTATTATGACACATGAACCAATAAAACCTGATATGAATCAATACAGACTTTTAAAAAGGTACTGTTTCAAGAGAACTGAGTAACCAGAGATTATGGTATAATCATTAGTAGAACCATAGTTAAGGTTATAGTAAAAAATCATCTGTTGCCAAAATTTCAAAATTCTCCTAATGCTTTTTTTGCCTACATTTAGGAAAGATATGAAAGTCAACAGAAACATGAAACATACCTCTGGAATATCCATGGTAAGGTCTAGCAAATGGTATAAAAATAGTCTAAAAATTAAAATATAAAATTTTTATATCTTGGTTTTTGCTATGACATAGTGCTTGTGATCAGCCACAAATTGAGAGAGACATATGGCAACCTGGATTATGCTGAGGAGGTGATACTGGATCCACATTTATGCAGCTTGAGTAGCCCTGGCATTCTGTGTGATTAGTGAAGAGCTGATATTCTACACCCTGGTCCTGGTTTCGTGCGGTGAATTTCTACTTTCTAACCACTCTACTTTGTAGTCTCAGTGTACTGGCCTGAGGCAAATTGATACTTTACCCCCTAAAATACAATAAAATATGTTGAATCTGGATTATATCTGTCAAGTGTCAATCTATTTTGATAGAGTGAAATCCTTTAGAGTGTATCCCAAATCTATATAATGTTCTTGCATTGTAATATTTATATTGGAAGCTTTATACTATCAGATTTGTGGGGAGAATTCATGATGTATTGAGCTATCTCCCTCAAGGCTTCACAGCCGAGGATTTCCAAGAGTCGTAGTTATTTCATCCAGTTTCAGTTGTATTTTATGTTCACAAAAGCATATCCCAATATCTGATATTTCTGGCTGGGTAGCATCTGTATAACTTATTTACTACATTATATCCAGCAGTGTATATTGTTGCTGATATTGAAAGCAGTAAAACTAAGAGGAATTTCACAATGTTTACTGTACAGTGAGACTTGCAGTTATGTCACAGACTCAACAAAGGATTTAAGCATGCGCTTAAATTTAAAAATGCAGTGGGACTACTTGCATACTTAAAATTCAGTAGCTTGATAAACTGGTCCCAAAATGGTAGGGGGGAAATATTTCATTGCATGCCAATATTTCTTTGTGTGTGTGTGTGTATTGTCATCAGACAACTATAAAATTTGAAGTGTAAAATCAGAATTTCATCAAAAAAATCCCAAAGGACAGATTTATTTTTCAATGATGATTATCACAGAAAAAGAATCATTTTCCCACCAACACTATTTAAACCATAAAATTAGGAATCGTTCTATAAAGTGTGGTGTCACTATACTGTCTCCATGTTCCCATATTAGTTTCCTTCTCATTCCTTGTCATCTATTTTGGCTGCAGTGTCATTTTGTCTTTCACAAGAACATAAAAGCTGCCATTCTGGGTCAGACCATAATCCATCTTGAATCTTACAGTGGCCTATACCAGATCTTCAGAAAGAGTGTACAGAACAGGACAATTATGGAATGATCCACCTCTGTCTTCCATTCCCTGCTTCAGCTAGTCAGAGATTTAGGATCACTCCAAACATTATCTTTGTTGATAAACATTGATGGACCTATCCTTCATGAACTTACTCATTTCTTTCTGGAACCCAGTTATACTTTCGGCCATCACAATATCCCATGGCAAAAAGTTCAACATGTTAGGTGTGCATTATGTGAAAAAGTACCTCCTCTTGTTTGTATTAAATCTGATGCCTATTAATTTCATTGGGTGACCTCTACTGTTGGTGTTATGTAAAAGGATAAATAACACTTCTCTATTCCTGTTTCCACACCATTCATGATTTTATAGACCTCTATCATATCTCTCCTTAGTCATCTCTTTTTTAAACTGAACAGCCCTAACTTTTTAGTTTCCAGTTGTATAGAAGCCATTTCATATCTGTTATCTTTGTTGCCCTTTTCGGAATCTTTTCCAAAGCCATTATATCCTTTTTGAGATGAGGCAACCAGAACTGGAAACAGGATTCATGGGTGCACGATGGATTTATATAGTGGCATTATAAAATTTTCCATCTTATTTTCTATCCCTTTCCTAATAGTTCCAGTAACACAATGGAAGTTGAATGGAACCTTTCAGAGGACTATCCATGGTGACTCCAAGGTCTCTTTCTTGGATGGTAACAGCTAATTAAGAACCCATCTTTGTATATGGCTAGTTTAGATTATTTTCTTTTTCCACTGTGAATTACTTTGCACTTATTTACATTGAATTTCATCTTCCATATTGTTGTCCTATCACCCAGTTTTGTGAAATCCTTCTGTAACTCCTTGTAGTCTGTTTTGGACTTAATGATCTTGAACAGCAGGAAATAAAGGAAGAGGAGTTTGGGAGGAATTTTCATAGGACCTAAACTTGTGTCACCACAGATAAGAGGATCTAATTACTAAAATAGATGTCATAATATATGGAGATCAATATACTGACGGCTCCCTTCTTCTCTGGAAAAAATTGTTTCAAGGGAGATTACCATTATACATTTCTCATCAGTGAAAATGTCATATTATAACTCATCTGTGGATTCAGCTTCATTAAACAAAACATATAATATTTTGATCCTAACTGAAAGTTACCTTCATTCCAATGACAAGTGCCAAAGGTAAGAGGAAGAAATGATGAAAACACTCACACAGAGCAGTAATTGATGCTGATAAAACCTAATCTAGAGGCTAGGAAAGACCTGACTCGCAGACTATTGTTCAGATATCAAAAGTCATATTATATGTCATTTGAAAAGTAATTTCCCACAGATAAGCAAGAAAGTCTTGAACTTGGCCTGTGATCATGCCAAAATAATCTGAGTATGTTCAGTATAGGCCTGATCCAAGCCCAGCGAAATCAGGGGGAAAATTCCTTCTGACTTAGGAACACAATAATTGCTAGACTGAATCAGACTTGTGGTCCACCTAGCTCAGTATCATGTCTCTGGTGGTGGCCAGTGCCAGATGCTTCAGAAAAAGGTGCAAGAAACATCTTAACCTCTAATTGTTAGAAATTGACCCGAGTCTTGAAACATGAAGTTTAATTTCTGTTCCCAAATTTATTTTAGCAATAACAGTAATAATCATAACTATTCTTGTTATCCATAGGAATTTACAATCCTTTTTTGGGCTCAATGTGGTGACAAGTCCCACAGTCTAACTACACAGTGTGTGAAAAAAACATTTTTTTTATTGGTTTTGAATGTACCACCTTTTAGGTTCAGTGAGTGTACCTTGTTCTTGTATGTGAGACAGGGAGAATAGTGGTTCCTGATCTACCTTCTCTAGTCTACTCCTTATTTTATATGTTGTTATGATGTTGCCTCTTCTTTACCTACTTTATATGGTAAACAATTGTTTCAATCCATCTTCATATAACACTTTTTCATACCCCATACCATCTGGATCAAGACAGTCTTTCCACGATTTGCCACAGGATGCATAGATGGTGCAGCCAGTGTTACAACAGCAAGTGATAGGCACTGGTCAATAAACCTGACTTCCCTTGGGAAGCACCCAAAGATGGGATAGTGGAACTCCCTGGTGAAGGAAATCTCCCCAGAAAACTTGTGTGAGCCGGAATGTTGGCCAACAGTACCCACACTTTTTGGGTGAATGGGTAAACAAGTAAATGGGTAAACCACACCCGTTTAGAAAAGGAGCAGTTGCAGATTTGCTACTTCAACTGCTTCCTCAATTTGGTTTGTTGTTCCGGCTAGAAGTTCCAACAGGCCTATACAAGTTGTCTTGACCTTTGTCTTCCCATTAGAGTTCTATAGTCCCTGCTGAAAAAAGGTGGAAGATATGGCAACCCACTTCCTTATTTGTTTTGCCTAGGTGTCCACATCGAAGGTATATGCTTGATGGTTGCTTGTCCTGGTGGAGAAGGACCTAGGTGTCAGCAGTTGCTCAGATGTTCAAGTAGCCCTGTTTAGAGATGGTCTGCTTGCCCCAATTTGGGGAAGGCTCTAGAAAATGTGGGCTAAAAAAGCTCCCTGCCTACTTTTTCTTTCCTGGCTCTAAATTAATCATTGCTTGTTGGAATGGTCATACTGTGTTAACTGAACTTGACCTGAAAGACCATGAACTTCAGAAAACAGTCACAATTGATAGAGAACTACATCTACTGGGCATTGATTTTGCAGCCCTCAGTGAGACAAGACTTTCAGAAACTAGATCAGCAAATTAAGTAATGAACAAAGTACACAGTGTAGTTGGGTGTTGGCTGGTGAGTTTTGCCCACATGCTCGGGGTTTAGCTGATCGCCATATTTGGGGTTGGGAAGGAATTTTCCTCCGGGGCGGATTGGCAGAGGCCCCGGAGGTTTTTCGCCTTCCTCTGCAGCGTGGGGCATGGGTCGCTTGCTGATGGATTCCCTGCATCTTGAGGTCTTCAAATCTCACTTTTGAGGATTTCAATAACTCAGTCATGGGTTCTGGGTTGTTATAAATGTGTATGGGTAGGGTTTTGTGGCCTGCCTTGTGCAGGAGGTCAGACTAGATGATCGTATTGGTCCCTTCTGACCTATGAGTCTATGAGTCTATGATTTGCTGTCAAAAAGTCTCTTTGGTGCTTGTATCCCTCCAGTATTTATTAATGATAGAATCATGCAGCTGGACATGAATATGAACTGACTTTTCTGTCCATCTAAGGACCAACATTTGACTACTCAAAAAAGCAAAAAGATTAGTTCTAGTCTCACCTGGAACAAATAATTAAAAATGTCCTCACAAGGAACAGACTTCTTGTTCTCGGTGATTTCAATGCCCATATGGCTAAGGACTGGGAGCACTGGGGACACTTCATTAGCCAACACGGCACAGGTAGCCTTAGTGAAATGACCAGCATGACTTTGAGCTTTGCATCTCTTCTGATCTGATATCCTTGAATACCTAGTTTACTGGCAGCAGCAGCAACAAGGTCACATGGAGATACCCCTGCTCTGGACACTGGCATCAACTTGACCTCCTCCTGATCCATGGCAGAAAAATTCATGGTGTACTGCATGCTCAATCAAAGCATATGATTGATTGGGATGCTGATCATGCCCTTGTGAGGGCCAAGCTCCAATTACATCCTAAAAAGATCCATCATGTGAAGCCAAAAGGCAAATTTCACCTTTATATAACTGGCATGAAGGACTCTGGCACTTGTGGAAAGTTTCAATATGTGCTTGAGCATATTTCTGAAAATGATCAGCTTGATTCCCCTGATTCTGACACCTTGGAGGGCAATTTTAAGAACAATACACTGGCTACTGCCAAGGACGGCTTTGGAACAACAACAACAACGAGAAACAACCTGACTGGTTTGCAGAATCTAAACATCTGCTGCTTCCATGTATAGAAAAAAGAAGCAAGATCACCAATCTTTACCTGAACAATCAAGTCCAGAATTTTCAAGTTCAAAGAGGCTAAGGCTGAAGTCCAGAAAGCCACTAGAAAATGTGCCCAGAAATGCTGGCAAAACCATGCAAGAAGATTCAGACCTGCTTTTGAAAGAGGGGACCTTTGTGGTACCTATGATGGAATCAAAGTGGCATTTAATCCAATTTGTAAAAAGACTGCAAAGCTGAAAGCGAAAGATGGTACCATCCTGACTGACAGGTAAGAATAACTTGACCGATGAACTGAGCATTACAAAGAACTCTAGTCAAAGGATGCCTCTATCTGTGGTACTGACTCAACTGCCATTCTCCAGCTTCCAATGATCCAGAAGATGGACCAAACTCTTGAAGATAGAAAGCTATCAATGAGATTGCACCTGGGAAAGGAGCAGGCAACAATCAGATACCTCAGGAGCTCCTAAAGGCAGGAATGAGAAAGTTTGCGAGCGACATCCATGCACTTCTTTGTGCCTGCTGGAAAGAAAGCTACTTACCTCAAGTTCTGAAAGATGCAAACATAATTATACAAAATTAAAGTGGACAAAGCAAACTGCAACAACTACTAAGTGATATCTCTGCTCAGCATGGTAGGCAAAGTGCTGATAAAGGTCCTACTGAAATGACTGCAAATCCTTGCTGAGAGAGTTTATCTTGAGAGCCAGTGAGGGTTCAGAGTGGGATGCTCCATAACCTACATGTCCATCACAATGCACTTGTTGCAAGAAAAAAGCCATGAACAGCAGGCACCTCTCTGTGTAGCATTCGTTGACATACAAAAGGCATATGACATGATTAGCAGGAATGGCATGTACAAGATTCTCTTGAAAATTGACTTTCCACAGAAAGTCTTCTCCTTATTTAACAAGTTCCATGAGTGAATGAAGGCAGCTATCCAATCTGAAAATGAAACATCATCTGAGTTTAGCATTGATACTGGCATGAAGCAAGGCTGTGTCATAGCACCTATTGGCTCTGGAATCTTCTTCTCTATTCTTCTAAAGTACAACTTTCGGAAACAATCAATTTAGCATACTGATTGAATCGAGGATGGACAGCAGCTTGTTTAACATCAGGCAATTTCAAAGCAAAAGATGTGTCACCCAGCTCACAATTCTGGATCTGCTCTTCTCAGATAATGCTGCATCCATCTCTAATTCAGTTGATTAATTGTATATCATGATGAATACATTCTTTTATGAACATATCAAGTTCAGCCTGGTAATCAATATTAATAAAACAGTTCATGTCACAGGGCACTAACTTCCTACCTAAAATATACCTCAATAATGAAGCTCTGAACAACATGGGTCACTTCTGCTATCTTGGCTCAACTTTCACCAGCTCGCTTAGCCTTGATACGGAACTTGATGTGAGAATCAGCAAAGCCTCTGTCACCTTTGGCAAACTTACCTCATGTCTCTGGAACAACAAGCTGCTAAACCTGAATACAAAGGTGTCCACTTATCAGCCTTCTGTCCTCAGTACCCTCCTTCATAAATGTGAAATCTGGATCACATACTCTAAGCAGGAGTGGAGATTGAACAGCTTCCATTTTAGCTGTCTCAGAAAAATCCTTGGAGTGACTTGAGATCAACGGATCACTAACAATGAGATCTTCGAGAGAACCAGCCTACAGTCTCACAGCCTTCTTTAGCTGGGACATGTAGCATGTAGCAATGGGACATGAAGCATTAGCTTCAAGATTGTTTGCTAATGGTTGTACTTTACGGCCAACTCAAGAACTACCCACAATGCAAAGGGAGGCCAAAGCTCCGATACAACGACAAGCTCAACCAGGGTCTCAGGAAATTCAGCATTTCCACTGACAACTAGAAGACCCCTGCCCACAACCACTCAGTCTGTAGAAGTCAGGTCAAGGCCGTTGTAGTCATCACGGTGAGACATCAGAGGGTCCAGGCTAAGGCCCGAAGGTGAACCAGGAAGAAGAGCGTGCTTCAACTTCCATCTGGCAGGTAGTCCTGTAGCCACCGTGGGAAGGTCGGTTGCTCGAGCATTAGCCTCTCTTCCTACACTAGTGCCAAGTACCATTGACTGACTGACTTTGTCCTGTTTCCTTTCATGATGTTGTATGGCCATATATAATCATCTTCTCTATTTCCAAGATATGAGGATCAGGTACTATGCTGCTCCACTGGGTACCTCCACTAGTGTAAAATATATCCGAAGAGATATTTGTAATACTGCAGATAGCTATTGTGTTCATTTCATGTTAAATATTGTCTCTAGGGTGTTTTTTTTCTTCAATTTTTACAAAATATAAACAGCTCAGATACAAAGCACTACTGTTGCTTCAGAGAATTTTGTTGAAAAGGACCTATCTGGAATTATACATATAATTTTTATATGTCCCCCCCACTCCAGGTTTGTCAGGCACTTTCTGTCTCTATATCAACAACACTTCCTTGAATTATCTTTACTTTGCGGGTTTTGTATTGCTTACTGTTTACTAGAAGGAACACTGAGTTGAAACTCTCTGCCAGCATGTGATTCCATTGTACACAGGATATTAGATGATTTGTTGGCTGATATTCTCTAGTGACAGATGTGTCATGTAAATTTGTGTCTCCACTATACTTTTCTGGATAAAGATTTATCTAACACAAGACTTTTCTGCAGCCTTAAGCTTTGAAGACTGACTATATATTTTTTCTGAGCTGTATTAAATTTTCACTGATACAAGTTCTTTTAAATTTAGGAGAATTGCCCCATAATACAAATTTAACTAGCTGCAGTGGTACATGAAGTTTGTAATTTATGTTCTTACTATCCATACAGTCATTAAGTGTGGGACTTTAAATCATCTTGATTATATCTGTAGACTCATGCAAAAATATGAAGGCAATGTTAAAAATGATTATTGTGAGATATTAAAATTAAGATGTTAACTTGCAGCTGCAGCAAGTGGAACTTGTTAATGTTTTTTCACTCAGTGACTGAATGAGCACAGTGCTATCCTGGCTAAAATATGCTCATTGCTTCAGGAAGAAGCTGAAATGCAGAAAGATGGATACTGGGAGTAAGCAAGGAAGGTGAGATTCTCAAAGAGGACTTGGGTGCTGCAACACTCCATAGTGCAGCCCCTTATCTTTAGGCACTCTACTGACTAGTGGAGTTCAAAAACCTGAGGTAGGTGCCTAGGCTCCCTATACAATTCATGAGGAGAGTTAGTTGCCTAAAAGAGGGATTCATAAAAGCTAGCACACTGAGCTGCCTACACTACCTAGTAGGAAACGCTGAGAAAAAGGGGTGGGGTCTAACCCCACACCTCAAAGAGAGTTAAGAGTCTAAATTCAGGCTGGAGGGAGGTGCCCATCTACACTCAGGATTCATGACTGTGAACCCTCTCCTGGAGATAGACACCTAAACAAGGTCATTCTTTTCTTAAGGAAAAACAGAGGATGAGGTGACTCCCCATGATCTTTAGCGTAGGGGTCAGGGCACTCACGCAGGATTTGAGGGACTCCAGTCCAATTCCTTCCTCTGGCTGATGTGGTTTCCCAGATCCCAGTGGTGTGCCTTAACTATTGTGCTGTGGGGTACTCAGGCACAGGGCTTTTTTAATCTCCCCTGTTAAAGATGTTCCATTGTGTATAAATAATAATAATAATATTTCATTGATTAGGGCACTATCAGCAAGGAGATAGGAGACCCAGATTCCAGTTCCCTTCCTCCAGTGAATATATAATTTATAAAAAGCTGAACAGGAGAGTTGGAAAGAAAATTCCACCTAGCCCAGTGGTTATGGAACGCCCCTTGGTGGTAGGAATAGAGACGTTCAAATCCTTGAGCCACATAAGGTAGAGGGGGAGAAATTGAACTCAGATCTCCCATTTACTCTAACCCCCGGGCTGGGCTAATGGGTTATAAGGAGGGCTTTTTTTCTGCCATTTACTGTGAGCTTAGGCATGCTCTGAGTATGTATCCTGGCAGGTGAAATCGAAGAGGGGATGCCTCATTTGTGACTCCTACCAGGGTGTAGGTGTGAGTTAGGTGCTGAACCACTGCATGATGTCAGGACTAATGCAGCTGCTTGTATGCCTAGCCACCACATTTAGACACCTCACAGACTGTAATGGCAGGAACTTTGGCACCTCAGGGACTTTAGGCATCTACACAGGCAGCAGGTGAGTTTTTTTGGTTTTTTGTTTTGATTCCTGTGGTTCCTAAATGTTGGACTTAGGTACCAAAAATGGCAGTTAGGCACCTGGAATCCCACTCAGAGTCTTCACAGAGAAAGCTAAGAAAAACTTTTGTAATGCAAAGTCTTTATCGTGCAAATGACAAATATTTTGTTGCTGGTAACAAAATACAGAGAACAGCTGACCTATTATTTAAAATGTCATGTTTATTCTCAGGAGGGAAAAAATAGAGACAAAAAGTTTTCCTTGTTTTGTTCTGTTGTTTGGTCTTCAGTGGAATTTATGGGCTACATAAGGTAACATAGCCCAATCCCAGTCTAACATTAAATGCTGTTAAACAAGTTTCAGGGGCTGGTATTCAAAGACTGCTCAGCTTGCTTAGAACCAAGGCAAACAAATTATTCAAACCCTTTTAACCTTTTATTAAAGAAACACCGCAGAAAGAAAAAAAACAATTACAGTCTTTGCAATGTAATGTATTAAATAAGACTATCATTTAAACAACATTCCCTTTCACTTAAACTGGAGACAGTTTTTAAAAGAAAAAAAAGACTTGCTATTTGACAGCCTCGGGTAGTATCAAAGATGGTAATAACTGTCCTTTAGGGGAAAAGAGAAGAAGTTAGCTGAGATGGGCTGCAGTTGTTGTTGCTGTTGTCATTAAAGACAGTTTTAAAGGAAAAACTCCCTTATCTGACAGTCTCTTAGATGGCATCAAAGATAGTAACTGTCCTTTTTGGAAAAAAGAGAGGTCACCAGTTGACCAAAGCTGCTGATGCTGCTGTTTTTGTTGAAGTCCAATCCTCTTTCACCTCAAATGTTGGTTGGGATTCTGCTGGACCTGATAGGAATCATCTACATTCGTCTCCCTGGCCTGGTTTGGTCAGGATACCTTTCAGGATCAGGATGGTGAAGGCCCAGGGTCTCAGAAAATGATGCGGGTGGCAGCCATGATGGTAAACTCTCTCTAGTAGCCACTGTCTGTTCCTTCATTTTGTTTCTCTTTTTGTTCTTTTGTACTTTCCCCACAAAATCACTTTATTTTAAGGAACCAAAGAGAGAGTGATAGGTGGAATAGCCCAGCCCCTCATTATTTTGTCCTCCAATTAGGCCTAATATCTGACATACCAATATTGGCTCAGTAAATTCCAGCAACAGAGCTCTTGTTTTTAACTAGCATACTTTCAACGCAGTACTTGAATCATATCAACTTGACCTTTTTAGTTAGACTAATTTAGTTATTCTTTCTCTCTTTTGTATGCTTTCCCATTAACAGCTGTTATAGGTTATTGTAACATCTTATGAAATTTTACATACTTCTTTTTTAGTTGAGATCACAATTTAGGTAAATTTGTAGGTCCCATTGTTTTCTATTAGGAAAGCAGATGATTGCCTCAAGAGTTCCTTGATGATATAAAGCAAATGGTGGAAAACAGTGCATAAAACAGCATAATTCTTAAAGCAAACACCTTTTGAAGACTGAAATACTGGGACAGAGCTTCAGTAGTTGTTCATTGGTATAGCTCCACTGAAAATAATGGAGCTCTGCTAAATCACACCAGCTAAGGTTCTATCCCAAGATATTTCTTATTCAAACCAACTGAACTATTATTAAAGAAAGTTTCCTTAAATAACAGTGAATGGGAAGACAGAGGATTAGTAGAATCCAAGAAGTAATTGGAATGACCGTTGATTGACAGAAAAAATCATGGCCATTTTAAGAATGCGAGCCCATGTCAATTATAAAGTGGGATTTCCTGAATGAGATGGAAGAATAGATTTAACTGAATATTTTTTCTGTTTTCCAAGGATATAGTAGAATTTTCTAATATTGGCACTCTCATACTGTAATGATGATGGCACTATTTAAAAAAAAAATAGACATATAGACTCTTAGAGTTTAAGGTCAGAAGGGACCATTATGATCATCTAGTCTGACCACTTGAACACCGCAGGCCACAGACCTCACCCACTGCTGAAATAGATCCCTAACATGTGGATGAGTTACTCAAGTCTAAATCCACTTCAAGTTACAGAGAATCCATAATTTACACTATTTAAAACCTGCAAGTGACCAATGCTCTATACTATAATGTAAAGTGAAAACCCCCCAGGGTGACATGTCCCATCTTATAGTAAAAATTCTTACTGTTAGTCTCTAAATGCATAACATTTCACTTTACACTATTAAATTTCATCCCATTTCCCTTACTCCATTTTACAAGTTCATTCAGATAATCTTGTATAATATTCTTGTCCACTGCTGTGTTGGAAATACCACCCAACTTTCTATTATCTACATATATTATTAGCACATTCCCACCTGTTGTGCTAAGGTCATTAATATAAATGTTAAATAAGAACTGTCCCAAGACCAATTCTTGAAGAACTCCATTAGTAACCTCCTTCTAGCCTGACAAAATACCTTTCAGTATGATCCATTATAGTCTCCTTAACCAGTTACTTATCCACCTTTCAGTTCTCATATTAATCCCCATCTTCTCCAATGTAACTTATAATTTCTCATGTGGAACTGTATCAAATGTCTTATTAAAATCCAGATAGATTAAATGTACTGCATTTCCTTTGTCTAAAAAATCATTTATCTTCTCAAAGAAGATCATGTTGGTCTGGCACAATATGCCTTTTGCAAAACCATGTTTTATTTTATCCCAATTACTATCTACCTCACTATCCTTAAATACTTTCTCTTTCAAAATTTGTTCCTTGCAAAAAATTGAGGTCAAACTAATAGGCCTGTAGTTTCCTCTATCATTCTTTTTCTCTTTTCTTAAAAATAGGAACTATATTAGCAATTAGGAACTATATTAGTAATAGGGTATAAACCCTGAGTTTACAGATTCATTAAAAATCCTTGCTACTGGGCTTGCAATTTCATGTGCCAGTTCTTTTAATATTCTTGTATGGAGATTATCGAGGCTCCCAATTTAGTCCTATTAAGTTGTTTGAGTTTGACTTCCACCTCGGATCAGGACATTTCTACCTCCATATCCTAGTTCCTATTAGAGTCCATGCCATTGCCACTAAGTTCTTCATTAGACTTATTAAAAACTGAGGCAAAATATTTGTTTAGGTGTTGGGCCATGCCTAGATTAAATAGAATAGAATAGAATAGACAGGGACACTCAGAAATCACAGGAAAGCCTGGACTGCATAGTACAAGGAAAAGTTTTAAAACACTATCATCAAATCATCCTTTGTTAGTAAAGGAAACAGAATGGTGGTGATATTTCCACTGAAGCTCAAGAGCACCTTTAAAAGGAAAACACATCTATTTTGGGTCAATAGTTGTATACCAAAAAATACTGGGAAAATTCTGGAGTAAAATAAGTAACTCGAATGATTTTCAGAAGATATATAAATCCATTAATGTGGTATGAAGTTTTGGATGGTTAAGACAACATAGATTAGTCTTAGTTTAATTATATTACATCTGCAATTTATTTCTTGGCTGTCTCCTATTCCTGCTTTCAATATGGCCAACTGCATGAGTGCCATGAAAAATTTAAACACTCTGTAGAGATTATAATGTATGGTGTAATAATTCTTAGTAACTAAGCAACTCCCTCAATCCTTATGAAACTAGACACAGACACAAGTGCTTGCCAAGGTAAAATGACTGAATCAAATGTCAAAAGACAAACTGGAGAAGGTCCAGAGAAGAGCAACAAAAATGACTAAAGCCCTAGAAAACATGACCTATGAGGGAAGATTGAAAAAACTGGGCTTGTTTAATCATGAGAAAAGAAGACTGAGGGGGGCATGATAACAATTTTCAAGTACATAAAAGGTTGCTACAAGGAGGAGGGTTTAAAATAGTTTTCTTTATCTTTTGAGAATAGGACAAGAAAAAATGGTCTTAAAATGAAGCTTGGGCAGTTTAGTTTGGACTTCCTAATTGTCATTTTAGTTAAGAAGTGAATAAATTGCCTATTGTGGAAGATCCATCAGTGGAGATTTTTAAGAACAGACAAACACCTGTCCGGCAAGATCTAGATAATATTTAGTCCTGCTCTGAGTGCAGGGGACTGGACTAGAAGACCTCCTGAGGTCCCTTCCAGTCCTATAGTTCTATGATTCGATGACAGCTAGGTCCTTTTGTGGATCCCAACCCTATTGACCAAGTGGTGAGGAGGAATTTGACATTCCCTTTCAGCCTTGTGGAAATTACTAAGCAATAACAATATAGTTTGCAGCTACATTATCTTTTTTAGAGAACACCCTCCACGCAAGATCATCTTTTAAGAGGGGAGGGCTCCTGGAATCACAGGGCCTACTTCTGCAGTAGAGGTACAGGGTTTTTTGAACAAGTGAGTTCAGTAAAAATACTCATGTGCTTAAAGTGGAGAACATTCCTAGGTGCCTTACTGAACTGGCTAAAGAACACCTAGACTATTAAAATTGTTCTGTTACTCAGAATAACTCATTCCCTTCCATAGCATATTCTGAGGGCATGGCTAGATTTTCAAAGGAGTTTCCATCTTCCAATTTGGCAACTAAATGAAGTGTCCGCATTTGTGGAAGTTCTCATTACACAGGAACATCAATTGTTCCAAAAACAGGTTGAGGGAAGACCTGTTGCAACTGTACACATACAGACATAAACTAAATATTAATTACTTCAAATTACTCAAGAAGATGAGCATCATAAAAACATTCTATTTTCTGATTCAGACAAAAGGTGCTGATACATACTGCACTGTAGATTATTTTGTTTTGAGTTGTTCTAAATGATCTTATAAAGCTAAGTAAGTATTCATTTTACATTGCTTGTTTTCATTCTGTATAACCGAAAATTAGTTTGCTGGCTCATTACTGAGTCATTCTTTAAGTTCCTTTTACTACAATTTTTACTGGAGAAAAAACAAATAAAAATAAAATTAACAGAAAAAAGAAGGATGGGTAAATGTACAAGAATTTAATAAATAAGAGAAACAAAAGATGAAGAAGCTCTTTCACATGTAACTATGATGTTAGTAACTGGCATTTACACTCTATTTAGGATCCAGTTTTGCAACCTGTATTCAAAATGATATTCAAGTGGTCCAATCAAGGTTAATGTGAATAAGCATTGAGGAGACTGTACTATTTGATAAGTCCTCAGAAGGTTCCTCAAAAGTATATTATTTTGGCACCATGTGCTATTTTGTTTATGGATGTAGGTGTAAGATGTGGGCAGAATCTACATCAAATTAATTATTCTGTCATAGAAAGAATAAAACAGAATCAACTTTACTTGTGACAAAAGAAATTGCATCACAGCTGACATTAAGCATTTCTTCAAGTTACCTGCTAATGCTAAGCACATTTTAGAACACTATTTGCTAACTTCCAATAATATTGCAGGCGGTAAATATATATACATGTATTCATTTTTTGGGTAAGAAACTGAAACACTGATTTTATACTCCTAATTCGGGGGTGCATGGGGGAACTCCTATTGACTATTTTAGGACTGAGAACAGAAAAGTTAAATGATTTACATGTAGATGCACATTATCAGAGGCAATTGATTTCTAATCCTGAATTCCTTGTTCTCAGTACTATGCAAAGTCCTCTGACAAACTGCCTTTCTAAAAGATTGTTAACAGTATAAACTGCTATGAATCTGAAATAATTTCACTTAATTTACTCACATTAAATAAAAAATAAGAAAGAAGGAATTTAAGAAAAAAAAAATAAGATAATGGCTGAAACCCACTTATCAGCCTGAGTCTACTAACTTGTATTCAAGATGCATTGCACTAGTTGTAATCCCTTTTAGATCAATAGGATTCTCTGTGTCAATTAGTACAGCTCATCTTGGGAAAGGATTGCGAATTTGAGCCCTTTATTTCATATATAGTCATGAACAATGATTACCCACTCCTCCAGGAGGTGTCACATTCATAGACATAGCCCAGAGTGAGAAGATGAAAAGTGGTTTTAATCTCTCCTGATTCTAGGAAGGTAGGGGGCCTGGCTTCCAGAGTAGCAGAGGTAGAGCAGAGAGCTGCTTAAAATGACTGTAGCCTTCTGGCTGCTGTCTATGTTCAGCTCTCCAGTCTGGAGTTGTCAGGAATCTCTGTAGCACTATGAATTACAGCCTTATGCCCAGCACACTTCCTACACTTAGTAGTGAGACATTAGAGTAGTTTACAGCTATTTGAATAGTGCCTATGCTAAATGAATTATCTTCTCATCAGCTCTTATGGCTGGTTTATGACAAAACATTGGTGTAGGGGGCTGTAACAGGAGCAAAACTTCTTCAGTCTTTATGGAAGCATGTAAAATTCCTATTCACTGTAAAATGACTTCATCAGGAGTCATTAGCCAGATTCTGCTCTGTGTTTGAGCAGTTTTGCACCAGTCAGGCAGCACAAAACTGCTCTAAAGCCTGTTTACTAGACACTGAAATCTCCACAAGCGTAGGATAATTCTTGAATGACAAAGATATACTCACTGTAGGATGTCCCATGCCACCTCCCTTCCAAGTCACCATGCTGGGGGTGAGAGCAGGGGAAAAGAGGATTTTTCTGATCTTTTCTTATACCACAGAGATCCCTGGCTACTATACGGAACATCTGCTGTAAATTAGCCAGCAACTATTCTAATATGCACTGGGGACAAGCCCAGTACGCAGACTAACTCAAGATCAGTTTTTCTCCTTCCTTCTGAGATGCACTCAGAGCTCCTCAGATGCAACACAGGATCTGGATGTTCATCTTGCAATGACAGAATGAATGGGCCCTATAAGATGTCTTTTCTCTAAATAAACATTGGACTTCCTTTGATGCTGATGGCAATCATGCACATGCATCAAAAAGAAACTATCTCCCTATGAAGGAAGATGAAGTTGCCTTCTGTGCATTGAAAAGGTGTCAAAAGGCCTTTTGAGTGAGGGAAGAATGAACAGTTCAGTCCAGGGAACAAGGTAAAATGGAACTATTACCATTGTGTTTATATATAACTATCCCAGCTCTGTGATTTAATAGACTTCATTCAGAGAACTGAAATCTTGGATTATGCTATAATGCTGTTTGGTGTTTTTTATTTATCTGCTTTTTTGTTTATTTAATCAAAGTAAATCTAAGGTTGAAATACAAAAGAAGCTCTTCTTTTTTACTGTACACCAGACAAAAGGAGCAGACAAGCAGTTCATTAAATATTGATGTGACTGGTATTTCACTTTGAAGCTAGTGCCAAAGTGAAAAAGTACTTATTGCAGAAGCAACTGTCTCCTTCATCATAAGTTGCAACTTATATGGTTTATTTTTCTAATGACTTTGTTGGTAGTAAAGAAGACGTACAGAAAAGCTTAAAGCATTGCAGCTTAGAATAACACAGTTAAATTAATTACAATATTGACATGTACCCATTTAAAAGGCCAGATTATGCAACGAAACAGGAAATTCTTTAGACAATTTATAAAACACTCTCCTGATTTATTTACTTAGCTTAATGAACACACTTTATCATGTAATTACATATTTATTGGCTTTTGAAATGTGAATGTTATTACAGAAATTTCAAAACAAATATTATATAGGTAGCAAACAAAATTTAATGCACCATGCACATTTATGACACTGTATAAATAATACAAATAATGTACTTTCAGTAATCTTCAAAGCCTATAGCTATTTATCTAATTAGGACCATTAACAGCTATGGAACTTTACTTTGGGTCTAATCCTGCAAATACCTGTGCATGTATTTGCCCTGTTTCAGTTCTGAAACTTTCAATGATTAGGGAGAGTTAAAAGGTTTTTTAGAACCAGTATTTGAGTTGTATTAAGTCTGTTTTACTCTGATGGGGAAAGTCCATAGGGCTATGCCGCAACATTTTAAAATCCACGTTCAAAGTTTTTGTTCTCCCATTCAATGAACTACAAAATGCTATCCAAACCAGCACTTCTTGCCTTTTAAAATAATTGCTTCTGACCTTGCTACTACACAAATCTCAGGTCTTATTCTCCTAAAGAATTTCCCTCTACTCCACAAATTTCTCATCTTGTTGTCCTAAAGCATTCTTCCTGCCCTCTCCACTCCACAAATTTCTAGTGTTGTCTCCTAAAACATTCCTGCTGTCTTCTCTGCTCCTCAAATGATGCCATCCTTGGTAAACCGTGTGTCCCCCTCCTACTGCTGCTTCTGTGCCGTCTCTTGTATCACCCCTCTAAATCAAGTCATCTCCCAAAATATGACTGGCAAGCTAACACTCTCATTTAAAACTTACTTCTGCTGTATCATATAAGTAGTAAGTTCATTATTTTTATATATAAACAGATATATCAGTCTGATGTACACAGGCAAAAAATGAGTCACCACATGACCATCTTATTTTAACCCATCTCCTATCTCACTCCTTCACTGTATTGTTGTGTCATTTTCTATCATGTGATGTATAAAATTTCACTGTATGCTGTTTGAAATTAGAAGGATAAAATTTTCAAAAGCATATAAATGACTTAACAGCCTGATTCCCACTGAGTCCCACTGCCTAATTCACTTTTGAAAATCAGACTGAAGCTTAGAACAAAGAAGAAAATGGTTTTCCCAACCCATAAATACTTTTGAGATTTTGGAAATTGTTCCCTTTCTGTATTGGGTCAAAACTTTTGAGACATTCTGAAGTTTTTCAAATGGAAATCAGAGTGATCCCCCCAAATAATCAATAGCAGAGTGGCTAGGGCTCGCTTCATCTATGGCTTTAAATCTCACCTCTGCCTGATTTAGAGAAAGGTCTTAAACCACAATCTTTTACCTTTCAACTGAGTGTCCTAACAACAAGGCTATAGAGTTAGCATCCGACTGCTTTTCTTAATCTCTACTATTGAATCTATTCTACTGTGTATAAATGAATAATAACTGAATATGAAAAAAGAGTGATTTTGTAGCACAGGAGGAGATATGGCATCAAGTTGTCACTCTAAACTGGACATAGAAGAGACTTGAACTCAGCTCTGCTGCATTTTTGATGAGGGCTTTTGTTGTGTATTTTGTGTCCTGCCTAGTTTGCTGTAGCTAGTAGAGTTAGACTATTAAGGGATAGGTCAGCCAGTTCAGTCTGTTCTTAGAGTAGAGAATAAACTGGGTGTGTTTATATCTCCCCATGTTCCTATCTGCTGGTTTCTCTCTGAGTGCAGGTAACTTCCAAGTATGCAATCATAACAAAGAGGCGACAAGGATGACGGATCTGTGCTGGTACTGCCAACCACTGTAAGAGGTCCAGTGCTGCCGTATTCTTCCCCTTTGGACCAAAAAGAAGGCAAGGACCCACAGACTTGCAGTCACCCGTGGTTTATTTACAATGTGTGTCTGAATATGCATTAGACATAGGGGCATCAGCATAACATATTATAAAAATTACATCCCAGCCTGTGGGCAGTAGAAGAGAGTTCTTGGTAGGTTCCAGAATGATGGCCACAGGTGATGAGGGGGAAAGTGATGGTGTTGAGGAAGATGACGGCTAACATTTCAGGGTGTCCTGCAAGGGTTGACATTCTGTAGTCTATCTACTAAATTGGGGTGTTTGTGATGGGGCTAAATATGTTAATAAACTATTGGTAACTATAGAAGAATTCCTATCACCTGAGTGTTGCAGCTGTGCACATCAGGATTCCTAACTATATAGTAATTTTAATAATACTGGGTCTGATCTAGGGACAAGACCCTCAAAGTGATTAATGGAAATTCTTGAGTAATCAAAGTAATTAACACATAATCTATAGATCAGGCTATACTGGTTTTAACCATAAATCTCATCCTGAATCTGAGAAAATTTCCCACTGAGTGTTTTGTTGCACTGGATATGTTCTTGCAAAATAAAAAGAAAAAAAAATTCAGTCTCAACAAATTGGCAATTCATGAAAATAGAAAGAAAAGAAAAAAAAATTCCTGAAAACATTCCTGACTGGCTCTCCTTACACTAAGTTACTTAGGCACCTTTGAAAATTTTAATCCTTGCTTTTTTATACTTTTTCTGTAAAGTCCATTTAGCTCATTTTTTGGTCCTGAAAAAAATAATTACTAAAGCCAGTTTTCTACTATCACAAACAATCTAAAAAGGCTAGAGGATGACCCTGCACTGTATTGTTCTCAGCACAGCAGACAGCAGAAGAATAACTATTGCCAGAAACGTGATGGTCTTGATGTTATTCACAAATATGGTAGTAACAAAAATATTACACAATTATGCTGCCTTGTGCGTGCTTAGTTCACTAGAAAAAAGTGCCACCAAGATAAATCACTAACCCATTCCAGATCTCAGTTTTCCCACATTACACAGACAATGCTCTCTGAGGCTAGGAAAGTCAGGAATGAAGAAAAGTTGGGGATCAATTTTTCATCTTTCCTCAATAAGCCAAACAGGAACACTTGTTTCAGACATAGTTGAACATGGGGATGTTTGCATTTGGATCCAAACATAAGCTTCATGAGTCAAATCTGTTTTATAGTTTTCATGCGTGCTACATTTGCTTATAGAGCAAATACTAAATACTGCAAAATACTAAACATGACTCTGGTGGTGACGGCCCTAAACATCTACAGATGTCTTTAAAAACTGATATTGCTTGGGGAGAGGAAAAATATATCCCTCTTTGTGTGAGAGTTGAACTTTGTATAGAGATAATCCATTAGAGCCAAGTATGATATGTCAGAAAATAAGGGTCAAATGCTCAACTGGTGTAAATTGGCCCAGGACTTGATTTCAATGGAGTTTATGTCAGCTGAGAATTTGCTTGTAAAAGTTTAATGAGAACACTGACTACCACTTAACTAAGATGGCATTAAGTACTGTGCTATAATAATATAAAAACACTAATCAAGATAGTTCAGATACAGAAACAAGAACATTCTACTTCACTAGGTTTTACTAGAAAAGTGGCTCTTTGAAGTCATTTTCTATTCTGTGTTAACAGATGTAACTAACATTGGAAGAATAATTGCCTTCTCTTTGAAGGTAATACATTTCCTAAGAAAGCCCCTGAAACTAAAAGGTTTGTGATAAATTTTAAAATATTTTTTTTCCCAAAAGCAAAATGTAATTCCAGATTGCACTATTTAATCCTAATTTTCAGAGGGTGGGTTCCCAAAACGTGCTAAGGCTCAGGCCCCTTTAAAGTATCGCTAATGGACCTCCAAAAAGTGAAGCACACAAGATTAATTTTAATCTGATTATTAAAGGCAAATCTTCCCTGATCTTCTCTCTCTCACTGGGGGAGTAACTCAGTGACACTCTGTTATGAGGACATAACATACAAACCCATCATTTCAAATTCATGGCTTTGCCGATTCCCCACACATACGCAGGTGGTGGAGAGAACCCTTTGCATTCCCTTGAATGAGGCACTATTTTACAGATGTGCAGAGGTCGCTGTACTCCCCTGTGTATCCAAGCAGAACAATCTAGCACTTAATTTTTAAACAACTCACTACACAGTGTGGTAGATTCACCCCTGGTTTACACAGCTTCTGCTGGCATAAGGGTCCAGAGGACAAAAAAAGCTAGCAGGGAAAGGTACAGTGATATAAATTTGCAACAACCTCCATTCTCCAAGCTAGGATTCAGTGGCTGAGAGGGAGGACAAGAAGGTGACATATTTATTCAGCACACAAATTCTTGGGCTGGCATTGGTCAATTGCATGTCCTTACTGGAAATGGTATTATGGGTGCCTTACTTTAACCCATTATTTTGGAATTTCCCTGACCTTGGACCATCTATCAGGCCAAATCGTTAATATGACCCCATGTCTAGAAATTATCTCAGAGTTACTTATATGGAAGTAGGATCCATTAACATTTGGGTCTTGTTAAATAATTACTTCAGGGTATTTTTTCCCCACTGTTATCCTTTTGAGTGCTCTAGGAATTGAGAAAATATCATTTGCTCTCAAAATCATTACGTAACAGTAGCACTTAAATTGTTGTTGACTGCAAATTGTTGTTCTTACAATGTGGTTTATACGATTTTGCGATCTTTCTATAAGACTTGGTCAAGCACCAGTGAAGAGTGTTCAGTTGAATAAAGTTATGAATATTTTAATGATTCTCTTTGACATCTAGTGTTAATATATAGAAGACCAGAGCCAAGGAGAATAGAATACAAAACAATAACCCAAATTACCAGTCACATAGGAATTCTGAAAATTAAGGAATAGGAGAAATTTCCATAAATTTTTATTGAAATTCTCTGAAGATTTTTAATTATTCCCAGTCATACAGAAATGCACTGGATATATGTTGCTTTTGATATGAAGGAGAATCTAGACACTATGTGCACATTAATGAGTCACCAGCATACATTATTCAATTTAATAGGAATAACTGTATTACAAACATCACTAACATTTTATTTCGTTCCTGTGTTCTTATACACTGAGCTGTATTCTGTTCTAATGAAGAAAATGGGGCAAAAATTACACTGGGGACATAGTGTAATACTTCTAAAAAATAGCAAAAGTAACTATTTATCTGAACTTGGACAAACAACATTTATTTGGGCACCCCTCCATTACCAACAGCAGATTGTGAATCATACTTTCAGCAGGAGCCAGAACATATCTTCAATGTTCTGCACTCTCCAGCCACCACTGGCTCTTTGAGTCTATCAAGCACCAACGTAATCTATGGCACTGAATAAATAATTATTAATATTACTAGTAATAGTCATTACTATTAGTAATCATTTAGTACTTCAGTCAACTTGAAGTGTTCCATCATTTTGTCTCCTTTCTGTAACAGGAAGTCCTATTTTTTCCTCACTTCTTTATCTAGATATGCTTGTACTTTTATTTTTTCTGATTCCTATTGCTAGCATGATGTCATTATGCTTTTTTTAGGTATTGTTTTTAATAGATGAAGACAGATTTTTAAAAAAATGTTATTAAAATTTCCCTAAAAACACTTGGGTTGATTCATTTTACAATGGGTCATCTTCCATTCTATGTTTTTACTAGGCTTGGCTGGAAAATAAGATTCCTATTTCACAGCAAGATTTAAGGTTTTGACATATTATTCTATTTGGATGCAGACCAAAAACAAGTTCTTTGGAACTATTTTGCAAAAAAAAGAGTAAGATATCACCTCATAATAGCCAATAGCCCATAATTAAATATTTATTGGATGAGAGTGCATGAAAATGACTTCCTACCCAGCGGTTAGGGTACTCAGCAGGGCTGTAGAAGACTCAGGTATAAATCTGAATCAGACAGTGCAAGAACTTTAATATAAGAGTCTCACATCACAGATGAGTGCCCTGACCATTGAGTTAATTGGTTGTTCTGGAGTGGGTTTCTCTCTGGTTTTGATTTGAAATTCCATCTTGAACCTGCAACTCCTTCTCAACAAATTGGCATTTTCTGACAATTTCCTGACCAGTTCTAGTTTTTATAGCACCTAGCACAGTTCTACTCTGCTCTGAATATGGTTATATACTACTCTCAACACCACAATATCTGAGCAACTTTCTGTGGTGCAGTAGGTAAGGTCCATTGCATCAGCACAATGGGGCTCTCATCCTGGTTGTGATCTTCAGCAGTACAAATAATAACTACAATTAGCTATCAGTGGATACTAGCAGGTGGAATCTCTTGAATGCCTTGCAAAGAGTTCATGGATTGGGCCACACAGAGCTGAGTACTTTTGGAGCATCTGAAGTTAGACACTTCTAGCCTTACGCATCCACTCTACTTTCCCGTGCTTAATCTAAGGCCCGGACTACACTTACCTTTGCGATTTGGCAGGAGTCGACGGGAAATACGCAAGTAACGTAAATCACGTGCATATTTCCCGTCGACTTTGCAGTGTCTCCTCTGCGCAGCATCCATACTGTGCTGCTTCGAAGGGAACAGCGCTCCCTTTGATGCAGCACTACTCCACTTACTGGGGTGGTTTTCCTGCATCCTTCCTGGATCAACTGAGCACGTCTATACAGACTGCTCAGTCGATCCAGAGCAATTGATGCTGGGTCAGTGTAGACCCAGCCTAAAGCACTGTTCTGGTTGTGAGAGGAGCAGGGCACATGAAGTTATTCCTTTCTTTGTGGTTTAACCCCCCCCTACACACACACACATACAGAGGAAGATTATTTTATTTTTATTTACTTATTTGTTTGCTTATTTCCCAAATCTAATTTGTTTAGGCATGTCTATCTTGGCAGCAACTGGTGAATTAGGAACTGAAATGTAAATAATGTGCTTACAATTTCAAAGCTTCTGGCAAATTAGTTCACTGCAAGTTTTGTAAAATTGAGTTCTCAGAAGTAGAGACTTGGGAAGAGATGCACTGACTGATAATGATAGTCAGTCAGAAAGGCCCAGGAGAGAGCAGAGTTTATCTCTGAGGCTTCAGCAGAGCAATACTCTTAAATTACTAATCAAAACCTGGGGGCAAAGAACAAAATCCGACCCTGCTTGCCTTCGTAAAACACACTGTGGATCTATTCTTTAAGAGCTAGTTATCTCAATAAAAACAAGAAACATATCATTGAACACTATACATCTAACAATATTGAGACAGTCCTCAGGGTTTTCATTTGATTCTAAAGATTAACTGTCAGCAGACTAAGCAAGGAAAATATGTCTTAGTCCAAGCAAGTACTCCTTGATTTGGGGTTGAACAATTTGACTGCCTGATCTGTATGGCAAGAACTCAGAAATATTGTTTACAGAACTCAAGGCCCAGTCTTGATCAGTAAGGAGTCAAGCAAAATGTGATGTCAATAGAAGTTTCACAAGGGGTGCAGTATTGGTCTAAGCCAGCTGTAACTCCGGCCTCATGATTCTGCTATTCCCTCCAGCACTAGAGAGTGTTTAAAACTAAGACAAAACACTACCATACTGTGACATACCATACTGTGACAGAGCTATGTGTTGAGTACAGTATCCTGACAATATAAACTCCATAGTGATCTTTCTCAACAGGATTCAGTTAAGCGTTAGTCCTAAAATACTGGATAAAATTCACAATGAGCTCAGCTGTAATCCAGTTTTGATTAGGAGGCACCTAGCAGTTAATACCCCCCTTTTCTCCATCCTTGTCCTTGGAACATCAAAATGTCAGTTTGGAAAGGGCTCGGAGATTGCTAAAATCTAGAGAAAGTAAATTTTAGTTGAAAAAAGTATATAGAAAAACAGCATGAACTCAGATGAAGCATCATTCAATTTGCTCTCCAGTGGTGTGCCACTATAAACCTGATAGTCTCAAAGTATATATAGCAAAGAAGAAGAAACTATTATCAGCTAACATTGAGATTTTCACCTTCCTTTAACTCAGTGGAGGTTTTATCTGAATAAAGAATGCAGGATTTGACCGCCTCAGCTTGGATATGATATTAGAGAGAATGTGAACCCAAAAGCAAAAGACAAAGGTAAATAGAAAATTATGCAAACCCAGAGGAGCTGTCAATATTTTATGAAGCAGATATAATTCTCCCAGATCCCTCTTCCATACAGTCTATCCACTCACTCCCCCTAAGCAGGTTTCTGCCCTACTTATCTTTATTGTATTGTTCTACTTCTGATAGAAAATCTCTTTGCTTAGGTCAGAAAGACCACTAGCTATCATTATGCCTCAGGAAGAGTACCTAGGAATCCTGGTTTCTCTTGCCTCCCCAGAAATCGTCAACACATATCTTTGAAGGACATAAGTAGCCTTCACCCATCCATCTCTTTACTGCCAGATGTGGGACAAAAACAGTGCTCCTTGATCTGATAATCCCATTTAGATTACTGTACAATTGTATTCAGATGATGCACAATGGCATTAGAGCCCGGATGTTTCAACAGAGACTGTACAAGGAAACTTTCCAAGTATTTCTGCTGCAGAATGAGGGTGGAATTAGCCTCCTTTCCCCAGAATAATGCAGGGATATTGTGTGCAACAAGTCCACTGGCCTCTCCACTTATAATAAAGAATCAGGAAAGGAAGTGAACCAGCTGTCCCCAGTGACTTGCCTGTAAACAGAATGTCCTTTAGTATAATCACAGTCCTGGCCCCTCGCTGATAGCTCCCAGGGAACTTTTAAAATGATGTCTATTGACCTAAGCATGAAAGTAAGTAGTAGACAAACAGTAAAAACATACGTAATTATTGCACATGCCTTTTGGGCAGATTACACATTTAAAAAGCCTAATTAAAGTTCTAGATTATTGGCCAACAACATTTCCTTTTAAGTTGCAAAAGCACAAAGAAGATATAAAGCTGCTCAACACTTTCCCCCAGTACGTATTTTAAAAAATTGCCACACTTCTTTACCTGACAATCTTTATTCAAAAATCATTGCTCCAGGGATGAAATGTCTACTGTCCAATTTCAGGTCAGAGCATATTTTGACTTGAGCCAGATTCTAAATAATAGAAATGCAGACTGAATTTAAACCCTGTGCCATGCTGACATTTTCAGAGAGTGTTACTATATGAACAATGCCAATAAAAATTCAGTATGTTTATACCTGACAAGTGACACAGAAACTGCTTTAACAGGACACCAACTGATTCCTCTTGTGTAGGGGGACTCCATACCTAGCATGGAGTTTCCTATGCCAACCCTCCCAGCCCTACCTAGAAAAAGGGGCATGTCAGAGTGGGATAGGTTGTTGCAGGAGGAATACAAGAGGATACTGTAAAAGTTCTTCATATTTCAGTGATCACTGCCTATATAGCAGACTCAGAGGCTGCTGTAACATGCCCCCAGGATTGAAGAAGCACAAAGGTAAGTCACCTTTGCATCCTCTTTTATTCAGGCCCTCTGCCAAGTGAAGCTCAAGAAAATCTAGGCTAAAATAACTAGCTGCTATAAATATTTCACTATTTAGTTGTGTCTAACTGGTAATGTGGAGTAACTAAGTGATCTCATGATGCTTGCTTGATTTATGCCTAAAATAAATCCAGTGTTATCTATATATCCAGACCTCTACTTTTTCTATTTTTCATATAACTTTTAGGTTCCTGACTGAATTACTCATTCAACATTTCTTTTTCTTCAGCAGTTCAAAATTATATATATATAAAAAATATATATTTATTTATATATATATTTGCATTCTGGGTATATCCCTCTAGAAGGCTGTTGTGAGCCCTTTACAGCTCCCTTATACTTCTGGAATGGCATAATTGGTCCACGGCAGCATCCTAGCCTCAGGATTTTTTTCCTGGTTCTTCTTGAAAATATCTGGGGGAACATGGAAAAGTCACCTGACCTCTGAATGCCTCACTTTCCCCATCTGGGGAAAATACTTAGAAATACTCCTCTGAGATAGGCAAGCCTTCTAAGATTTTTTTCCCCTGAAAACTGCTGATACTGCCTGTATGGAGGACATGGCCTCACAAATGCAGGAAAAAGGACGACACATTGATTCTAAGTTATGAGAGTAGATCTGTATATTCAGAACATATGCTTTGATATAGTAGAGGCCTTTCTAATAATGCTGGAAGGTCTCAAAAGACTTGCAGGTGAGAGTCTTGTTTGTAATCTAAGAGGAGGGTCCACACCTTCACCAGATGTGCCAAAAAACCTGTATTCAAATGCTAGAGCTCATGGCCAGTCAAGCTTTTTACTATATGATCAGTGCCACAGAAGGTCAGATGATACATGGTCTTCGTGAATAATGCTCTAACAACCCCTTGAGACAGTTTTTCTCCTCTTGCAAGAAGAAAATGGCTTGAAAAAAAATGGTATCAGGCCAGTAAATGAAACAAGATGGGATACTTTGTTAATCAATACAGCAATCTCTTGCTGATGACATATTCTTTGAACTGTACTTATTTAGATTCCAGTTTGAACCCTTTTTCATATTGTCTTTTACCCACGTTTCAGGTACTTTCACCTGCATTTACATGTTATATATGTGAAAGATAAGTATCTTCCTTGTCTATTTTTATGAATGAGAAATTGCCTATTTTTAGGTTTGATAGCGAAAGTCTTCACTTATTCTTAGTGGGTGAAATTCATTTCCATACAGAGGACCAGACAAGTATAGAAACCACTGAGGTTGCACTGAAGTCCTCAAAATATGTCTTAAATTAGATTCAAGTGCTTCATAAGCCTTTTTCTGGCCTTCTGCAGAGGGGTGAATTTCACCCTAAATGTTTAACTTTTTTTCTCACTATAAAAGTGTATAGGACTTTACAGGTGTTTCAGCCTTTTGTCACTACAGTTGGACCAACTTTCTTTGAAGGAAAAAGAAGCCTCATTTAAATAACAGAGAGGTTCCAAGATTTTTAAATTTAATTTTAATTTTTAATTTTAAATTTAATTTAATTTTAATTTAATCCTTTTAATTGATCTGATTAAAAGGGAAAATGAGTATTCCCAAGAGTAGAAAAATTCCTTTAATTCACCAAAATAAATAGAAGCACACGTGATTAAAATCCAAGGTAATCTGCTTTATTTCCCTACAACATCTCTTACAGGCCTTTTTCTATGTCCATGAAATACACCTTGATAGATAGGGCACATTCATGAAAAAACGTTAACTCTGTTTTAGCTGCTGAGATCTTGTTAAGCCACAAAATCAAAGACTATAAAAGAAAGAAAGAGAAGGGAATCTGAACTTGATCTCATATTCTTAATTATAAAAAATATTGACATCTGGCTTCCCTGTGCTTTCTCAAACTTTAGGTTGGGTAATGCAGGAAATAAAATAACACACTGAGTTTGAAAATGTTGCTTTTCCAAGCAGCCACAAACTCTAGGGAAATAAAGAGGATAATGAAGGTCACAATAACAATCAGAAAGCTAAAATAAACTGCATCATTAGTACCTACAAAAGGTAATATTTCTTTTTCTCAGTCTCCCGTGCAGACAGAGAAAGCAGCAGATTTTGAGAAATGTTGCATTTTCACCTTTGCATTAGTCTATCATGAGCACTTAATGAACTGGTCTGAAAAGACGGAACACAAGGGGGAAGCAGACCAATTTAAAAACACTTTTAGTGGATTTTAACAGGCCAGGACCTAAGAGGACTAGATCCCTGTAGTATTAGTAATTGCATATTGTTTTCTTTATTATAAAGTGGAAACCACCATAATTTAGAATATTGGAAAAAAGGTCAACAGAAGCAAGTGCCCTTTTACTCCGTTTGAGCAGGCAGAAAGTGAAATTTTCCAGAATTCTCATCACATGTCTCCGATGTATATGACTTGTGTATTTACTTCATAGCGCCCTATAAGAGTGAAATAGACCAACTCAAAAGGATGAGGAATAACAATAAGGGCCTGATCCAAATCTCACCAAAATAAATGGAGTCTTTCCATTCACCACAGGGACATTTGGATCAAGGCCTAAGTGATTCCACATGATTATTTTTGAGTTAGAATAAAAATTTTGGGAGCCCCAACATAGGCAGTTTGCCTTTACCAATAAATAAATAAATAAATAAATAATCATAGAAATTGGAGACTGAAAACACTAATTACCATATTGCTTAGGGATGATGGCTTATTGAGCTAAACATCAAATTTGAAATACTTAGACTCAGTGCAACCAAATGCTCTAATGCCATCAGTCAGCCCTTCATTGTCTTTGTAGTAAATATACTGAAATCTTGCAATTTATTGTGTGTATATAATTTTCATATGAGAGCTTTAAAACTGAAGTTCTTTGGGTTCTGCATGTATATTAAAGACTCTATGGCACTTTGCAGCAGTATAGGTCTCTTTGATCAAAAATGCCTCTTCTCAACACTATTATCCATTTGGCTGAAATGTGCTTAGTACTTGACTGAGGGATCTAGCTTAACTGAGCTACATGCCAATGTTTAATAAAAGTTGTGGGCTTCTACTTAATTCCATGCATGTGTTTGTCCACATTTGGCCACTGTGTCTGCATCAAATCTTCTCAATGTTGTTGTCCATTTGGCTGCCTCTGTCCATGCTTGTGGTAGCTGCATTTCAGTAATGAAGTGATGTGGGGGCGGATGGTGGTGGTGGTGGGGTGTATAATACAAAGACTGGCTGGGTTTGATGTATGTAATTATACGCCCATAATGTCTATCTGCATGGTAAATACAGTAGATTTTTAGTTACCAAAGCTGTCTGACAGTTGTGAAATTTTCTTTTTACTTACAATTTGGCAGTTTTCAATTCCCATAATGTTGAGCTTCTACATAATTTTAGAAAACTCATCATAGTTTGCAACAAAGTGTGTGAAAAGCCTATTTTGCTTGGAATTTATTTTAAAATGTATTTAATATATCATAGATTGCAAACTGTTGTCCCAATCTACAGTTATAAGTGCTTTTTCACTCTCAAGTATTACCTGGATGTACAGTCCATAAGTTATTTTATTTTAAACAACCTACAAGCCTTCATGCCCTGCAAAAAATGAAAACAACAAAAACAGCAACAACAAAAACCTATGTTAAAATAGTATAATTTAGATTCCAAAATCAAGCACTCAAAAGTTAGGAAATACCAATATTGAAAGTGCCTGTAAGACCTTAATTTGTCCCTCTTGTGCATATACATTTTGAGACAGTCTTTAATTACTATTTCTTCACAAGGCTCCTATCTTATTTAGTGCAATACAGGATTGATAGTGTACAGGGAATAAAGCAGTTCAATATTGCTTTTTTTTCTCACTCAATATGTTGTCCTAAACCTTATTCACTGTGGGTATGTCTTCACTGACGGCAGCATTTTTGCCACCGTCAGATCGATTCTTTGGGATCGATTGAGCAGAAGTAGAGAATAAATCCACCCCACAAAAAGAGAGTAACACTGCTCCAACAGGAACACATTTCCCATTGGTGCAATGAAGTGAAGACGCTGCGGTGAGTAGAAGTTTTGAAGTTGATGGGAGATACACAAACTACTCTACTTAGCTTGCATGTCTTCCGTTGACTGCTGCTGAATTTCCCAGTCAGTGTAGACAGATATGTATTATCCCAACCCCGAGCTGAATACAGAATTATCAATATCTTCATAGTCTTTTCAAGGGTGCTCATCAATGTAATACTGAGTGCCTCACAACTATTAATGGAATTATTATACACCCCTAGAGAGATAAGAAAGCCAGGCTTTCTATTCCCAAGGCAGAGTATGCGGCTACTGCTGTTTTGGTGGTTGCACGGGTCCTGCCTTAAGTTAGAATGTTCATGTTCGATAATTGTGTGTCTGAAAAAAAATATCAAAAGTCCTATCAATGAGGAAAGGTTAAATACCTTGGGCCTGTTAAGTCTGGAGAAAAGAGATAACATTCTTCAAATCTGTTAAAGACTGTTAAAAAGAGGGCAGTGATCAATTGTTCTCCCTATCCGCTGAAGTTAGAACAAGAAGTAATCTTCAGCAAGACAGATTTCGGTTAGATGCTAGGAAAAACTTTCTAACTAGAAGGGTACCTAAACTCTGGAATAGGCTTCCAAGGGAAGTTGTGGAATCCTCTTCACTGGAGGTTTTTAAGAACAGGATGGGCAAACACATGTCAAGGATGGTTTAGCGCATGGAGCTGGTCTTAATGATCTTTTGTGGTCCCTTCCAGCCCTACATTTCTATGACTTTGTCATTATGTGATATGCCAAAAGGTGTATGTTGAGCATGTTTTAACATGCTAATGCAACATGTGTTATAGCTTAGTGTAGACAAGGCAGTTGTAGGTTTAGCCCATTAAAACTACAACTTGCATTGTCTACACTAGACTTCAGTTAATACATATTAAAAATAAAAGTATTTTACCTCATGAAGACAAGGCCTATATGATTTACCTCTACCCATCTGTATTACTTTATGCTTATCTAGGTTGAACCTGTGCTTATGCTTTCCAATCTAGTCATTGAACAGAGAAAGTAGTTTCCAGTTGGGCAAAAAGGTGAATATTTATGCAACTGATTTAAACCTTATTTAACAGAATTAGATCTCTCAGCTCTTTTTCTATCAGCTGTGCGAAGGGAAGATACAAATGTTCTATTTCAGATAAAATCAAAATTGACACAGATAAAGTAAAATGCTAATCAACTCCAAGCACCTTTGATTTCGAAATGTACATTTTTAGTTTGTCCTGAGAATGGCAGCAGAAAGTTTAATTTCATGTAAATATTGCTTCAAAACTCTCTTGGAATTAATTATTTTGTCTGCAGACACAGACTCCCTCAGTACAGCATGCAGTATTTAGTCCATATGGATACCTTCGCCTCAAAAACAACACCTAAATCTGGCTGGTTTTTTTGTAGAGAACCATCAGAAATAATTTGAAAACATGCCCCTTTCACCTCAACCTGTCCTCTTTAACTCAGGAACATACCTTGTTAATATACTACTTTAATATAATAATATCATCACTGGTGAGAGCACATGAATTTATTTCAATGTTTTGAGTCACACTTTGTATAATTATAACTAAAAGGTTAAGAGGATTTGTTTGTGTAACAACAAACTGACAGTTTTTCCATTTGGATATGTTCTTCACTTTCTGCAGTAATATTGTTTCTCTTACAAAGAAACTGAGGGATACAAATTATGATCAGGTCCTCTGTTTATATTTATCTGGACTGACTGCTTGTGGATTTAACCTTCCTTCTCAGCTCTGTGCAGTGTCACATTGTATTTATAATTAATACATCAGATCTGTGGTTATCACTAGTGAATGGCAAAATTCAAAAGGATTGAAGGTTAAGGTCAAATAAACAATTAAAGGTTTTGATGCTTATCTGAACCTGTGACATCCAACAAAATTGGGCTGGAAATGTCAGTAAAACAGCTTCTTCTTTTCTGGTACTTCACTCGCTGGCAAAACCTGAAAGTTACCCAACTTTTTAAAGGACCCTATCTTGTTCCCTTGAAAAAAAATACATGAGAGTTTTCTCACTGAGTACATTGACAGCAAGGGCAGGCCTTTGTCCCCAGACAAAAAGGTGTGATGTTTCTTTGCTTGTTTTTTTATTCTGGCACTTAAGTAATATATTTGATCATTCCAGTCATATACTCAGCAACATTTTTCAATAATTCTTTGCAAAATTGCTTTTGATTTTAACCTTTGTGCCAAGCGCTCCCTTAAAAAATTATTTTTCTTTCAACTAATGCAAAGCACATGACCTATGATCCTCCTATAGCTCTTGGTGTATTATTCCTTCACTCTTCACCCTCAGTTTGAGTTCACTGAAAAGTTACATGGACAATGTGATGGCAGCAAATTTTCAGATCTTAATCCCTCCAGCTATGGGGCTTGCACTATAAATTTCTCCAATTTATAATTCATGTCAAACCAACCTCAGAAATTATGGAGTCCTGGTGTGGGCTGGATAAGCACCCTAAAATTATTATACTTATAGGAAGTATATTTGAGCTACCTGAACTTCGTGGATCTATAAAGCAGGGCTAGAATTCTCATGAGAAAAAGATCGAATTTGAGCTAATTTTGTCCATCGCCTAGAGTTCAATGGAGCTCTCAGCAGTGGAAGGGGAGAACCAGGTTGTCTACAAATGTGTCATGTTTAACTTGGCTATTTCAATAACACTTTATTTTAATCATGTGATTCTTAAATCAGACATTACTTATGCATGGTATAGCATCTTCTAATTTATCTTTTAGATGTAAAATGTTTCAGAACAGATTTTTCTTTTAGATCTTGTTAATAAATGTTTTAAAATAAAAGTAAAATACCTCTGTAACAGAATTTGAGTGAAGTATCTTTATGTTACATAATTAGTATTCAATTCCCTTCAAAATGCACATGCTGTACAGAGCTAATTTTGTTCCACTACTTTAATAAGATTGCTTTGGACCTAAAGGAGTTGGAACAACTTGTTCATTAGCTCACTTGGACATACAAATGACATTCATATGAGAGGTGCCTGTTTTCCCTAAATTTCATTATGCGGCTTTCTCTAAATATATGATTTTGCTTTCAAGACAGAAAAATAACCTACCCAACCCTCTCCAATTGGCCCTTATTCACTATCTAAAATCTTCCCCAAATCTCTGATCTTAGAAAAGTAAGCCAAGCAAATCTTGCTCTGTTGTACCCATAACTCCACAGTACTTTCCCTGCAATTATTCTGGTTTTATATCAGTGTAAATCAGCACAGGTGAGGACTGGCCAAACTTTGCCAGGGCATGTGACTGATGGGAAATCTTGTCAGTCCATTTCATTCCAGTCCTAGCCCTTTGTCTCATAAATAAGAAGTGAGATAATAATGAAATTTAATCTTGATCTAACATTCACACCAGAATTTTTTCAATTGGGCTTTTTTCCATGCTGATGAGAAGTTAGCTATTCCCTTTAAAGATCTCTATAGCTATATACTCTTTACCATGCGATTGCCTGCCCTTAATACCCAGGAACATGTGTGTGTGCAAACACAGCCCTTGTGAGTGAATCTATTGTCTCCAGAGGCTTTGGCCTGATTCTCCTGATTCTCTTTCTTGTGTGTTGTCTTTTACACTTACACAAAGTATTTTTCTTAAATCAGAATTCTCCATTCACATTGTGGTATAGGCAGTTTGCATTTATTTTTCTATGGAATAAATGAGTATATAAAGAGAAAGGTAGTGGAGAATCAGGACATCTGTCTTCACATTTGATCACGGAAATAAATATGTATGGTGATATCACACAATGTCAAAGATGATGAATGAACGTGTCAAGGATGCTGGATGATTTGGTATTACCATTAACATTAAGAAATGGATTGCTGTTTTTTTGAGAAAAAGGAAATCTTTCCTCATACGTAGACTGGCTTAGTGAGCTCTCTACTACTTCATTAATGAGAAGAAAAAGAAGAAAAAAGAGACTGTCTAAGGCTTGGTCTACAATACTGGCAGCAGTCAATGGGAGACACACAAGCTATGTAAAAACAGCGAGAGTCCTGTAGCACTTTAATGACTAACAAATTAAATTTTTATGTAGTGTAGCTTGCATATCTCCTTCGACTTACTAACTTTGAGTTACTGCAGCATCTCCATTGTGCTGCACCGATGGGACATGCCCTTGAATTGACACAGCCTTATGCTTTTCATGGGGGTGGATTTATGGCATCGACTGGAGAGCACTTCTGGGATCGATTGAGCAGGTCTCCACTGCCTACTTAATTGATCCCGCAGCATCGATCCAGCAGCGCCAACACAGACACATCAGTATAGATATACCCAAATAGAAAAGCTTGGGAAAAAATATAAGGATATCTGATCACACATAAAACTATTCCATACATTTGCTGTCCAGTGTATATTAGTCCCTGATACTCATAAATTATATTTTCACTGATTTGTCTATTTAGTCACTTTAATAATTGATGCCTTGTGTGAACTTTAGAGGTTCAGGTTTTTTGTTTGTTTGTTTTTGTTATGTTTTTCCAGGTTTTGCAACTAATGAACATTTAACTTTGTTATGTATATGCTATTTCCATATTGTGCATATTTTATATGTTTTATTTCATTATGTGTTTATATTTTATATAATAATGATAAAGATAAGGTAAAAATGCATTTTATTTTGTTTTGATTTGTAACCAAGATCAAAAATTGGTCATAAAACAAAAGGGGTTACATAAAATACCAAAAAGAGTGTTTGCAACTTTCTAGAAACTGATTTGACCTATTTTAAATTTTTGTTTGGCTTTGCCTTAATCTTTAAATGGCACTTCATATGATGCCCTATGCCCTCTATGGGGGTTGATAGCTAGCAATCTGAAGAAGAGAGCGTAAACTGTCTACATCATAGTTCATGAGGAAGATTAATGTCAAACAGATGTTTTGAACCAGAGGATTTATTGAAAATAGTATTACTTTTTGGCCACATGATGAATTCAGGATTGGGCTCAATGTGGGAAAGAATTAGTTGTTTTACCTTAAATTCTCTTCAATCCTGAGATCTTTTCACTCACCAGTTACTATTGTGCTTTCTTAAAACCTTTATTTCACAATAATTTGAATAAAATACAATTACTGTATTATATATTTATATATTTTCAC
Organism: Mesoclemmys tuberculata; assembly: GCA_007922155.1. NCBI lineage: Eukaryota > Metazoa > Chordata > Testudines > Chelidae > Mesoclemmys > Mesoclemmys tuberculata. Next base: position 65,695,761 of record ML675610.1, read on the forward strand.
TTCACTTCCCACAATACATTTTGACTTAATGAATTTTGGGATCTTTTTAAAGCCATTATTTAACCATTTTTTAAAAAAAATAGGATGCCCAGGACTACATAGAAATCTTTCCAGAGATCTTATCTTTATTTATTACCAACACTGAGTTAAGGTGGCCATAAGTATTTTTATGTGTAATATATAGAACTTTAAGTGGAACATAACATCCACATGCCACTTCCCCTTATGTTATACATTAAAAAAACAGAGAAATTCATTTTCTGGTAACTGTAAAAAAATAAAAATAAATCTCATTCTCAGCTAACAAATTATTTGAATGACTTAGTAAATGGTAAACTTTATTCTACTTCTATTATTATTTCGTGTACCATTCAAGAACAATACTTTTTTCAGTCATTGTTTCTAATGTCCTTTGAGTTCAAGGTTAATTAAAAGATACTAGAAGGTTTAAAAAGAATATGTGATTCTATCTTCAGTGGATGCTCAGGTTTTACAGAAATGTTGCCAATGTATCAGTTATTGTATTACATAGATTTTTTCCTCTCCTTTAATGGCGCACTTTTCACAACTGTAATAAATTATTACTAATTGAAACTCAGGAGACTTAGAAGATAACATTCATTAAAAGGAAAAAAAAACAACAAAAAAAACCCTCTCCACTAAAGCTTGTTTCCTTCCCATTAAAATAAGCCACCTACTGTTTTTAAGTTATAGTTTCTCAAAGCCACTACAGTGTGTGCTATTTGGTCAGACAAATTGAAATGACTGTAAGTTGCCATAGAAACAACATCAGTGCAAGTCTGTGAAATTGTTAAAAGAAAGCAATGGTTACAAAATAAGCAGTGCTTGAATCACAAAAGCAGATGAAATGGCTAAGAGTCCCTTAACTTCTCCAAAAAAGATAAATGTTTAAGGATTAGTCAGTGAGCTATTCACCAGAGATTCATACTGTGGCAAACAGGTCCCTTCAGACTTCCTTAAAAAGATTTCAAGAAAAGGCCTAAACTTATTTGTAAAACACACAAAAGTCTAGACTAAAAAGACAGAAATGCCTTCCAACGTATTGACTTTGTGAGGTGGGGAGCAGTTGCTCAACAAGGGAAGAGAAAACTTACAGTTGTGTAGGTCATGATTGAAAATCCCTAAGAACCGGGCTTAAGCAGAGAGAATGCGAGCAGCTAGAGTAGAAATTTAACAGGAAAATAAAAATAAATATAGTCATAGAAAGCAACTGGAGAAGAAAGTGAAGGAAGGAAACTGTATAATATTTAATACCTATTCTGCTCCTGAGGAGACTAGAGAGGAAGGGCAGAGACAACCCGCCTCCCCATACTTTTATGTTACAAGAACACTAAAAGAGGAGCCAGCTGTAATAAAAATTAATGCAGATGAGCAGACGTCTATTAAAAACAAGCTAGATAATTTCTTCCACTGGCAGTCTCCAGCTGTTTCCCTCAAAAGGAAACATTTGCTAGTATACTATCCCATGCATAGTTGACTTATTCTGGCTCTTCAATGAATAGAGGATGAAGTTATTCTTCACTTCTGCAAAGGTTATTGCCTTCCAAAGCTGGAACCTGTGAAGTAAAGAAGTAGAGAGGGCTGTAGCCAGTATAATATTTTCAGGAGTCACCAAACTGAGCTGTTAGACATAACCTTACTAGTTTTATTTAACTAAATGCATGGACCGTTAGATTTTGGGAGTAATGCTGTTAGCTTTAGTGCAGTTTGTTTAAAAATGAGTTCATTAAAATTTGTTCACTATCTGAAGCTGACCAAATCATTTCTACAGGATATACCCACACAAACAAATGTTATATGCTTTCAGAAATAGTACAGCTGTATCAAGTAGTGTATATGCTAAAATGTGTGCACTAATGGTGATGGCCTGACATCCTAACTTGATCATTTTTGTCCTCACTGTACCAGAATTTCCCCAGAGTCCACAGACAAAGCTGTTGTCCCTTTGGAGAAGCTGAGATCAACCCTAGCCTCAAGATTTTAGGATTTTGAAGATGTTCCTGTGCTTTTCTCTTTAAAATATGCAGAAGGGGTTTTCTTATTCTTTTTTATTTAGGTTTGACCACACACAGAGAGCATTAACCTGCTCCAATCAAGAGGAGGGCCTTCAGTGACTGGATTACTGCATTGGCAAGCTCTTGTCACTTTTTCTAATCCTCTATCTAAAATTATATCCAAGTACCTCATCCTCTCTGATAGCCATGGGAATTTTTACTTAGACAATAGGTCAGATATGGGGGAAAGGTTTCACTTTATCTTTTGCCAATAGATTTCATATTCCAAAATATCTGAAACCTAATAAGGTTTTTTAAATGAGTTGTGAATTTATGAGAGATAGTTAGCCTTAAAAGAATGTTCTATGCCCAGAAAAATGCCTTTTGTTTTACTCCCCCTGTTGCTATTTCCAAAATTAACAAAAGTTTTCTGATTGCTTCTGTAATAATGTGATAATAATGGTGATAGCAAACAGCCTGCTACCCCTGCCAAGTTCAAAGGACCATGACATTATTCTTTTGTATAAAAAAAATGTCAGTCCTTAATAAAGCAAATTTTTTTTTTTTTGTGAACTAAAGTTATAATATATTAAATTGCCACATGCCATCTGTTAATGTCAACTGCATCTGTTGATGGTAATGATAGGGTTGGAAAAATCACCCATGCCCTCTGTGAAGTCTCTATATTGTCCTTTTGCATCAGATGGGGAGATCACCAAACAAAACTTCTTCTCCATGTATCAGAAAAAACAAGACCTGATAAAATTAGAATCATGCGATTTAACATCTATTGATACATATGTGGTTTTTTAAAAAATGTATTAGCTACATTTACTCAACTGTAAATAATGACAACTTTAAACAGCTAAAATTGTCTCACCGGGGCAGGAAAGAAGATGAGAAGATCCACATAGTAGAGGAGATTGCAGCTCACTGAGGCTTCACCTCACCTTAGGTACACAGGGAGTCACCACAGAGTTGAGTTCCACACCACCTCACTGGAGAGTCTCGGTAGCCAAGAAAGCAAGAGCAAGATTTGCCCATCAATGTATGACAATGGTGCTAGTGCAAGAATGAAGGTTCCCAGCATAGTAAAAATTCATTCATTGCTCATGAACTAAATTGATAGTGATCTGGGATGCCTTGCTTTCTCATGATATTTTCATCATCAAGACAGTTATTACTTTAAGAAGGCAAACGAGTATGATCAGAGATGTCTTCAAGAAATTTTCCGGAATCTTTGGTAACGACTCTGGAACACTGTTTGCCATTCCAAGGTCTTCCAGAGGCTACATCTGCCCTACCTGGGGCTGAAGGCCACTGGGGCCCTGAGGTTTCTTCCAACTCTTATCAGTTATCCAGGATCATGAGAAGTTTGAGCTTCATGGAGGAATTACTGGATGAGATTCTACAGCCTGTGTAATGCTGGAGGTCAGACTAGGTAATCGTCTGGTCTCTCTTGTCATTTAAATCCATGATCTAAAATGTTATGTAAATCTGTTTGTGTTGAAAAGATATCCCTGGTCAATTTAAGTACAGGATATCCCTCTATTTCCTTCATTTTCAATAGGCAGCTGAAAATTATTTAGGAATAAGACTCATTATCTAAATGGGAATGAATAGCATTAAATATCAAAGGAAAAGTCAATGCTGAAGCTGCTTTTCCATTAACAGTACAAGACTGCAAGATTCCATTTGGAATCAGAAGTTCTAAGAATGGGAAGCATTGCTCAGTTAAATTCATGGGACAGAGGATCATTGTGGTTTTACAAAGACTAATTCTGGTTCCTCACGGGTACCTGCTATGGAATTACTCAGGGCAATTATCTCTGATTAAGATCCATGACTGTTATGTGACTCTCAGTGAATAGATTGCTTATAATCTCACTGAGTAGAAAACAAGAAATGAATAATGTTAGTGGAAGGAACTGCTATTAATAATATTTGACAGAAGAGATCTTGGTTTGTTATTTATTTTAATATTGTAATAGCACCTTTGTCATGGGTCAGGGCCCCATTGTCCTCAGTACTGAAAAAATACATAAGGAAGAGATTGTTCTTGGCTGAAGAGGGTTAAAGGGTAGGTATATCAGCAAATGTTTGCTATTGTCTGGGTAAAAGACTGATTTGAAAAGAGTAGGTCTCAGGTTGAAGGATCATAGTTCTGTGGCTAATTTTTTTAAGGAACTAATAATAGTAGATAAAGAAGTAGTGGGGTAATCATTCTGGAAGGAGGGAAAAACAAACAGCAATAAATGAAATATAGAAGTAGTAGGTAACAAACCCAGGAAAGACCAAAGGCTTTTTTTTAGTTCATGTGCTTAGATGGTTTACCTACTTTGATATGCATATAAAATTAGATGGAAAACCTTCATCCAGAAGACTTTGATTCTGCAGAGCTCCCAATTCTACTGAACACTATTAACGATTTTATAGTCAAAGTGGTAACAAAGGGGACCCAGCACATGATTTCATCTTTAAAAATAGAACACAAGAGATATTTTAATTATACCAAGAATACATCCAACATTTGATCTCCTTAAATGAGGTTTTTCTATCTCCTCCCCCGCCTTTATGTCCAACATACAATTTGACAAGGGTAAAAACAAAATTGGTGTTGCATTTTATTTGCATTGTGGATAATCTTACACAGTAGCAAAACATCAGAAGTAAATGAAATATAGCCAAGTGGGAGGGAACCTCTGATACCAGTAAGATCATTCAGATCTCAAGCAGATAAAATTGTCATCAAGGAAAAGTTGAAATGAACTCTGGGAGGAGATATGAACCATTAAAACTTGACGTGGGATGTGGGGGGTGGAACAGATATAAAAGAGGATACAGTTGGGAATAGGGTGGTGTATTAACATTCTGAAGAGAGTGTGACAGATTCCTCCTCCCTTCCCAAAATGCAATGTAGAAATAATAGGCACCCCTTTTTCAGGAGCAGAGTCTCAGATATCATAGCTCAGATCTCCATAGGTATTTAGGCACCTATGGCTCCTAAGTACCTTTAAGGATCTTGGCCCATGTGATTAAGTAGAGATGTAGAGAAGGACCTCCTGCCAGGAAGTCTCTCATTTTATTATGTCCTTCCAACACAACACTCTGTGAAATCTGGAGAACCAAGAGCTCTGCTAGTTTAATTTAACTCCACATTCCCTAGCCCAGTATCAATCTCTGTCTACAAGGCATAGTTTATTCAACCCACTATACAAAGCTAAATCCCTCTGCATTAAAGCTAAACACATACCTAATGCATGAAACCAAGAGCCATCTATTTTTACCTTTGGGACTTTAATCTGGTCAATGCTTATGTAATTATTTTAATTGGCAAAGTATCTATTTAGGTGCATAGTTTTTTTCCCCAGTGTGTAATATTATTACACCATGAATGTATTCAAGGGCTGACAATGCCATTGAAATCAATGGAGAGAAACAAATTGATTTCAGTACACTTTACAAAATACCCCAGAAGAGGATTTTTGTTTTGTTTTGTTTTTAAATTAAAATGGTGTATCATTAAAAATAAGCATAAATGTTAAAATAACTTTAACCCTCAATCTTCCAAGTGTTGTACAAGATTCAGCTGTGCAGTTCATACTGATCTTAATGATATCTCCACAGACCTCATTAGGGACTGGAGGAAAAACCATTATGCATTGCTTCACCTGTCCTGAGGAGTGTATAATTTACAATTATATACATTTTTAACTCCCCATCCCTATTCCCCCAAAATAAGGTATTTAATTTAGAAATAAAAGTACCTAATATTACATACTATTATAAGTGAAGGTAGATAAAACACAGCTACTTATTATATAATTATACTTTCCCAACAAAAGTCTTGCTCAGACATGTACACACACACACTTTCATACCTACGCTTCACACCTTCAAGATCCAACTTGTTAAACTCATAAAGCTGTAAAATAATTTAACATTTTTAATGAAATATTCCTTTTATTTAATGAACTTGGAAGTGTTTTGCAATTACAGATAGAAAGTCTTCATGTACTAGTAATCTACAAGTCTCCTGTTTCTATTTTATGAACTAAACAAAATGTATTTATTATCTTCACTAGAAGCCAGTACCTCAAGAGACACTTGTGCATCAGCAGAAACGTTGATTCAGTGGTACTGTGATACCATGTCACCTTTTGGAGGAGATATTCTTAGGAACAATATATTTTGCTAGGTCCAAAGATACATTTTTACTCAGGTAGCTCAGAGTACCAGAGATCATACTAGATAGCATAAGTTAGCTCACTAAATGGGGAGTTACATAATATACTATATTACCGATAATTGTCAAAGTTCTCTTCAATGAAGGCATCTGGTTCCTCTTCAGTTAAAATTAAACATTTAGAATTAATTTGTTAAAGCTAGCTAGCGTAAGCTCAGAGTCTCATAATCAAGAATTTGATTGCTATTTCTTTATAACACTGATATCAAAAGACTCACTTGAGATTCCTGTGGAGATCTCATGTATTACTACAGCTCTTCATTGCAATGTCTTCATTTAATGGATAATTTAGAAAGTGTTATTAAAAACTTCCAATGTATCACTTATTTCTTCTTTTTACTTTACTATTAAATATCCCTACCTGTAACCCCTACCTAATCTTCAGCTTCCCCTTGAACAAGTTATAGTCTTCTTGTCTATTTGCCTGATCCTCCTCTGGCATAAACCAGCACAGTTCCATTGGAGTCATGGAAGCTAAGCCTTTTTACAACAGCTGGCAATATAGACTTATGAATATCTACTTTAAAACATGAATCAAGTCTTTTAAAAAGAAATAAAACCATTAATGAAAAGGTTATTTATGGAAGTCTGTGATTTGACTCCATAGACAGATGTCGCTGCAGTAACACCCCTCATCACTACCATCCATGAACTGGGATAGTGAGAAGAGGGTAAAGAGTAAGCACATCAGCTGGAGCTGGTAGCAGTATGGTAGAAGGAACCCTTCTTGCTCCTTGTCTTCACAAGAGAGAAGTTGGAGGAACAAGAGAATTAATCTTCTGTATTTTGAGTCTTTTCAATATTCATTTTTATTCAAAATAGCTGCTGATTTACCAGAAAGTTCTCAATATTTTCTTTTGGCTTCTCTTTCAAAAAAGATTGGACTTAAGAGGTCTTGTGTGTGGCACTGAGGTAGTTCACATTCTATGTGGCCTGAGGTGGGCTCATGAAATGGAGACTTTAAAGAATCTGAGCATAGAATAGTGAGTCATTAGCATACAGTTTGTCAACAATATATCAATACATGCAGGAGATTCATCAAAATGTGTAGCCAATGAAATCAGTGAAACACAGATTGTTTATGCCTTTTTAGAGTAAGCAGCCACAGCAAGAACATTAGAACCTTGTCTACACAACAGAAAACAGAATCTGTTGTACTGAACTAGTCTTTAGTACAAATGGTTTAGTTCATACTAGCCATGCTGATGGAAGTTCTGAACCTCAGCATGTATGCCCTAACTCCACAACAGCACTATTCTAAACCATTTCACTGGCAAAGTTTTCTTGGTGTTCTCTTCTGTTCCCTGGAGCAGTGCATTCTGGAATATTTTAAAAGGCCACCGGTGCTTGGGAGATAGTAGAATAGAAGACTAATTGCATCCACACTGGTAATAAAACGATTCAAGCTGAAACAATATTTAGTTGACTCCAAAAGGTATTTAAACACACTTGTTAATTGTTTGAATCAGTCCTGTGTGTGGATGCTTGTTACAATAATTTTAGGGGGAACAAATGTTACTTAGATCACAGGAATGTCACAAAAATAAATTCATTAGTGTTTGTAAAGTGCTCAGATACTACAGTGATGAGCTTCAGAGCTGTGGGTTCTCCATCTGTGGCTCTACCAGGAAAAAAAAGAAAAATAATATTTGCATCCTAATTGTTTACAGCCAAATGCCGTTCGTAGAGATACATATGCCACCCCATTATCTTCACTGGATGCCATACACATGAATCTGATGATTTAATTAGCCTCTGAACCTTCTAGCATGCTATAAAATAATTTGGCCGGTAGTGCATTCTTGTTTTAATTGGTCATCAATTTTTAACAGGTCATAAATAAGACTTTCTTTCATTTGCTTTCTGTGGGGTGCTTTCTGCAAATGTAGTTGCAAGAGCTTTTTGCAATGGTGTTCCATTCTGGTAGGACAAGACAATATTACTCTCCACCCTGCAGTTATTGCTGCCGCCTCCGGGCTGCAGTCATCACCATGTATGCTATGCTAGCCCACCAAAAGGAAGGAAATGGGCAAGTTGATCTATGTAGTAACTAGAGCTGAGCAAAATCATTTTAGTCTGTAATTTATTCAATGAGCTGAGCTCCATCTGTCTACAATCTGTGCATGAACAGTTTATGATGTTTATTAAATATATTTGTTATTGACAAATAAGCATCAAATAACCTCAGCTAAAAAGCCTTGGAATGTGGTTTTTTCCATGAGCTGTTGATTGTGAGTATTTGATTACCTAATTCAAGCTATGTTGTTTATTTTTTCCTAGATAGGTAATTGGTGCTTCTGTTCTGATTTCATTAGTGCAATTCTTAGACTCAGCTAAAAATGCAAAGAGTTAAAAATTTGCTTTAAGTAACATTGGCTTGTTTTTTAAAACACTGAGCCATAAAATATAGTGGTGGAATGGACCTCAAAAAGTCACATAGTTCATGCCTCTGTGCCGAGGCAGGATCAAGTGTACCTAGCCCATCCTTGAAAGATGTTTGTCTAACTTGTTCTTAAAAATGATGGGGAATCCACAACCTCCCTTTCTAACGTATTCAAGTACTTTACTATTTTTATATTTGGAACTTTTTTTCTACTGTCTAACCTAAATCTCCTTTGCTGCATACTAAACCCATTACTTCTTGTCCTACGTCAGTGGACATGAAAAACAAATGATCACCATCCTCATCCTCATCGTCTTTAGGACGTTTGAAGACTGTGATCAAGTTCTTTTAACCTTTCCCCAGAGGTCAGGTTTTCCAAACCTTTGATCATTTTTTGTTCCTCTCCTCTGGACTCTCTCCAATTTGTCCACGTGTCTCCTAAAGAGTGGTTCCCAGAACTGGACACAGTACTCTAGCTGAGGATTCATCAATGCCAAATAGAGAGGAACATGTCTCATATATGACACTCCTATGAATATGCTCCAGAATTACATTAGCCTTTTTCTGCAACTGCAACACATATCTGACTAATTAAATCTGTGATCCCTTATAACTCCGAGATGCTTTTCTTCAATATTACCACCAAGCCAGTTATTCCCCATTTTGTATTTGTACATTTACTTTTTTTGTTCCTCAGTGGGATACTTTGTAGTTGTCTTTATTGAATTTCATTGTATTGATTTCAGACCAATTCTCCAATTTGTCACTGTCATGTTGAATTCATCTGATCCTCCAAAGTGCTTGCAATTTCACCCAGGTTGATGTTATCTGCAAATTTTCTAAGCATACTTTCCACTTCATTATTCAAGCCATTAATGAAAATATTAATTAGAATCAGACCCAGAACAGACCCCTAGGGACCACTAGATACATCCTCCCAGTTTGGCAACAAATCATTGATAACGCTAAGTACAGATTTTCAAGAAATCGTGCATCCCCTTTATTGTAATTGTATTTAGATCTCATTTTCCTTGTTTGCTTATGAGATTCTCATATGGGACTGTGTCAAAAGCCTTACTGAAAAGCAAGTATACCAAATCTACAGCTTCCACCCACCCACTAAGCCATTAACCCTGACAAAAAAGAAATTAGGTTGGTTTGGTATTATTTTCCTTGACAAATCCATGCTGGCTCTTCTTATAACCCTATTTTCCGCTAGGTGCTTATAAATTGATTTCTTAATGATTTGCTCCAGTATCAAAGTTAGGCTGACTACCCTATAATTCTCCAGATCCTCTTTACTTCCCTTTTTATTGACAGGTATTTTGTTTGCCTTTCTCCAGTGTTCTAGGACTTCATCCATCCTCCATGAGGTCTTGGAGATAATCACTAATGATTTCAGCTCTTTCCTTAAGTACCTTAGGGTGAATTTCATTAGAGCTTGCCAACTTGAACACAGTTAACTAATCTAAATATTCGTCACCCTCTTATTCCTTATTCTAGTTTGTGGTCCTTCTATCTTACTGTTAATGCTGATTGCAGTGAGCATCTATTCAGCGAAGAGTGAAACAAAGTAGGTATTAAACACCTCAGGTTTCTTAGTATCCATTATTAGCTCTCATTCTCTGCTTAGTGGTAGAGCTACACTTTCCTTATCTTTCTCATGCTAATGTATTTATGTAAACATTTCATTTTACCCTCTATGTTACTTGCTAGATGTAACTCATTTTCTGCCTTAGGCTTTCTGATTTTTCCCCCTACATACGAGGTTTTTAAACTGTGGGATGTGCCCTCCTCCAAGGAGGCATGGAGAAACATTCCCAAGGAAGTGAGCAGTGATGCGAGGCAGCTTGTGCCAACCCCACAGGGCAGAGGCAAGGCCAGCCCCCACAGGGGACAGCAGGAGGAAAGGAAGAGCCATCTCCACCCCAAGGCTCACCTCAGTGGGTCATCCAGTCTATGGATCAGGGCCAACATCTGTCACGTCCATGTCAATTTCTGCACCCAGCAGACTTCACGCCCAGCACTGGCTCTGCCCTCAGAGACTGTTGCACATGATCTCCCCTCGCCCTTGGAAGCCCAAGCAGGGTAGGGACAGGTATTGGCCCTTCCCTAGCAGGGCAGCCTGGCTGAAAGGTAGAAGCAGCCCACTGCTGCAGAGGCCCTTGGAAAGTGTCTGTGTATTTGAAAGCTAGAGGTGCAGGTAATTTAATTAAGGTTGTGTTAAGGTCTCTGTTAGGTTTATGAATAGTCTATCAAGCCTACTTCTGCATGTGTCTATTTAGGTCTGGATTGGGGGAGGGACCAAAATTGTAACTCAAAGGCAGGGAGGGGGGGACTCAGCTCAAAAAGATTGCAAACTCCTGCCCTACATGCTGGTGCTGTTCATTTGAACTAATATTTCCATTTCACTGCCAGTGAACTCATGTAGTATAATAGTTGAAAGCAAATATAAAAAGGCACACAGACTCAGCCAAGTACATTGAAGATTTTATTTCAGCAAATATTTGCATAAGGTTTTCATAAGAGGTGTTCATAGCTCCACCACTTCGTAGGAGTGCCCCAAAATGTCACTCTACAGAAGTGCAGACGAAGTGCTGGGAAATAAGGTTCTGTCTCTAAAAGGAATATAGTCCATTTCTCCTGAGTCCTGGCATCTAGTTCCCACTTACACAGCTGCATATCACCAGTTCCACAGCATGATTGGAGCTCCCTCGGAGAGCTCTGTCCACTCGGCTTCTTAAGAACTTTGTATGATTTCAGCCTTTATCACTTATGTATTTTTATTTGGCATATAGCAGTGCCATATCAGACTCAAAATGCCAGGGGGGGAGGAGGGGCAAGGATGGATGCAGGGTACAACACAGCTCCAAAGTTCCACAGAAACCTTTATATGCACATTACACTTCTCATTGCATTTTCTATACTTTGCATTTTTTATATTGATTGTAACTTTGCAGGAATCAGCCTCTGTTCAGCATGCATTGTCCATGGTTCAACTTACTCTTTTGCCTCATCTCTACATTCCTAATTTATTTTGTCTCTTGTTATCTAGTTCATAACAACTAGTTCACTCTTACCTTAGTTGGCTCAGACATTTGGTCTTCTTAGCCTACTGACCTTTTTACTTGTCTTATTTAAACACAAATATCCTGTTTTCATCCTGATGATCCATTTACCTCCCTAATCCTGTCTTTCAAAGAATGAGTTTATTACTTATGTCAGGCCTCAGCTACAGGGTGACATTACAAAATTGAATACTAATGGGATTCTCTCCAAGACCTTTTCCACTTGGCTTATCTAGAATACCTCGTCCAGTTCTGGAAGAACACTTCAACCAGTTCTCTGGGATCGACAACACTCATTTTGACTTTGGATTTCATCAGGTTACTTTATTTGGCTTGCAGCAAAGCTATGCTGAGTTGATCAGATTCAAGCATAGGGGGTGGATATAGGGTGTACCACTCATCCAAAGTTATGCACAGATATTTTCCTTTATGTATATATATATACGTACATTTCATTTGCTATACATTAAATTACATGTTTTTGTCTTGGTTTGGTTAATTTGCAGGAACCAATCCCTGTACAATATGCTCTGGCCACGTGTTGTTCATGAAGAATCTGACCTTTATCTTCCAGGTTATCTTGTACATAGTCCCTAGCATCAAGGTGTTGCTGCTTATCTTAGCTAGCAAAGACATCCTGACTCCAGACTGTATTTACAACTTATCCTTCCATTCACCTTCCCAATTATGCCCACTAAGAAATGAGGCAAGTTACTTATGTCAAACCCAGCCTACAAATGCCATTAAGTTTATTACTTTATATTGTTTTAGACTCTTTGGTAAAACTGTGCAAAATTCACAAAGGAGCTACTCTGGATGCCTTCTGGTGTAAGTGAGATTAAAAACTGATCCACAGTCCTCTAAATTATTTTAGTTATATTGACAGAGTGAAAGTCAACCTTAAGGAACATCTGAATTATCACTAACAATCTATCACTATCTATCATATAACTCCCATCACCCTAATAACTGAGCAACTAACTCTCTTTAATATATTTATCCTCACAACACCCTGGTGACATAAGGAAATGCAGTTATTCCCATTTCACAGATTGGGAATAGAGGCTCATAGAAACTTGCCCAGGGACACAAAGGATGTTTGTGGTGCAGTAACCATTGAAACTGGATTTCCCGCAGTCTAGGCTAGCACTATACCCACTGGAAAATCCTTCCTCTGAGTAAAGCCATGCAATTTCTATTTTACAGATAAAGATGGTTGGGAGACAGATTTCATCAACCATTTTATTTTGTCATCATTTTGCACTGATCAAATATAACGAGGTTTTGATGAGCTTGTGCAATGTGATGTCAAGAACATGGATATGTATGTGACTGAAAGAAATGACTTGTTCACCGGTTTTGAGGGTTTCTGGTTTCACTGCTTTGCTTAAACTAATCTACATAATTGATATAGAAATATAAGAATAATTTGAATTCTTCCAAGTTTTCACAGTTTGTATCAGAACATTTCTAATATGTATATCCTTGAATTTACTTTGACGCAAAGATTCAGCTGATAAATTCGGACTGTAAAATTTCTGATAGTGTTTTTTTTTAAACTTAGATATTTATAAATCTCTTGTTAAAAACTCTTCATAACTAATATTTTGTAGTTTTTTAAATCCATTCCATCTGAAAGTTTCTAAGCAATCAATCTAAACCACAATTAATAAATTGATAAGTACAGTTCTAAAGATTGACTTGCCGACTAAAGTCCGAGTTCAAAGATATTGCTTTCTATTCTGATTTGCAGATCTTTGAAGTGTATAGCCATCGACTTGAACTACACTGGCAGAGTTTCAGCCTAACTATGCAACTAAGTGATTCTTCATTGATGTTGCAAAGTAAGGGACCGTAATCCTTGTAAACCCAAAATCCTAGTGAGTATGTACACTTTTACATGTTAGATGATACAGCCATACCCAATGCAATAACAAAAGAGAGAACATATGTGAATCTGAATCATAATTCCACTTCCCCACTCAATCATCAGACCTACTAAGTAGTCAGGATTTTTACGAGCCAGATAAATTTGTTTTGGCACATCAAAGTATTTCTGCTATGGCACTGTAGAGGCCTCTTGCCATTATCACCTCTGCTCCGTACGGAGATTCTGCTTTAGTTTATGGCCGCAAGAATGAATTAAAGGTGCATGCTTTAACAGCAAATCTCATGCTGTCTATGATGACCCATGCTAGCCAGTGCTTTGTGGGGTGTGTTGCCCACTGCACAGCCCTTCTAGTGCAAATGAGATTGCAGACCCTTCACACTATTTCATGCTTTCCCCCAAGAAGCTTCCTGTAGCTGGAGCCCTGCACTGAGGTATAGACTGGCATAGGCCTCTACTTCTGCATGTGGCTCTATTTCTTTTAACAATTTAATTCATCTCTGTAAATTCTTCAGACCAGGGACTATGGCTTCATATTTATTTGTAGCACCTTTAAGGTGTCATGCCAGACTCCAGATTAAAGTGGAGTAAATTGTGGTACCTCATCATGGGAAAAGCAGCCATGGGAACCTGCTGATAATGTTTACGCCCCTTAACTTAACTTGTAATGTCACCCATGTCTGATCCTACAACATCCTAGAAGGACCAGTGAAGGGAGGCAGAATGTGAGGATTAATTTGGCTTGAACCCTAGTCTGTGGGCAGCTGGTACTTCCATGCTACCGGCAAGTGGCAATGGCAGAGCCACAGTAAATGCACCATATGTCTTAGGAGATCAGTCACTGCTGGAAGTGCCACCCATAGTAGAGATGATTGGCAGCCCCCAATATGTCCTCTGATTGGCAAAGACCTACTATTTAACTCCGGAAGGAGTATCAGAAAGTTGCTTGTGCAGCAAGGTAGATCCCTGACCTGCTGATGAGAGAAACCTTACCATGTTCCTGGTCCTTGTTTCCTTGCCTTTTTTCCTGGATCCTCCTCCCTTGACTTGTTCCCAGTTCCTACCTCCTTACCCTGTCCTCCAGTTCCTCACTACTGACTCTGTCTTAACCTTGGACCCTGGACACTGATCTTGGTGTGACCTTGGCTCTGGACATCAGCTACCAACTCTGTCTCAATCCCCATCAGGCTTGACCACCTATGGCTCTAACCACTGGACATGATTGCCCCACCTCAGTTCCTGACAGAGGGTCATAGGCCAGGCTCACAGAAGTGAACGGGGAAATGCCACAGGAAACAAATGAATCAACAATAGGGGCCTCAGGGATCTGGGTTCTCTATGTTCTGTAGAAAGAAAAGGAGAAAGAAAATGAGAGTGTGCAGTGTTTATGATTGCAGGCAGACAGTATGGAAAAGGGTGGAAGGATTCTTATTCTACAAACCCTGTTAGCAGATATTGAACCATGCAAGGAACTTGAAATCCTGTTAGCTCGTAGGTGGGGCTCTATAACTATACCCTAGAAATAATTAAGGTGAGAGTGGCTCTCTGGGCAAAGAAAGCCTAGGGTTTGAGATGGGAAATCCGAGGACTTGCCAAGCCATGGGCAAAAGGCTAGAGGGGTATAATCACTTAGGGAAAACACCTGATCAACCAAATACAGCTACATCATGTTTTGTTTTGTATTAAATTCTGTAGCGGGGTAGTAAGACATGTTTGTCTAGTTGGCTTTTCTCCAAACTGTTAACAGTGTTCTTTATGTAACTATATATTTACATACTCAACCCAATAGAATCACATGTTGTAATCATTTTTATTGTCTTAAGAGTTATAGCACAAGAAAATAATTGACAAGTTTTTTCAAGCTGGCATTTTTCCATGCTACTGAAAGAGTGCAATAGGATGTTTCAAGCAAGGACCAGCAAGAATGAATCTTTCCTTTCAACAAGTTAAATTTATGAAAAAACAATTTGGTTCTGTAAAATGGAAAGAGGACTTCCATCTTACAGAGGGTCTGAAAATCTGAAAATTACTGCCTTTGTCAAAAAAGTACATTTCCAGGTTTACACAGCTCCATCTACTGTACAAATTTCCCAAGTAAATGAGCACTCATTACCTAAGAATGGATGCAACAAAATAAGTAGATTGGTGCAATTATTGGTGTCTGCTGCTCCTCCACTGTAGAGAGCTGTTCTGCTCATCAAAATCTGTAAGCTTAAAAGCTTTACTGCTATCTCGCTAAGTTATTTTCAAAGTTTGATAAAATTGGGAAGATTTTTCATTTATTCATTATTTTAGTTTTAATAGCAAATTAGTCTCTGATTACTAAGATATTGAGGCAGATATTGAGCTAAGTTAATCAACAAAGTACATAGTGGTGTGAATTGCAGATTGGATCTAAGCTAATTAAAAATAATAAAAAGGGGAAATTACAAAGTAGTCCAAATTGCACCATTTTGGAACTCAGTGGTTATACTAAAAGATTAATTCTAGTTAGTTAATCAGGGTTCATAATAGCAACTGTGGAGTTAAATTCAAATCCTTGGCCCTCCAGTCTTGTACATATGCGTATACAGTACCTAGCCAATTGGTTTCCACAATACCTGATTGGGGCACCTACAAGCTATTGTAATACAAATATTAATAGAAGATTTTAATAAAGTGAGAGATTTCCAAACAAGAGGAAATGTTCTAATTCTGTTCTGGAACATGAGAGAGTTAGTAGGGAAAAACTGAATGTCAAGGAAGAGAATTGGGAGAGGTGCAGCAAGAAGAATGAACAACCAGTCCTTTCTGTTGTAACATGTAGTCCATACATCAAATGACAAAAGAAGGTTAGTTTGGAAACTCCAGCAGCCAGGCCTCCGTGACTCAGGGACCTCTCAGCGTCAACTGTCAAAGGGCAGAGTGGGTGGTTGGATTTTACAAGGATCCCCTGGCTCAGATATAGACATCATAATTCACTGAAAGGTGTCATGTAAGGCCTGTACCAAGAGCCAGTAGTCCACTGGTTGACAAACATTGCAAAAGCTAGGTAAGGAGTTCTGTATTTGTACTGAAAATTATGTTCTTAAGGTCTTGGAGTTAAGGCAAGTCACCAGGAGAGGACATATCTCAGAAATGTTCTTTTCAGGCATGAAGTAAGACACTTATCTCCCTGTCTGGCTATTTGGGTATTGTATGCCTCACACAGTGTCCCTATTTGCACACAAAGCCAGAGGCAAAATGAGAGATTATGAAATCTCTCACAAAGGAAATCTACAAAACAAACAAATAGCAGGGGTATTCTGTTTATGAAAAGGACAGTTCTCGTATATCTTGGAGCATAAGGAAACATACCGAAGCCTTCATCTGGGAGGCAAGCCAGCAGCATAGTTGGCTCATGAAAGGAAGATCATAGCCAGCTTGGTTGTAAAGTGCTGCAAGGATTTTGGGTGAGACATAGTATACAAGTCTAGGCTCTAGAATGCCTGTTATGTTTTAAATGTACCCATTTGTTTCCAGTATTTCTATTTGCTATTACTTGTACCTCTGCCTTTGTTAAAATAAACATACTCATTTCACTACAAACATGTAAAAATTTAGTGTGTTAAACAGAGCAGTAATCTGAGGTGGAACTGGTAAAATGGGGTGCATGGTTACTTTGGAAGCAATGAGTCTGTTCAGGGAAGCATGGCCTTGATACTCCAAGCAGATGCTCAAAGGGCTCAAGGGTTGGAATGTGCCTGTTGCTAACCTGTGGAATAACAACCAGTCCTACAAGGCCTAGAGCAGATTGGTTGTGTCGTACAGGGCTGGTGGAGTTGGGGAAACTGATGCACAGAAAGCACAGACAAACTTCCCTCCTGCTAAAGGCAGGTGGGAGAGAGAGATGTCTCATGACCCTGGGTACCCCCAGGAAGCACCAAAGTTTCCTGCAACCAAAGATTTGAAATATTTCAGATGGCTTCCCGTTTAATTAACAAATCACCAGGATACTAGATCAACAGCTGGATATTTACCATATGTGATGCTGCAGGTGGATATTCCATCTGTTCTACCATCCACTGTTTGCATCAAGGTCTACATTCTGTTTTGTGATGGCAGCAATTCCCGCATCAGCCAGCCAACTACAAAAGAAACAGAGATGCACAACTGAAGTATGGAGTTTGCCCAACTTTGGCAAGGAGGGTTTTGCCTGAGGAGTAAGCTTCTGACAGGTCTGCATCTCTCCTGGCAGGACTGAATAACCTTCCTCTGTCTGATCATGGATAGCCAGACAAAGAGAGGATGTGTCCAGAGAGAAGTCGCACTAAGGCAATCACCAAGGTAATTCAAACAGTGAAGAGAGACCCCCATAAACTTATACTTGGTATTATTCTGACTTATACTTTGTATCAGTCTTTATCCTAAAGTCATGGAAGAAAGGTCTAACCCTTTTGTCAGGTCATGCAGAGCCCCTCACAAGTCTTTAAAGGTATGTCTACACAGGCAGCTGAAGCAAGCCTCCCAAACTTGGAAAATATGAACTCATATTATGAAGAATTACCCACCGTGAGAGGATTTCACCATTTGATAGTGTAGTCAGCTAACCCTCAGCTTGAGCTTGACTGGAGCATCTTTGAGTATCTTGCCCCGAGGTCTCTTATAGGAGCCCCAGCTCCTAGGCCTGTCCCTGGTGGGAATTCAGCTCACTTCTAGGGTCTTTTTGGAGCCCAGTTTACAGTCCTTTTTTTCTCTAGTCTCTGGCAGCTCTTCCCAAGTCCCACTGCAGGACACCAACTGGAAGGAGCCCTTCAGGGCCTTTGCTCATATTGAGCTTGTAATGACACTCTGCCCCAAGTAGTGGAGGAGTAAGGAAATAGCTTTGTTAAGAGGTCACTAACAGTTCCTGTTGATTGGCACACACCTTCCTTCCTCTGGAATCACTCCTACACCCACACCTGTGCTCAGTCTTCCTCTTATGAGCTCTACTTCTCGAGGGGAAGCATGTTCTGCAAGTGAGCCTAACTGAGGCTGAGTGCTGGAATGTTTGCTAGTTTTTCCACCTGTGGGATGTCCCGTCACAGATAAAGGATTTTTGTGTGTGACTATGGACAATGTGTGTGCCTGTGTTGTGGAGGAACCCAAACTTGGGGGTCCTTGCTTCCATGTCCATTTCCCAGCAGATGGTTCAAATAAGCCAGACAGCAGTTTAGGAAAGTCAGGAATTTATTCCTTATGTAAAGAAGTTGTCTCCTGTATGCTAGGAGAGACATAGAGCATACATTTTTAAAAGCCTTTATATTTCTTAGCAAACAGTCTATTTACGTCACAGTTTCCATAGCAACAGTTTCACATAATCTCTGATACAAAAATTCCTTACTCCAACAGTTTCAACTTACCCTATCTAGGAATAAGTTTTTCTTTACATTTCATTCACGCCTACATCCTAGGCCAAATACCTTATTTTGTTACTGTTACACATTCAGGGTTAAACATCTGCCACCTAAGCATTTATTCTAGACTGAACATCACATCTCAGGCTCTGTCAGCCATATCACAAACTTATTCAAGGTAAAAAACAGAGACTTCATTTTCTTTTCCTTCCACAGTGTACAGTGTTTGTGTATTTAAGCCTTAATTTTCAGTGTCCTTTTATTTGGTACCCTCAGTTAGTTGTGGGGACTCAGGCCCCAGTCCCGCACACATTTTAAATACACGAGTAGTCCCATTAAATGCTCTAATCTTGTGTCTGTAATTAAGTGTGTGTGTGTAAGAATCTGAAGAATCAGAGTGATTTACTATAGCCTTTTTACACTTCCAGTGAGGTAAAGTGTCTGTGATAATAGTCTTGGGAGACTGATGTATCAAGCTAGATTCTAGAACTCTTTTATTACCTTGCTAATAACTCATGATATGAATACCTTAATGGGATTTTACAGCAATCCATTGTCCACAACCATCAATGCCCTGGCCTTTACATGCCCTCTAAAATAATTGCTATAAAAAGGATTCAAAACAGAAAGGGAAATAATGAGTGGGGTAAAGTAGGAACAGATTTTACCATCAGAGTTTTTGGAAAGTTACAAACTTTAACATAGAAATACTTTCCTTGAAGTTTTGCCTTGAGCAATTTTGTCTGGGATGCTCTATGTCTGACACCAACGGTGAGTAATAGTGGAACAGGCAATAGAAATAAGACTGCCGAGGCAGCAACTATATAATGAAAATCACTTATAAGTTTAAGGTGAATCTAGTGACTTGAAGTTTGTGGTGGTTTAATGACTAAATTATTAACAGAGCATTTAGTAAACTTAAAACTCCAAGTCACCCAAAAGCAGCTGATTACTATCAGCTGTTTCTCACAGCACTGTTATTTAAGAAAACTCCTTTAACTGAGTTTTTGAAGCAAAAGGGACAGCATTCAGATGTGAGTCAATGAAAAGGAGTGCTTGTTTACACTTAACCAGAAAACAGAGGAGGAATAAATAGTAACAATGGGACCCCACCCATAAATTCTAGATTACATCCGCATAAAACACAGGTTACACAATTCATATAAATGCCATTTTGAAAAGATTCTTACAGAGCTATGCGGTTGAAGCGAAATTGGCATGTCAGAAAGATAAAGATGAAATGATCTTCAGTTTTAAACTAAAAGGTATAATTGAAAAAAGGCATACGATAGATGCATCTAGGAAATAAAATATTGTGTATAGAAGAATGATATTTTGGACACTAGACTAGACAGAGAGAAGTGGAATATTTAAATTAATAAGGACTTGATAAAGATGAGTTTGAAAAGGCTGAGTCCAAGGAAAAAATTCTTGCCCTGCTTAGAGCTATAGCATCACAGTGACAGATGGAGTAGGAGACTACAACAGACATTAGATTAAATTTTTACAGTAAACTGTGCGCTCTCAAGAGATGTTCCAAACTTAGTAAAGGTGACACTGACATTTATGAAACAATAATAGATCTCCCACTTCACCAGATGTACAGGAAAAATACTCAATCTGCAGCCACAGCATCACAGGCTGCAATTGTATAATCTCCTCAATACTAATAAATTAAGTATAGTTAGAACTTCTATGGGATACCTCCAAGAGAAAACCAGATTGCTAAAGAAAGTAATATACCTGTTTTGGAAGATGGGACTTCTCTGTCATTGTCGGTACCTACATGGTGTTAAGAGGAAGTGTGATGGTAGAAGTGTTTTCTTTCAGATGAGTCATCAATGATTCTGTCTATCTAGAGTCTTCCTGAAGATTCAATTGGATGTTATTTTTTCCTTCACTTCCTGTTCTGAACCATTGTCATTTTGCCATGTGTTGTTCAATGGTAGCAGCTTTCCACCTTGGAGGTGGCTGTATTTCAATAATGAATAGCTACACTGATAGGTTTTTATCAGATTTGCATAATGTGATTTGCCCAACTCAGTCCAGGCGAGTAAAAAATTTTTTTAAATGAGTGAGTTCTCTCATTTGTTTTTATATTAGCACCAATAGCCGCATGATAAGAGTAAGCAAGATGTTTTTGCAGTAAGTTTTCATGACAGTTTTTCAAGGCTATTTTATATATGCATAGCCTGTAAAATGCTTTGGGATTAAATATGGAACAAGAAGATATACATAACTCATTTTCCTTTAAATGGAGAAGACATGCAAATCAAGCATTGTTGTAAGACACCTTAGTGTATCTTTCTCTGCGAGGTTTTAGACTAAAGGTATAGCCAATGGCTTTACTACAATCATGTGTTGCTACTGAAAATGTTTAAGGTAACAAATAACCAACATTAGTAAAAAAAATTTAGTCAAAGACAAAGTAATACAATGCAGACAGGAAAGAGTTAATAATTTTCTAATCCATCCAGGAAATAATTCTCATAGTGTTCAGTTCTCCATACATAGAAGATGAACTACCAAAATATTCATTTAAACTATCTGTATATATAACATACATAATAATATAGTTTACAAGTTAGGGAACATTTTATATGTCACCCAAGACTTACTCCTCAAATTAGTTTCTTGTCATATTTTCATGTGTCGTCCTGTACCTTTCCTTATCTTTTGTTTTGGGTATTACATTCCAGGTGCTAGTGGACTATGAAGGTACCTCCCAACGATACCAGGGCATAACATTCATATATCTTGTCTTTGACAGGTTTTGTCTTTTTCAGTGCCAAGAGCTCAGTTCAGCTTTGCAAGGTGTTATGGGATATATATACACACCTTAGCACAACTAAAATGGAGTAAATAGAGCATAATACAATTCAGTTAACACAACATTTTATATGATATAATGTATACAATGTTAATATCATGCATGTAACACATATTACATATTAGTGTGGGGTATATAAATCAGCTAACAGGACTGAAAATTTGAATAAGAACAAGAAGAATACCAATAACTAACAGAGCAATTGCTATGCTATAGAATCAAGACAAGAAGAAAGTAATTTCTGTTAGTTCCAGAATTTCTGATCAGTGTATAATACTGTAGCAAAGCAGACAGCATTAGTATCTTCATTTTTGTGTTTTGTTTTTTATCATTATTTATTAATTAATCCAATTTCATTCTAAGTAGAACTGATTTATATAATTCAATGTACTTGTTCTGATTGTTTTGGTTTATTGCATTGTGGTAGCATAGAAATTAATGATAAAAGCATTTTGGATATTTAAATTTTTTTCCATTTTGAATGAAATTACTTATGTCTGTCCAAAGCCCTAATGTGAATAATTTTGGAAATTCAAACAAAAATCCATTAGCCATTTGTGAGTAATAGAAGCAAGCTTTGTACAACATTGTATTCATTAAACAAACAAACAACCCCCTGTCCAATTTTTTATTTGTATTAACTCAGCAATGGTTTTGTGTCATTTTAGAGATATCTGAGCCATTAGTGATTATTTTTGAGAAGTCATGGAAGATGGGAGAGACTCCAGAGGACTGGAAAAGGGAAAATATAGTGCCAATCTATAAAAAGGGGAATAAGGACAATTACATACCACTCGGCTTCACTTCAGTACCCAGAAAGATAATGGAGCAAATAATTAAGCAATCATTTTGCAGTCACCAAGATGTTAACAAGGTGATAAGTAACAGTGAGCATGGATTTGCCATGAACAAATCTTATCAAACCAACCTGTTAGCTTTCTTTGACAGGGTAATAAGTCTTGTGAATGGGGTGAAGTGGTAAATGTGATATATCTTGACTTTAGGCCAGGGCTAAAGGTCAATTAAAATTATGTTGATGATCATAAGTCACTTTAATAACATCGGTTGAGCACGTCCACACATTGCTCATTTTGTTGGCTGAGCGTGTCCACAGTTGTTGCTCTTGCTTCAATGCAATGAGCATTGCATTTTGGGTAGGTATCCCACTGCACAACTCCTTGCTGTCACCCTCTGCCACTGTGAGCTATGGGAACAGATTGTGGTGCATCGCTGAGACGTGTTTGCTATCCCATTTTTTCTGTCCCATAATCCCATGGCTTCAGACTTCATTTTGTGCCATTTTTCAACAGTCCCTGTAAACTGTGCACCCACTATCACTGCCTGAAAGCATGGATCCTGAGCTGCTGAACATTGTGGTGATGAGTGTTATGAACACAACATGGCTGGTCCTGCAGTGTTTGAGGAATTATGAGAAAGACAATGAATTGGTGATGCATGCTTTGCATAATTCAAGTTTGCTGCTGACATCCATTCAATATCTTGACACCATGGACTTTTGGTACTGGGCTTGGGAAACAAGCATTAAGTGGTGAAATCGTATCATGATGCATGTATAGGATGACAAGCAGAGGCTGCAGAACTTTCAGATATGCAAATCCATCTTCCTGGAACAGTGTGCCAAGCTTGCCCCAGCACTGCAATGCAAGAACACCAAAATGAGGGCTGCCTTCACTATGGAAGGAGTAAGTGGCAATCACTGTGTGGAAGATGGCAACTCCAGACTGCTACCAATCATTCACAAACTAATTTGGAGTTGGAAAGTCCACTCTGGGAGTTGCTGTGATGCAAGTGTGCAGGGCCTTTAATTGTCTTCTGCTATAAAGGACTGTGACTCTCAGTAATATACAGAAAATAGTTGTTGGATTTGAGGCAATGGGATTCCCTAATTGCGGCAGGGCAATAGATGAAAGACATATTCCAATTTTGGCCTCCAACCATCTTGCGACGGACTACTTCAACCTAAAGAGCTACTTATCCATGGTCTTGCAGGGGGTGGTAGATCACTGGGGACATTTCACTGACATCAATGTGGGGCAGTCAGGGGAGGAGTATGATGCATACGTCTTTTGGGACACTGGACTGTTTAGAAAGCTGCATGCTGGGACTTTATTTCCAGACCAGAAGATTCCAGTGAGAGATGTGGAAATGCCCACAATGATCCTAGGAGACCCCGCCTACCTCTTGCTCCCACGGCTCATGAAGCCTTACACTTATCTGCAAGGAGTGCTTCAACAACAGGCTCAGCAGGTGCCGAACGATCATTGAATGTGCCTTTCAGTGATTAAAAGGACGCTGACACTGTCTTTCGGGCCAGTTGGACCTTAATGAGGAAAACCTTCCCATGGTCATTGTAGTCTGCTGCACTCTCCATAATATTTGTGAATAGAAGGGCACGAAGTTTCCCCAGCAGTGGACCTCTGAGGCTGATTGGTTGGCTGCTGATTTTAAGCAGCCAGATACAAGGACAATTAAAGGGGCGCAGAGGATGCTATTCAAATCAGAGAGGCTTCAAAAGAGCATTTTGACAATGATTCCCAGTAATATGTCTTTATGTGATGCATTGGGCCAAGTAATGTTTACTTGCCACTTTGAATTACCCCTGTAGTGCTTACTTTATGCGTGTTAATTGCTACGAGCAAATATTCCTACCTATAACTTTTGTGTTTCAATGTGTGAACTGAGCTATATATGTATGTATATTGCCAGCGATCCCTCAAAATTTGAGGATGATCTCTTTTATTTTTTATGGGTCCTTGGTGAAAGAGGAGACCGATTCTTAAGCCACAGACTCAATGGCAGATCTTGGAGGTGATGTTGGGAGGCAGGGTTGGGCCATGATTGATGCGTGACAGTTATTTGTCCTTTCTTTTCTGCTGGTTTTCTGTGACCATAGTGAAGCGATTTTCCTCAGAAGTAGTCATTCCTTCTCTGAAAAGTGTTTGCCAGTTAGTCCTATCTTTGGCTACTATCTCTCAGTGTTTGATGTCGATGCCACATCTCTTGATATTTGCCTTGAGTATGTCTTTAAACCATTTATTTTGGCCTCCCCATTTCCTTTCTCCTTTGGTGAGTTGGATGTACAGCAATTGTTTTGGTAGGTGAGCATCAGGCATGTGCACACAGTGTCCGCTCCACTTCAGCTGGTGCTGAATCATTAGAGCCTCAACACTGAAGATATTGATCTCCATGAGGACACTGATGTTAGTGAGGCGATCCTCCCACTTTATTCTGAAGATCTTCCGGGTATTTTTCGGGTATTTTCTGTAAGTCACCCAGTTCTCTCAGCCATAGAGGAGCGTTGGAATTACCACCTCTTTCTATAATAAGTGTCTAGTGTGTGTTCTGATGTCATGGTTCTTGAATACCATGACAGTGAGACAATCTGCCAAAGCAAGGCTGGCACAGTGGATTCAGTGATGAATCTTGATGTTTATGTTTGCCCTCTCTGACAGATATCTGTCAAGGTAGGCAAAATGTTTTACATTTTCCCATTCCTCTCTGTCAACGTAGAGCTTTCTTGCTGGGTCTGATGATTGAATGGGAGCAGGCTGGTGGAGAACATTTGTTTCATCAATGTTCAGGGTTAGCCCTACCCTTCTGTTAGCTTCAGAAAAGCAACCAAAGGTGTTTGTAGGTCCTCCTTCGAGTGTGCAACTACAGCACAATCATCTGCATACTGGAGTTCGGTTATTGTTGCCAATGTTACTTTAGTTCTGACACAGAAGTGAGAGAAGTTGAAGAGGTTACCGTCAGTCTTATTTTGGATGCCAGTGCCCTTTGGCAGATGATTTTAGATTAACATTTTCATAGCTGGCAGGAAAATTGAGAAGAGAGTTGTTGTCAGTACACAACCTTGCTTCATGCCAGTTTGTTTGGCAAAAGGCTCAAAGGTAGAGCCACTGTACAGGACAGAGGCAGTCATCTAGTCACAGAAGAGTCTTACAAGGGTTGTAAATTTACTTGGGCAACCAAACTGTGACATGATTTTCGATGGTTGACAGAGTCAAAGACTTTGATGAGATCGATAAAGACCATATACAGCTCCTGGTGTTGTTCTTGACATTTTTTCTGGATCTGCCTAGCTGTGAAAATCATGTCAATGGTGCCTTGTGATGGTGTGAAGCCAGACTCTGGGAGCGCTTCCTCTGCAAGAAGGAGCAGATGATTCAATCAGATTCTATCAAGAATCTTCCCAGTAATGCAGAGGAGGTCAATGCCTCGATAGTTGCCATAGTCAGCTCTATCCCTGTTTCTGAAAACCGTGGCAATATTAACATTGTGTAAGTAAGCAGGGATTTCTTCAGGGAGCCAGATTTTGAGAAGCAACAAATGGAACTTGTTTGTCAGTGTTTCTCTCCCCACTTCAGTACTTTAGCTTGTATGTCATTAGGATCTGATCACTTAGAATCATAAAATCAGAGAATATTAGAGTTGGAGGGAACCTCAGGAGGTCATCTAGTCCAACCCCTGCTCAAAGTAGGACTTATTGTTCTTCATTTGCTTAATTGCTTTATGGACCTTCTCAAATGTTGGTGTACTGGCCAGAGTTTCCCAGACTGGGTGCTGAGGGATGGAGTCAATGATGTCATCAATCACAGTCAATTTTTGATTTAGAAGCTTTCGGTAGTGTTCCAGAGCTTTTGAATGGATTCATTGTCTTTGAGAGGAGTATTACCATCTTCAGATCTCAGCAGTGTGAGACGACATGAGGTTGGTCCGTACAAGGCCTTTGTCTCACAGAAAAAAACTCCTCATATCATGTCTGTCAGTGAATGCTTGAATTTCTTTTGCTTTGTCCTCCCACTATTTATGTTTGATTTCTTGAATCTTCCTTTGAACCATAGCTTTGAGCTGATGGAGAGAACTTTGTTTCTGACTGGATGATGAATGATTTTGCCAATTGCAGTAAGCTTTCCTCCTCTGGTCTAAGAGGGCTGTGAGCTCAGTGTTGTTGTTGTCATACCAGTCCTGAAGACAGAAGGTAGAAAGGCTGATGGATTCCTCACAGTCCTCATGGATGGTCTGTTTTAGGCCTTCCCAATCTGTAGGTATGCATTTCACAAATTTAATTTCAAAGACTCATGTTTAATAACAGGATCAAACACAAACTTTTGTTCAAACAGGGCACATGACAAAGAAGAACAGTCTCATGGTTAGGGCTGTGTATAACTCCAGCTTTCGTTGGAAATCAATCTGTAGATGTGGAGTGCATGTGGTATTGTGAGGAACCAAGAACATGTGAGGAATGCGGTGAGGGTGTTTGCGGAGGGCATAGATCAGAATTTTGTAGTGGATGGAGGGGCAATCTGGAAGGGATGTGCCCAGATTGAAGATTAATGGGGGACTTAAACATCTCTGTCTGGCCCTCCAGGAGCTTTATCATTTGCTCCTGCCCCTGTGTCCTTTCCTGGCTATCTAGTCTGAATCTCTCATTGATTGTGTCCATCCATGCTCATGTTTCACTAAGTGCTGCATTCAACAGATGTACTTCATGATACATATACTCTTTTTTTTCCTTCTGTGTCTGTACCTTATCTGTCAGAGGTGTGCCACCAGTGTGGAAGAATGGGTCTTCAAGGACACATCTGCAGAAGACAAAGTAAAACAGAGAACAGAGACAGTATTGTGAGTGCGCTCACTGTTGTGAATCACAAACATTACACAGACTTATTTTTCACTGTCCCTTGGCCAGTATGAGTCCAAATATGGTCAGTTCATAGGGAGGGTGGGCAAAGGGAATGGGAAGAAGGGACAAAGAGTGGTTTGTGAATGGGGTTACCGTAAGGGGCGAGGAAGCCTATTCTGAATATTTGTACCCTTTTCCATGATGGTCATGATGGGCATCAACAGACACTTCCTGGAGGCCAATTAGGGCAACATAACCAATCTTGGTGTCTACACTGATGCTGTGTCGCTCTAACTATATTGCAAAAATCTCCATGCCACTCGGTGAGGTGATTTTATTTTGTGGTCATAGCAGGGAAGTTATATTGTTGGGAGGATCATTTCAATTTGCACACACCCACCATTTTGTCAATGAAAGCTGACTTTTGTCAACAAAACTGTGAAGTGTAGACAAGACCTTAGTAAAGCTTTTGATACTGTCTCACATGAACTTCTCATAAACAAACTAAGGAAATGCAACATTGGTGGAGCTACTATAAGGTGGATACTTAATTGGTACATTCCCAGAGAGTAATTATCAGCGGTTCACAGTCAAGCTGGAAGGCCATATGAAGTAGGGTCCCTCAGAGTTCAGTTCTGGGTCCATTTCTGTTCAATATCTTCATCAATGATTTAGATAATGGTCTAAAAAGTACACTTAAAGTTTATGGACAATAGCAAGCTGGGATGGCTTGCAAGTGCTTAGGATGATAGGATTAAAATTCAAAATGATTTGAATACACTGGAGAAATGGTCTTATGTAAATAGGATGAAATTCAATAATGACAAATTCAAAGTACTCCATTTAAGAAGGAACATTCAGTGGCACACATACAAAATGGGAAATGACTGCTTAAGGACTACCGCGGAAAGGCATCTGGGGGTCATAGTGGATCACAAGCTGAATATGAGTCAACAGTGTCACACTGCAGAAAAAAAACCAGTCATCATTCTGGAATGTATTAGCAGGAGTATTGTAAACAAGCCACAAGAACTAATTCTTCTACTCTACTCCATGTTGATTAGGCCTCAACTGGAGTGGTGTATTCAGTTATGGGCACCACATTTCAGGAAAGCTGTTGACAAATTGGAGCAAGTCCAGAAAAGAGCAACAAAAATGGTTAAAGTTCTAGAAAACATGACCTATAAGGGGAGACTATAAAAACTGGGTTTATTTAGTCTGGAGAAGAGAAGACTGAGGGGGGACACAATAAGAGTTTTCAAGTACATAAAAGTTTATTACAAGGAGGAGGGAGAAAAATTTTTCTTCTTAACCCCTGAGGATATGACAAGAAGCAAGGTGATTAAATTGTAGTAAGGTTGGTTTAGGTTGGGCATTAGGAAAATCTTCCTAACTGTCAGGGTAGTTAAGCACTGGAACAAATTGCTTAGGGAGGTTATGGAAAGTCTATCATTGGAGATTTTTCAAGAGCAGGTTAAACAAACACCTTGTGGGCACAGGGACAAAGGATGTCAGTTCTGGGCCACATTCCTGGGGAGGCTGGGGGTCTGGGGGGTGGAGGGGCTTTGGACATGAATTGTCCTTTGTGGGACCCTGACTTTGTGGGACCCTGACTTGAAAAAGACCTTATACCACACAAGCAATAATCATGTGCAAACCACAGCACTTTTCTAGCCTTGAAGTTAGGGAGGTGGGGAGAAGCAAACAACAGCAATTCTCTAGCCTTGAAGTTAGGGAAGGAGGGAGCACATCAGAGCAACTTTCTAGCAGAATCCAGAACAGGGCAAACCTGCCCAGTAGGCACCATGGTAACAGAATCGTAATATGGGAAGGCTATATTTTGTCGTCCCCCCCAACCCCCTAACATACACAGAGAGAATGTAAAAGGGTGTTATATCCACCTGGACAAAGAATGTGGTAAAAGGGTGTTATCTCTTCTTTCCCAGACATCATGTCTGTTAGGGGAGGCTTGAGATCTCTCCCCTAGTTTTTCCCTTGTTGCTAGTTTGTTAAGGAACTTCATGGTCATTCCTGCTGTTCAGATAAATGTATATGCTACGCAAGTTTCGTGGGAAATAACAAATGGGTGAGTATAATTATGTGCCTCCCATAGCCATTAATATTCATTTTATAATAATTGATATCACCAAATAGGGATTTTATGGGCTGTTGTAGCCGTGTGAGTATTTACATATTATTTTAGATAAAAAGTTGTAAAGTAGTGAACTCGGGGCTCACTGTGTTGGATGTGTGGGACAAAGGGGAATGAGTGGACTAGAAGCCATAACTGAATAAACGCCCCTTATCACTCCACCTGGCTCAATTTCTCTCTTTTCAACCAACCCTGCGACACACCTGTCACAGATGATATAGTTAGGGATGATCTACTTACTCCTGCCTTGAGTGCAGGGGACTAGACTAGAAGAGTTCTCAAGGTCCCTTCCAGCACTAAGATGTTATGATTCTATGATTTCAAATTTGTTGTGCTTCTAACTGAAGATTATATAATTTGCCTAGGATATGAACTAACAAAGTTCTGACTGTTGGAAAATCATGAATGAAAACATGTGTAATACTGATATAAACACATATGGAAGCATAAGTAGTCTGAAAATATAAATATCAAATCATTTATCATTTTTCATGGGGAAGGGAAAGCAGTCTTGTGGTTGTTTCTGGGTAGTATAGAAAAAATGCACAAATCCTTCAAAATATGATATTCTGAAAGCCAGTAAACATAAAAAATACAACTGATGGCTTTAGTAGTTCAATATTGTTTTATAATTTAATCTGAATGAAAGCTTGTGAATAGACCTAGTTCTACCTTTTAGGGCATTGAATTCTGTAATTGATTCTCCATAGTCCCTATAATCTCTGCGAAGCACTTTCTGTCCCATTATTTTTCACACTTTGCACTTCTCAGCAAAGTGGCAGAGTACTGCTTGGCTGGCAAGCTGAGAATTGTCTCAGCTGAAGGATGCTCTGAGCTGGTGTGAATTAATGTAGCTGGCTCTTGTGTCAACTTTTCTCTACCCCATATTGGTATTAGTAGCAAGAAGCCTGTACGTGTCCTTTGCCAATTCTGTATTATTATAAACTCCCCCCAAACTGTGCTACTTTAAACTCATGAGTTGACAAAGATATACCAAGAGAATCTGGGAGACAAGTTGCTCCTTGATGGCCTCCCCAATTTTCAGCATTTTCAGAAAGTCAGGCCACTTGAAGCTGTCTCACATTGGGCACCCAAAATCATTAGTCACTTTTTAAAATGTCAGCCTACTATTAATAATCTGAAAATGGAGAAATCATTCTTCTCCATTCCTAGCTCACAAAGAGCTTGGCTTAAAGTCTTCACATTTAAGTTGTTCTTTTATGTTTATCCTTCTTCTCAGGATTCCCTAAGAGTTCAGAGCAACCCAGTTTTGAGGAGCCCCTAAGTGGCATCTCTCCCAGTAAAGAGTGAAACTGGGAAGTTGTTATTTGGTTGTCAGCAGAGTGCTGTGGGTATGAAAATCCATTGGTGTATTTATGCCCCTATGGGAAGGAAAAATTGTGGCTTTGCTCCTCTCCCCCCATTATGTCTCTGCCAATTGTACTCCCCTTTTCCTTGTTTTTTTCTCTTCTTCATTCTCATTTTGCCAGTTGTGTTTTCCCTCCTTTTGCCTATGTCCTTCCATGCAGAAGACAATGCAACAGCCACTGAAAGCCACCTTACTCCCACCACATTCTTTCCAGCCAGAGAACTTGGAGGAGGACCTCTGAGCAGCCAGGGGAGGAGAGGAAGCAGCCTATACATTCCTAAGGTTTTATAGCCACAATGGCCCTATGTGGTGAGCTTGAGAAACTGCAGAAAACTGCAGGAGACAATTCAGTTTCTGCACCCTTTGCTAAATGTGTATTCCAGCAGGGTGGAGGGAATGCAGTAGGATGGACAGAAATGACTGTCACACTCAGTACATAATACTTGGCAGGTCTGAACCTTTAGGTACTTAGTAATTTTTCCACCGACATTTCCCCATGCACCATCACTGCAGTTTATATGCTCCAATATTCAGGGGTAAAGTTTAAGACTATTGCACTACCAAGCTTCTTAGCTCAAGAATGACTGCTACAGAGTTTAGAAACTACAGAACTATCACTACACAGCTAAACATTGGATTAGCTACTATGATCAGAGAATAATTATTACACTCATGATAATTACTATGAAATTTGAAGTTTTGCAGTGCTAATGCTGAACCTTCTAAGTCTGAGCTCTGGAGAGTCCAGACAGAAAATAAAATGAGAGTATAAAGATAATGGATTTCAGGCAGAAGATTAGATTAAGATAGAGTTAAGATTATGGATATTAAAAACTTTAAATCAGAACAACATTATCTGAATATTAGTTATCAAAGTTAGTTATCAAAAAACAAACACACTGCACAGTTTACATTCATGACTTAAACGTAATGCTACCCTGCTAATCTGGACTGAAACATCCTAATTTTATACTTAAATACATGACACCTACCACACAAGGACTACCTATATTTTTTGTCTTTTTGCAGGCCAACACATTGGTAAGAAGTAACAAACAACAACAGACTACTGCTATGCCAGAGAACTTGCCAGTCAAAGAATGAAACAATGATAATCCTGGCCGAATCCTTCAAAGCTGCTTTAACAAACTTGATACCATTGAGCGATTACCAGTGGCATACTGCCCACAATATTTTTGATCGTAGACATAGGAGTTATCATTCTCTATAGACTTTTTCCTTTATTCTTCTTAGATAACTAAATAGGATAAGTATATACATTCTTAGAGGACTGTTTACAGTCCGAAAGTGGATTAAGATACGCTCTTGAAAAACCTAGAAATTAATACTATGTTAAATGCTTGGATAAAGGAGTGCTCTCTTTTTTTGAATCACGTAGGGTAAGCCTTTCTAGAAGCTTTGCCTCTCTTGTGTGTATGTGCTGCTTATTTTTCATATTTTGAATCATTTTTGTATAACTTTTTCCATGACTGAGCGGTACCCAAGGCTACATTGTATCTTCTATTCAGGTTTTCAGTCTCCAAAGATCTGCCTATGTTAGTTTTCTTTACAGACATTCTTGTGTTTTGTTTTGAGATATTTAACATCTGATCAGTTGCAGTTCACACCTTTGTTTATCTTTTATTTCTCTGAAGTGTTTGAAAGTTCAACAATTCTCTCCACCTGTACATACAGGTTGGGCACCTGTTTCTTCAACACGGGAAGGAAATTAGATATTTGATCTGCAAATGGAAAGATAGCCTCTGCTGGTCTCCCTCTTAAAAAAGTTCTGTACAGCTTGAAGGTCTAGTAATCTAGTAATTGGAGATTCACAATCATTGTCTTTACTCCGGGATACAGTTTGATAGATAAATCATATTCCACATGACATCATTCTTTGCCCTCAGCAAGTGAAGTTACAGTCAGAAAATCTGAATTACTGATGTTTAAACTGCATCTAGATAGCCTAGACAGCATTTGTTTCACATTGCCCTTAAAAGTCAAGAGGATGATATATTTTTGCTATCAGGAAATTTATTACAGGTGCATTGAGGCAGGAGCATCAAGACTGGAGGAAGGTGTTAGTGATGACACTTTTTCTCCTCCCAGCTTTATTCCATCTTCATGTTTAAAAATATACAAATGAGCATTTGGATTGATATATCTGTTAAATACCTTAAGTATCATTTGCTTTGCAGCTGACTAAACATCAGTATCACTTCTCAGTTCATTTAAATTTGCTCAGCCTCAAGTTTCTGAGATATTATGAGAACTAGGAAGATACTCCATGGCAAGTAAATTGCGTCTGTGACAAACAAAAATTTCAAAATCAGATGAATACCAACACCCCAAATTTGGGTTGCTGATTAAGTCCATACAAGCATCTAAATATTATGAGGCTTCATGCTATTTGGCCAAACCAAAGTTTGGAATTCAAATGCCCCAGCACCTTAAAACAAACACACAAACTTTAATGTTTGAAAATCCTGATTTTTATCTGAACTTCAGGGACAGAAAGTCAAGGGCCTCCCAAAATGTGAGATTAGGACAGGGTGGCAAAAGACCTCACAAAAGCTCAGCAGGTGTGACAAAGTAGAGGGCTATGGGTATGTCCTTTGGACTGATCCTGTAACACTTATTAGATCCAGGCCTCCATAGTCTTTTCCACAATTTAAGGAAAAGATTCAACCAGAGTAGCAATAGCTTGTACCACTTTCCAGTCACTTTCTCATCTCTTTCTCATGGACTGACCATATCTTTACTCACTGTATTATCTATATTAATTAGATTGTAAACTCTTCAGGGCAATGACCTTCTGTTCATATCTTTAAAGCACCATGCATGTATATGGTGATAATGAACCATTGTGGAATATCTTGAAATGTGCAGTAGCCTCATAAGCCCAGTCATAGTTCTGGCAATAGAATATTTAATCAAGGTTAGTTCGTTCTTGCTATCAGCCAGCAAATGCCAGAGTGGAAATAAATAACTGCAGCCCAAGACATCATAACAAGTAATTCCCATGAGCAGTAGTGAGTAGGTTTTTGTTTTCTAATTTGTGAGAACAGATTTTTAATGTAATGATGTAGATATTTAGAAAACATACACTAGCATTTTGTAACAACTCTGGGATGGCAAAATTAGGTCCTTATTCCTTGGCTATATTCCTTTAAACATTGCCTCTCCTGGCTTTTATGCATGATTTGGAGAATCAAAAACTTTGACTGAAATAAATTATTTCTGGCCACAATAGAATACTATATAAGAATATATGAAAACTGATCAACGTACTGGTAGGTTACTTACCATAGCAGGATTTGGATACACCTCATGATCCAAAGAAAGGTCAGTCCATCTGACATACAAATTTAGTTCAAATGCTGTAAGGTGTGCATTGCACTAAAAAATGAAATCATTTGCACAGAGAGGGCATTTCATTGCAAGTAAGGCAAAAAATATGATTTATAATCCAATCACTATTGCTTTCTTAACAGCCTTGATGCCACCACCTGTTCTCTCTTTGTCTCTCTCTGTATAAGCATGTGTTCTGCATTTAAAAAAAAAAAGATAGCTGAATATCTGAATTTTCCTGAATGAAATGGCCTTCTAGATCTCCACATCATGTAACCTGAAATAATCTTACCTGGAGATGCCTTCAGGATATGAAAGAATTCCTATTGATCCCAGTTTTGTGATCCCATTTTCAGTTTGTTCTGAACCCAAAACTCAGCCCAGGTTTGATGAATGTTTTGTGAGTGCTTTGAATGAACCTGAAGGAACTTGTATGTGAACCTGCCAATCCTTCCACAGGCAATGGGAGGGATTTATAGTTTTGTCTGAAAACTGCATAACTTGACAGGGGTGGGCTGAGTTTTACTTGGAGTTTAAGTTTCTTCAAATTCAAACCTGAATGTGAAATTCTGAGAGTGGAAAACCAGGAAACTAGAAGCCATCACACTGGTTCTTAAATGAATCTAGGTAACTGAACAAATAAAAGAGCTGAGTTCCTTTACTCTATGACTTGATCTGATCTGTATAGTAATGCCATTGTATAGGTCATATGCAGCTAAATATTAGAGATGGTACTAAACCAAAACTCAGGATCTGAATATCCCTGAATCTGTAGGATGGCTGAATCTGGAACCACACTGTGAGTCTCAGTCCCACCTTGACTAAAATTCTTTCAACTGGCAATATTTCTGGAGGCCAAACAGAACAATTGATAATGCATTGAGTAAGAATTGTCTGGAGAGAGAGTGGATATAGTCTTGAAGTTCAGTTCTGTGTTTTAGTGTAATTTGCATAAATTATGTATTCACAGTAGAATCTTCCTTTTACTATTTATTTGGAGCAGCAGAGTTTGAAATCTGATTCAGGAGGAGTGGATTTTGTAATCCGATTACAAAATTGCCCTTGATTAAAAGATAAATTCTCATTATTCATCATATAGGGAAATTTGAATTTTTGGGAGATGGACTCTTAGCTATCATCTGATGCCCTTTTAAAGGCAGAATAGCAATAGCAGAAGACGACTGTATCACTCCCTGCAGTGTGTATATATATATATATATATATATATATATATATATATATATACATACATACACACATATATATGAAGTTTATAGTTTATATAAACATGCCAACCGGGATGATTCATGAACTGTTGTGTAGGGAATTCACCTGAATAATAATCAGCAACTATGGTAATGAATTGATAATTGGTAACGGAACACTAAGAGACTTTGCTCCCAAGTGTTCAGAAACTCCTAAAAGGCCTAATCCTGTGAGGTGCTGTGAAGTCAAGGGGAACTAAATAGCTGGCGTGTCACAGGAGGCATACAGCAGCTTATAAACCTGGGCTCCAGGCAAATGAAAAGAATTTCAAACCTGCTTTGAGGCTCAGCTCTGGCTGTTTCTTATTTTTTTGTTTTTTCTTGACTCTCTTGAACTCTGAACTATCTAAAAGACTGAAGATGCACAAACATGAAATTCCCGTAAGCCTTTCTTTAAACATTTGTTTGATACTCAGAAGTCTGCTCAGAAAAAGAGTTCAAATTCAATTCACCTGCAATTTATGGGTTTAAGAATTTCACTGCCAGGCCTTCCAAAGCAGTGACTACAATTTGAAAGCTACAAAAAGTGATTATAAAAATAAGTAAGACAACATTTTAGTAAGAGGCGTGAAGCATGGTAACTCTGCTTACTTCCATCACATTTCAGGTTTCTTCTTTATTAAAAAAAGAACAATCCATAAATCCCAGATTCAGTTTTCATTTGTTTTTAAAACATGATTTAAAAAGGTGCTAGAGTCTTATTTTATCCAAGCCAGTTCAACAGTTCTTTGGCTCTGGTCCATTAAGCTCCATGAAGGCAACAGAGAAATCCAGAGAACCGAATTATTCAACACTCAACCTATTAAATCCCTTTTAGATTAGAACTTGCCAAACAGTGACCAAATGATTATTTTGCCTCTTTATGTTCTTTAATAGATTTATTTTTCAAAAGTTATTTGTCAAATCATTTCTGTGATCAATTCCTTGTTTGGAGCTTGTTCACCAACAGGTGATGGAAAGTGTTTTATATATGAAAACTGAGCTATTTTGATTAGACGCAGATCACATGGGTTTCCCCCTCCCCCCCCGAAAACAGAAATGTGCTTTAAAATTAGAACTATAAAACTGGAAGGGGCCTCCTGGGTCATCGAGTCCAGTTCCAGTTCCCTGCTGTTGGAGGGAACTCTGTCATACAATCCTTTTAAAAAACATATCAAGCTTTATCTTAGAGCTAGTTAAGTTTCTTGCCCCCATTATTATTAGTGGTAGACTGTTCCAGAACCTCACTCTTCTAATGCTTAGAAATCTTCCAAATTTTTAGCTTAAGTTTACTCAAAGTCAGTTTGTGCCAATGTTAGCTTAAATAGCTTTTTTCCCTCCCTGAAGTTTACCTTCCTAATGTAAAGAGAGAACAATCAGATCCCTTCTCGACCATCATTTTGCTAAGCTAAACAAGCCTAGGTCCTTTAGTCTCCTCTCATAAAGTAGGCTCTCCATTTCCCTCATCATCCTTGTAGCCCTCTCTACACCTTTTTTTCAGTTTGAATTTATGTTTCTTGAACGTGGGTGACCAGACTTGTATAACGTATTCCAATTGAGGTTTCAACAGTACATTGTACAATGGCACTAACACTACCTTATTTCCATGGGAAATGCCTCACCTTATAATACTAAAATCAAATTTGCCTTTTCAAGGGTGCTTCATATTAGTGGCTCATAGAGATCTTGCAATAGACTACTACAGCCCGGTCCCTCCTCCACCTCTGTTACCAAGTGAGCCCATATAGCAGAAGTTCTTGTGGTTAGTCCCAAAGTGCATGACTTTGCACTTTGTACTACTAATTTCCATCATATTTCTATTACTGCACTCCCCTAAATATCCAATTCTTCCTATATAGTATTCCAGTCCTTCTCTGTACTGATGATGCCTTCCATCTCTCACTTTGTGTTATCAGCAAATATAATTAGCACACTCCTATTGTTTGTTCCTACAGTTATTAATGAATAATTCCATTACACACCTCCCTCTAGCCCAATCGTTTTTCCCTTTAGCCACTTCTTTATCTACCTTACAATTCTTGTTCTGATACCCAACTAATAATTTCCCACGTAGTACCATACCAAATTCTTTCTTGAAACCCAGATAGACTATATCTACTGCATTTCCAATATTTAAAAAAGCAGTTCTTATCAAAGAAAGATATGAGATTAGTCTGCCGTGATCTACCTCTGATAAACCCATGTTGCACTTTATTTCATTTATCTCAATGTCTTATTATTCTTTCCTTCAAAATTTGTTCCAAAGTCTTGCATACTATTGAGACAGACAAATGGATCTACAGTTACCTGGATCACTTCCCCACCTCTCCTTTCTTAAATATAAGTACTCTATTGGCTATTTTTCAGCCTTATGGCCCCACCCCTAACTTGTCAGCTGTATTAAAAACCTTTGCTGCCAGACTAACAATTTCATGTGCCAGTTCTTTCAGTATTCTTGGATGCAAATGATACCATTTCCCTGATTTGATAAATGAGGCTTTTTTGCTTCCACTTCATACGTGGTCATATCCATTTCTATACGGTATCATTGACAGCGGGATTCAGTCTGCTGCCTACTGCTTTGGTTTCCCCAGAAGGGTACCCAGGGGGTGCATTATGAGCATGTAGCAGCATTGACCTCTTCTTCTGCAGCTCCTATCAGGATGGCTTCCAAACTGCACACTGCTGATGCTGAGTTAAGTGAAAGGTTAAAATGGGTGATGCCTATCTAAGCCCTTTTGACACTTTCTTGACTTATACGTCTATTTTATCTCCCTTCTTTATAGTTTGTATTTTGGATTTTTTTTGCCATCTTTGTTATACTCTAGTGCATTCTCTAATAATAATAATTAGCTATCTCTGCCTTTCTCTCTATGCCATCCTTATTGAAAACTGAGGCACAGAATTCATTTAATTTTGGACCCAGATCTAGAGTCCATCTTCTCTATCCCATCCTCACTCTATAGTGGCCCCACTTCTTTTCTTGGTCTCTTTTTATTCATATGGCTAAAGAACCATGTGTTATTTGTTTTTATTTCTTTTGCATGTTCTAACTCAGCTTCACTTTAGGCAATTCTCACTTTATCCCTACCCTTTGTGACCTCCAGGATGTAGCTCTCTTTGCTGATCAATCCCTTTTTCCCATTAAGTCTGCAGGACTGGAGCTGTGATATGTTTCTGCCCCTGTCTATTTGAGCTTAAAATGAGATTTCTGGTCCAAATTCTCATGAATATGAACTCTAAACTTGATTTCAGAAAATATCATGCAATATTTTGCTAGCAGCTTCATAAGGAAGAAACAATCTTTTATAAATTCCAGTTAAGGATAAGAAAATTTCTAACTGAAAACCTTAACTGAACTCTACAAGCTTTATGTCCTAGTCTAGGGATAATTTCTAACTCCAGATAAGCTAAATAAAATGGGTTTTGACACATAAGGAAAGTTCCTGAGTTGCATTAATCACCTAGAATAGAACAAGCTTCCAAACTATACTGCAGTCCCAGGTAGAAGCAAGCTCCTGGGTGATACTAAACCGCCAAGTTGAAATGAGTTCCTCTGTACTAGTAGAGACTTCTAACTAAATGGAGGTCACAAATGGAACAGAACTACTTAAACCTGGAAAGCAGTTTTATACTCCTCTTGGCCTCACTCCAATAGGTCTTTGGCCAATCAGGCCTTCTTCTTGGCCCAAAATAGAGGCTCACAGCTAGCACCAAAAACTACAGCTTCTTTTTGGCTCCAGAACCCCCAAGATATAATTTCCTATCCCAGCTACCAAGTCCCCATCACCTTTCATGCAATATGCTATTCCACAGAGGCAGCAGAAGCCCCTGTTTATCCCTGTCCCATAATTGCAACCACCTGGCTCTGAACCCATCCCCTGGCTTACATGCCCTCACAGTCCATGAGGGCTGTGAGGTGCTTGTAGTGGTCCCTAATGGGCAGCTGTGTTCGTTCTAGTGGTGTGCCCTCCTCCTTTCCTTTCTGTTGAGTGCAGGGGGCACTTACCAGTTGATCTGGAACAGCTGTGGTGAAGGGGAGATACTCTCAAGAGTAGAAGCTCCCAATCTTTTTTCCTGGCCTCTGGTGCAATCTGTTGCTGTGCTGTTGTTACAGGGGAGGGAGAGTATTCACACAGGCTCAGATTTGTGTGGGCCTGGGTGCTAATTGTATGAGCCACGGCCTATCCAAGGCTACATTCCTGCCACAGGCTACCCTGGGCCAGGCTGCTCTCAATCTCTCCTGTTTAAAGTTGTTCCACTTTGCATAAATATTGTTTCTGCCTGATTCAGAGGAAGGAGTTGATCTACATCTCCTACCTCCTAATCCTATGCACTCTCACTTGCTCTCTTTTTGCTCCAGTTAATAGCTATATGTGGGTGGGGGTGGTACAGTTTCAACAGTAGAGCTTAAAATCAGACAGTCCTATATCATGGTGGTTAGGGTACATGATTAGCTTTGGAGGAGACCTGACTTCAAATCTGAGCTCCAATGAATGTTTAAGTATTTAAATAAAGTGAAACTGCTTCAGGTGGAGGGATTGAGAGCAGCCTATAATAGCATCCTATAAACTGATGGTTCAGAGTGTTCCAAAGAAGGGGAAACATCTCCTGCCCCAAAATGAAAATTCTAAACCACATCTCCCACATCCCAGGCAAATGTCCTAACCTCTGGGCTGGAGGGTATAAGGAGATATCCACACAAACAGTTTCCTGAGGCTAGCTTTTCCAGACAAAACTAATTTGATCAATTGGTGAAGAGTTTTGGATCAACCAAAAGAGCAAATAAACAACTTGTATGAAAAATTTTGCCCAGGTCTACAAACAGGTGTTATGAGGATGGATCAACTGGTGCTTGTAGAGTGCTTTAAGATTCTTGTACCATACATTAGAATATATGCATTAAGTGCAGTATATTTCATATAATTCCTGTACTTTCAGAAATTAAAAAACAAAACACATCAGTACTCTCTCTCTTTATATATTCTCTGTTAATGGAGAAATAGCTTCCACCTTATCTTCTTTTGTGATCCTTTCAAAGACTAACATTCATCCATTATCTATGGAATGCACATAGTGACTTATATTCAAGCCTTCGTATCAGATACTGTGTGCATATAAATGTATTTCTTAATACTTTATCAAGCAAACTCTTGAGGTAGCCATTTATTTTCAATACATTTGTTACTGTGGAGTGGTCTTGTACAATGAATCGTTACAAACAGTAATGCTCAGTATGCTCATTGCAAAACAAAACCAGTGTTAGAAGCAGGGGCGCACAGAGTACTCCTCAAATCTGGATGGTGTAACAGTACAGCCACATTTCTTTTTTGTTAGCTGGTTTGGCACTGTGACAATCTAAAGTCTCCTAGGAGCTTTTTCTTTCCAGACTGTCTTCCACTCCTCACACTCCAGCTTGCCTCATCATCATCCAGAGCTGTTGTTTTCCCTAAATTTGCCCTTCCCCTTGCTGCCACCTTTCCCTTAGTCTGAAATATATTCTGCTTTCCAACATTTCTTCTCCCTCTCATGCCTTTGCTCTGCATGTCTCGTCACCATCAGCACATGTGTTAACAACATTAAGAAATATTAGATTATTATTTATATCCCCATAGTACCTACAGGCCCAAATGATATCAAAACCTCATTGTACTAGGCACCATACAAACAGACAGTTAGAGACAATCCTTGCCCCAAAGTGTTTACAATCTAAGCAGTCATGGCAGACAGTGGATGAGAGAGAAAATAGAGAAGAGTACAGACAGAAGTTACTTGCCCAAGCTCACACATTAGGTAAGTGGCAGAGCCCATAGATTCTAGTGCTCCTGATTCCTAGTCAAATTCAACTAGGACATTTTACCTTCGTTATAAAATGTAATTATTTTTATTAGAACAGATTTAATCATTAAAAATGTGAACCATCACTATTTTGTCTGTGGGTGGACACAACACTTTGTCTCCTTCGTTATTCATGGGTCATATAATTTATTGTTTGTGAATGTGTGGATGGTTGTTGGAAACCAACAGACAGTTAGCACAGATTCTGGATTACTGAGCTCCCAACAAGAAATACCACTTAGTAAATGGGTTACTGTGTTCTGCATGGGGTCAACACAGGCTGGCTAACCTAGTGAGGAGGGCTTTAAACTAGGTTCAATGGGGGACGGAGACCTAAGTCCGAAGGTAAGTGTGGAAGTGGGACACCACGAGGAAGCAGAAAGAGGTGGGTGCCACAGGGGAGACCTCCTGATTCATACTAAGAAAGTAGGGCAATCAGCTAGTTATCTCAAATGCCTGTACACAAACGCAAGAAGCCTGGGAAACAAGCAGGAGGAATTGGAAGTCCTGGCACAGTCAAGAAACTATGACATGATTGGAATAACTGAGACTTGATGGACTAACTCACATGACTGGAGCACTGTCATGGATGGGTATAAGCTATTCAGGAAGGACAGGCAGGGGCAAAAGAGTGGAGGAGTTGCACTGTATGTAAGAGACCACTATGATTGCTCTGAGCTCCAGTGTGAAACTGGAGATACGCCAGTTGAGAGTCTCTGGGTTAAGTTTAGAAACAAGAACAATAAGGGTGATGTTGTGGTGGGTGTCTGTTATAGACCACCAGACCAGGAGGATGAGGTAGATGAGGCTTTCTTCAGTCAACTGGGGAAAGTTTCCAGTTCACAGGACCTGATTCTCATGGGGGACTTCAATCACCCTGACATCTGCTAGAAGAGCAAGACAGCAGAGCACAAACAATCCAGGAAGTTTTTGGACTCTTTTGTGGATAACTTTCTAGTGCAAGTGCTGGAGCAAACAACTAGGGGCCATACTGCTCTTGATCTGCTGCTCACAAACAGGGAAGATTTGGTAGGGGAAGTAGAAGTGGGTGACAACCTAGGCAGCAGTGACCATGAGATGGTTGAGTTCAGGATCCGATCTCAACTGCAGTCCTAGGTAGAAGCAAGCTCCTGGATGATACTAAACCACCAAGATGAAATGAGTTCCTCAGTCCTAGAAGAGACTTCTAACTAAGTGGAGGAGACAAAGGCATGGATAATAATATTATGGTCTTTGTACACAAGAAATGGTTGTATTCTAGGTGAAAAATAGCACTTTATCAGTAATAGCCACATAATGACAAACCCAAATATTCAAATTTCATTATTTCAGCTCTAAAAATCCTGATTGACTTAAATTATTATTTTAAATTATTAAATAATTAAATTATTATTATACATTAATATTTTAATATATGCTATATTATATATATATTATTATATAATAATACATTATATTATATATTAATATATTAATTATAATTATTATTATTTCATATTTATTAAATTAATAACAATAATAATTTAATAATAATTAATTATTAAATTATTATTTATTTTATTTCTAAAATTTCACCAATATTAAGTTCCTTTTATTTGCTCTTCTAATTTTTGAGATTTTTGGATTAACATTTTCAAACTTTTCCCTGCAATCATGAGGGCTAGAGAATTACTTTTCCTTAAAATATAAACTGCAGTTCTCATGAAATTAGCATGACTCCAGAAGCTGGGGCTTAAAGAAAAACACCAGCTATTTTGAGACTCACATTGGAATTGCAAGATATGATACCACTGCAGTCAAAGTGAACAGTCTGAAAACAACCGATAAGCTGAAATTTGTTTGTGTATATTATATGGTGAATAATTACAAATAGCAAATACCTTAGTAAAATCTAGGATTGATTCATGACAAAAAAAGGTCTACATTTATAATAAATATTATTCACAGTGAATAATTGG
The DNA here is from genome assembly GCA_007922155.1 of Mesoclemmys tuberculata. NCBI lineage: Eukaryota > Metazoa > Chordata > Testudines > Chelidae > Mesoclemmys > Mesoclemmys tuberculata. The sequence continues at coordinate 65,739,104 of ML675610.1, forward strand.
ACCACCTGTAATATTTAATCAACACCGAGACTCTAGCAAAGGAAGCTCCTCAATTATAAGACAAATTCTTTTAGTTTCAGTAACTTCAGGTTCTTAATGAGATTTAAGATTGGGCTTTGTTCAGTGGCTACATCTGTACTGTAGCAACTTTCTTCATCTCCCTTGCAATGGGTTTAAAATTATAGATTGGTATCTTGCTGAGCAAATCCTGCCTCTCCTGCAAGTGATATTTTTTTAACCCATATTACAAACATTTAAAAAAAAATCTATCAGCATACTTCTAAAATTCCCATTAAGCTTTACAGGTGAGAGCCTCTTAGTGTTTATATAATTGTGGCACAATTTCTGAATGTTAGGAGACTGTGGGTATTTTCAAGAAAAAAATGGCATTCTCCTTAAAATGATTTAGGAATTGATTTGTCAATATAACCAAACCTTTGTCTCAAAACCACTAGACATATAACTTTATCTATATCACTAAGTCTATATCTATATCTATCTTTGTTACTGTCTTTGGGATCAGGTGAAATATGCTGAGTTCTGTGGTGATTTTTTTGGATACAGGTGGCAATATTTCCATACACATATATTTTCTACTTTACCTTTGTTGCCATATGTATGTTTGCAATTATCCTTTGTGGGGCTGCATTTTATGTGCATGGGAAGAATAACCCTATCTTTCCTAATGTGCTTGTACTAAAATGTCAGCTACACTCAGTAAACTGACGCAGCATTGTGGTAGAGTCCATGTCATTACAACTGTGGCACAAATCCTCATATCACTTGGCATTTACACATTTACATGTCATAGTTAGTGGTGTGGACATAGAATCATAGAACCATAGGGTTATTAGGGGCTGCAAGGGTCATCTAGTCTAACCCCCTACTGAGATGCAGGATTTGTTGTATCAAAACTATCCAAGACAGATGGCTATCTAGTCTCCTTTTGAAAAGTCTCCAATGAAGGAGCTTCCACAACCTCCCTTGGCAGTCTTTTCCACTGTCCTACCGTTTTTCAGTTAGGAAGTTTTTCTTGAGATTTAATGTCTATCTGTGATGTTGTAGTTTGAACTCATGGTCTCTTGTCCTGTCCTTTGTGGAAAAAGAGAACAAATTTTCTTCATCTTTTTTATGGCAACCTTTCAAGTATTTGAAGACCATGATCATCCCTCCTTAATCTCCCCTTTTCGAAACTAAACATGTACGGTTATGTTGATAAATTGTATAGTTAATTGTTTGGCCACACTTTGGTATGTTATTTCATTATGAAATACACTCAAGAGACCAAGTAACAAATTGTCAGTCAGATTTATTAATAAGGAACATGAAAAAGATTCTATAATATATCAGTCTCTGAAGAGCAGTCCGAAACAGCGATGTTACATTCACAGTTCACAAAAAGGTCTCTCCCCAAGTTACAGCTGGTATTATTTATGTGATTTTGCAAGTTACACATTTCTTTATACATCACTAAAATCCAACCCATCTGTTTTTTCCCATTCCCTAAATTCATTGTTCAGTTTCTTTCTTATCATTGTTTTGGATACTAGCATTCCAGGTACTGATCAGTGAAGGTACTTCCCTAGCTTGTACTAAAATATAGAAAGAATTATCTTGATTTTTTTACAAGTTTCCTATCTGCTTGTGCCAAATGCTTACTTCAGCAAATGCAAGATATTAGCAACCATAATATAATTAAAATTAACATCCTTGGGGGGAAGAGGGAATACCAAAGAAGCCCACCTGAGTAGCATTTAACTTTAGAATGGGGAACTACACAAAAATGATGAAGCTAGTTAAACAGAAATGAAAAGGAACAGTCACAAGAGTGAAAGACCTGCAAACTGCATGAACACTTTTTAAAAGCACCATAATAGAGCCTCAGATTAAATGTATACCCCAAATTACAAAGAATACTAAGACGGCACAAAAAAGCCACCATGCCTAAATGATAGAGTAAAAGAAATATTGAAAGGCAAAAAAGAATCCTTCATGGGCACTGAGTAATGTAGGCGGAGGAAGGCTTAGCCATCCCAAAGAGCTGGGTGTGGCTCTGTCCCCTCCTGCTGCCTCTACAGCAGAAGCTTCTTGGAATCTGCCGGATCCACTGCCACTCCAGGGTGACTGAGGCCACCAGTAGGCACTGTGGCCATGCTGGGGCCACCACCGCACCAGCTGTAGGGCAGCAAAGGCCGCCACATGATTTAATGTCTTTGTGGGTGGTATTTTACAAGGCCAATTGTAATCTGCTGTAGAGAAGCGTTTCAGACAATAGCCTAATTTGCATAATATCCTGCTTTAAATTCTACTCCCTTTGTCTCTGAGAAGGCTATCACTATCTTTCATTGCTATCAAGATGCTGGTTCACATCCATTCCTGATATAAATCCCTTGGAGACAGTGTGGTTAAACCAGGAATGGACTGAGCTTTTGTCTTTCATAATGATCACTTTATTTCACTTTGATTATGGGTAGATTAGACTCTAAAACCATGGTTGTTGTTTTGTATGGCTAGTGACATTTATCTGGAGGACACTGTTTACCAACATGTAGTTTGTGCCCTTTGAAAATGGGAAGATGTAGCCCCTGGATTTTCTACATAAATTTAAAAAATGGTCTGCTCTGGCAAAATCACACTCACAGTGAAATAGAATAAGTCATGTTTATTCTACTGGTTGAAATAGGACAAAATATCACTGCAAAAATTTCACTAAAAGTAGTCTTCCATTAGCAACTTGATGTGGATTTTTTACAGTCTTCCTAAATGAATTTTGTATACTGTAAGTGCAGATTTTAAAAGAGGTAGATTTTTCTTTCACTCTTAGCATGTAACTCCCATCAGCGTTGAAGCATATACATTCTCTAAAAGAAAATATCACCTCAAAATGATGTTTTACCTTTGGAAGAGATAGCAACAACCAGAGTTGGTAGCATGACGGATTCTTAGATGTAATTGTATACTATTCTCATCTATAACTGTTAAAGGGTAGAAGAAATCATATTATTTTCATGAATACCTTATCCTAGATATTGTGGTTATATCTTACTTATATCTATCCGTAGTACTCTATGGGTCTATCTTGCTTGGAATCTTATGTAGAAATTAGGAATTAGCACTGAACCCTAAAGGAAGGGACATCCTTTGCTGGAAGCAGCAATTTCTTTGACTAATATGCAAAACATTTTGATTGCGAGAGGTCCTATAATACTTGTTCAGAAGTTCCCATCCATTGCTCCATGGATCACTGATGGTCCCAGGAGACCACCCTAGTCACATGATATTGTCTTTCCTTGCTTCCAGAAATCAAACAAAGCAGATGAAATGGGAGCTGAAATGAAGACTAAAAGAGACAATGGGATAGATCGAAAAAATAATGTATTACATCACTGAGCATTAGAATCCAGTAGAATCCATCACTCTGAGTCAGGCGCGTAGGCTCCCTACACAATACACAGAAAGAGGCAAGTGCCTAAGAATGGGATTCACAAAACCAGCATACTGGGCATAGAGCCGCCTAAGCTAGCCAGTAGGAAATGCCAAAGAAAAGGGCATGGAATAAGCCCCACCTCTCAAAGAGATTTTGGTATCTATCTCTGTTTGGGATTCTCAGCTATGACACCTCTCCTGGAGTTAAGCACCTAATGTGTTTTTTGCAAGAAACGGGGGAAGGTCGGGGGTGGAAAGGAAAAGTAGGGTTATAACCTTTAACTCAGTGGTCAGAGCACTTACCTGGGATGTGAGCGACCTCCACCTTCTGCCTGACGTGGAGAAGAAATTTGAAAACACTCACTTTACACTAGGTGAGGATCTGCTCCCTCATGGCTGTGGAGAAAAGTCAGAAGATATGACCCAACTGTAACCTAAAGAATCAAGCTTGGTCTAAACTTACCTGGCAAGCTTCACTGACTGCTAAATCAGTTCAGATAGGTCTATCTGATGGAGGCAATTTTGCCACCATCAGTGTAGATGTACCCTAAAAATCAAGAAGATAGATATGAAAAAATTCCTGATTTCTTTTTAAATTGTATTTATTTGAAACCAGTTTCATGATTTTTGAATGCTGGGGTTGGCTATGCTGAGTTTGGACCCTATAGATTGGAACATGAATTTGGGGCACCTCATGGCATACCTTATCAACTAAAAAAGCAGGAAAATCCTTGGGTTATTAGCACTGAGTGGGAACCCATGTAACAGAGAGGATTACAAATTTACTCCAAAGCCCAAACCCCCCTTCTCCAGCATGCAGGAAGTTAGGTCCAGGGCAGGGGAAGATGTGTTTCAAGGGGCTGTGGAATCAACTTCACAAAGTCTTACAGCAGTACTGCCACAAAGCAAAGTGCCGTGTGGGTGGGGATGAATGGTCATGGAGTGGGAGAGGCAGGCAAAGTGAAGGGGAAAGTAAAGTATCACCTTTGCCCACACCATATCAGCATTAGCCCTCTCCTTCTCTCTCACGTTCTAAACCCTGAAGAAACACCAGTAGCCTCATCAACATAACACTAAACAACCCTCAGTACATATTGTTTACTCCTGTGATCCCAATCCCACAATCCTTTGTGTCCACATGTGATTGTGGGGTATGTGGGTCATTAACTGATTCTGAGGGAACAGAACATCTGGCAGTGTCCATTGTTGGAAGTCAGGATACGGGCAAGATGGGCATTTGGTCTGACCCAGTATGGCCATTTTTATGTTCGTATACAGAACCTTAACATAATACCAAGTACAAATCACATAGAGATCCCATTACTGAATTCTGAAAAGAACACTGAATATGAACAAGTTAATAAATTCCCTCAGCATAAAATTTTTAGATTTAACCCCCCTTGAACTATTATGAATAATGAATAAATGATTAAAATCATGATTAGTTCATAAGCAACCTGAATAGAAAATTTAGAGCCAAATCTAACAAACTTTTGTTTGATCAGCTCTCACTATGAGATACTTTACTTTTGGAATAACCTTTCTCTGTTACTAGCAGGAGTCTTTTATTTAAAAAACTGGAAAAGCGTAAATTGAAAATCTCCCTGGTTTGAGGAAGGTTTAAAGACAGACATATACTAGCAACTTTGGCTGTTTTACATTGATCTTACTCTGGACAGCTTTCTATCATGTTTGCCAATTCAGGCAGTAGGCTGCTGGAGAATGATTGATGAAGAAGGTCTATAAATGAGCTTCAGAAGATTTGACCTCATTTAAGCCAAAACTCCTGCACAAACCTCTGAGTTCTCCAAAGTGAGTTCAGCCAGAGTTGATGCTGATCCTGAAACAAGTGAATTATTCCTATTCCTATTACTATACATAAAAACAGTATATTTTTATTTGAGCTCTAGTTATATGTTTGGAGTTCCTTCAAGCTCTACAACAAAATGTAAACCTTTTTTTGGCTCACTTAGGGACAAATAATCTTAGTCGGTTTTCTTAAACCAAATATTTATTTCTCCCATTAAAGGGTTATATTTTTTAAGAAACACTAGTATGAGAGGAATAAAAAACAAGAATCTGAAACATTTGTCATCTTTCTGATAATTTAATAGACAACTGAGATACATAAGGATGCACTAGATCAACCTAAAATAGAATGTCTGAGAGATCTATACTATGCGTTCCATTAGTTCAGTATTCATTTTCAGTGGGTAACCTAAAATTACCTGCACTGAAGAATCCTCATTATGAAATTGTTTCCTTTGTAATGCTTCCAAAAATACTCATTTTCCACACAAAAAACTGATTTACTATCAACTAAAAAAGTAGGGTCTGAAAAAGAAATAATCTTGATGCAAAATGTCTGTAATATACACTTTTGCCCCATGGTTTGATTAGCCAAATTGTCATGACTATTCCTTGTCACCTTTACTTCAATATAGTACTGATTTAAAGGGAAATATATGTGTTATATAATATTTAAGTGGAGATATTTTTAGACTTTTTTTTTACAATTGTTAAACTTAATTAAATGAGCTCAACACAGCTCCGGTAGATAATGCATGCATGCCAATTGTCCTGAAATATTGGCTGGCTTTTCATAATAATATGTGAAGCTACAGTAGGTATTAGAAACCCTGCCAGCCTGACACCTGCACTAAGCAACAGACTCACCCTAATGCAATTTAATCAGATGTCTTTTGTTATTAAACCCAGAATTTTATATTGTCAGCCAAACCGCTGCTGAAGCGGAAAATAGGTCCCAGAGGTTGTTCTCCTTTCTTCCACCTGTAGTTATTTTTAGGGGTCTTTAATAATTTCAGTGTTGCTCACACAAAAAAGCTCTGTAGTGCAGTTGCCAAATTATCCCTTGAAGGCAAGTGTTGTAAATAATGTCTCAGTTCCGATCCTAGACACTTGCCAAGGTCATTATCTAGTTTTCCCAGAATCCCTCTCTGCTGACTTTGATTGTGAGTGGTAACTAAGAAACAGTTATGAGATGCAATCACAAGCTGTGGCAGTCTTATCAAAAGCTGAGGACGGTCCCAGAGCACTGTGATGATGCCAGTGGCTCAGCTGCTGCTGCTTCTTTAATACTTCATTTATCTTTTGATTTGGTCAACCAACACAGCAGCAACAGGAACAAACATAAAGCAGGCAATACAAAGCAGACACGACAGCCGGAGAGAATGGAGGCTCCAGAAAGCCAGCTGGCTGGAGCTGATTATAAAACCCCAATATTTAACTTTTAATATGTAATTGTTCCTTCTGGTATTATCTTTTTTTGGTTATTGCTATTATTGTCAAAAGTATGTATGTAACTTTTCCCTAGGTTGTAGCTTACAAGGTCAGAAGCGTTGCTGTTGAAAATTGTATCCTTATTTTGTATAGCACCTTTCCTGGAGGATCTCAAAGCACATTACAGATATTACTGAGTTCCATCTCACAATATCCCTGTTTATTTTTGTTTCATCCATTTTACAGATGGGGAAACTTAGAACAAATGGGTTAAGGCTGACATTTTCAAACCTGACTGCCTGAATTTAGGCATCAAAATCCATGTTTAGGCCCATAAATGGGATTGGAGTCTAACTTTAGGAACTAAAGAGAGAAAAAATTGGTCAAAGTTGTTCAAATTCACATAGAAACTATGTGGCAGAGCCATGACCAGAACCAAGATTTGCCAGGTGCTAGGCCTATGTTTTGGCCACTAGAATATCATTCCATTAATATAACTTTGAATTCCAGTAAGTACTAACTCCAAAGGATTCAGCACCTTCATATTGTCAAATTCATAATTAAAGTGCTTCATGATTCCTTTTTTTGGGGTGAAATCTGGCCCCACTGAAATGAAAGGCTAAAACTTCCATTGACTTTAACAGAACCAGGGTTTTACTGAAAGGTATAGTTTTATTTTTAAATAATGAGAAATTTAATCCTGCTGCCTCAAAAATCTCTGTGACTTTCAAGAATGCATATCTTTCTCTCTTCCCCTTTTCATGGCTAAATCATTAATAGTTGTTAATTGAGGGCTATGTTAGATATACATAGATGTATGACTTTAGAAAACAGTGTGATATCATAATTTATTATTTGAACAATAGGATGATATTATCTTTGTAAATATATATGACATACCTGTAAAGGGCCAGAGTTAAGGCTGTATATTCAGTCTTAATGTTTGTACTTCTTGGTCACTACATTTTCAACTTTGCAGCTTAAACATGGCGTTGGTGCAGGGTGTGTGTGGTATTTTAATTTACTGAGCATAAAAGCACAACATTAATGTTTTAATCACTTTTTCCATACATTTATATGTTTATTCAGTTGTTCACATATATTTATTTCCTATTTAATTTGCAAAGAAAATTGAGGAAATAACCATCTAATTTATATATCAGCTCCTGCCTCTAGTTCTGCATGGTTTCATAGTTGTTCCATGTTTCTTATTGCAGTGTCTTTACCTGGCTCAGGTTTGAAATCACCTTCAGTAATGTGATGTCCAAAATGGCTTGCATCTGGAACAGTTTCTCTCAGTTGAGACCTTTTTCACGTGGTCTCTGGAGTACATCATGAAGATTTGCATTATATTCCTCCTCCTGAATGACCCAAGGATGAAAGTATCATCAGTTCTGCAGTTGCTACTCCACTGAGAGCCTCATATGTCTCATCAATCTTTTGATGGAAAGTCATCTAATACTCAGGTAATGATAAAAAGCAGACAAAGTTATCAGTATCAGCCAAAATCTGTTTTCAAACTGGGTAGTCATTAGGGCCTGGATACACAAAAGAAGTTAACAGTTGTGATGCTGAGCATCATCATACCTAACTTGTAAGTGTCTAGAAAAGCAGTGCAATTCACAAAGCCTAAATTAGGTGCCTAGGCTCCTATAAGATGAATGGGGAAAGACAGGAGCCTTAGACTGCAATTCACAAAAGCTAACATCTGCAGTGCTGCCTAAACAATGGGAGATGCTGTTCACAGAGCTATGTACTATGCTTTGCTCTTCTCACAGAGATAGTAAGAAAGTGGTCTCAGCTTTTCATTTGAATAATACCCAGACCTAGGAGACATTAAACATCCATTTCTGTGGGTCACTGTTGATGCATGATTGCCATCTATAGTACCTGGGGACAACCTTGGATCACACACTCAGCTTCCATTGCAACCGTGAACAAACCAGAAAGAAAACAAAGGCCAGGATCAACATCAGACAGAAGGTTTCAGGAATATCTTGGGGAAGCAATGCACACACTCCAAATACCGATGCAAGCCCTGGTCCATTCCACAGTTGAATACTGTTCTCCAGTTTGGAGCACAAGCCCACACACCATTTTAGTGGACACTGAAATTAATTTGCAACTCTACCACTCCACCATGAACTAGAACAGCCTCCTTGCCACGGACTAAAATAAAAAAAACCTTTCTGGTTTTGTGCCATATCCCTACTTGCAGAAGATAAGGATGTTTGCAGAAGATGGTCTGAAGCCTGTGTGGCTGCTGATGTACCAGACAAAAAATCTAATCAATGACCCAACTATGCAAGTGCCAGGTTTCTCCTCTCCAAGGTACATATGGACACATCTAAACCCCATCTGCATCTGACATGGAAGACGTGCATACTTACTCCACAGAAGGAAAGTGAGGGAATCACCAAATTGCTACTGTGGCATGGTGCAAACACCTTGGATGATATGCTCATCCTGGAGCTAACATAGTCATTCACATGGCTATCCCTTCCGCTCTGGACTGGATAAGATACCTTAAAATCCAACTGTAGTCATGCCATTGCTTTCACTTTTCCACTATCACCATCCCGAGAACAAAAAGAAAGCACTTAAATTCAGGTTGCAAGAAGATGTCTATCTCTACTAGCAATTCACAGCTGTGAGCCCTCTTTGGAGTTAGGTTCCTATTACATTTGCAAGAATACTGGGTGGGAAGAGGAAGACTTCCCTCAGTGGTTAAGGTAGACACCGAGGTTTGGATCCTGGGATTTCAACAGGGATCAACCACCTCTCAGATTAATGTTCTACCATTAGACTGTGGGATATTCTGGTGTGGGTGGGGGTCCCTCAGTCTTTCCTGTTGATGCCTATTGTAGATAAATAATGAAAGAATCATTAGAGGGGGACTTAAACTGGGGGGTTCTTATTTCCTAGTGAATCCTTAACCACTGGGCTAAAGTTTGTGAGAGAAGGTTTTGACCTTCTTTTCCTCTTCCTGTCCCCCTGGCTGTTCAGTGAACACTCGCTTCAGGGGCCCAATTCCACTGGCATGCTCAGAGGGGATTTACTGGATTTGATCACATATGCAAGTTAGACGCCACAGCACCTCTTTTCCCGGCTTGTGAATCCCACTCTCAGGCTTAGACAGGAGATAAGTACCCAGAGACTTAGGAGGCAACAGTGTGCATGCCCAGAGGGAGAAATATAGGTGTATGGGAAACTTTTACTGCAAAAACTTTGGTGCACAGTGAATTTAGGCACTTACACGGTTCAGTGAGTGTTTTGTGCATCACAGTGGAGCCTAAAACTGAGTTTTAGGTATCTAAAAGAGGAAATTAGATGCCTAACTCCTTTTGTGCATCCACACCTAAGCGTTTAATTGCCCAATATCTTGACCTTGTACCCATCATACTGAGGAAGTAAGCATTGATGAAATTTGGTGTGTCCACAAAGATTGGCAAAGAGCGGGAATGTGTTAATAAAATTTGCGGATGACACGAAGCTG
>ML675610.1:65754265-65793008 GCA_007922155.1 Mesoclemmys tuberculata
CCTTCTGACCTATGAGTCTATGAGTCTATGAGTCTATGAGTAATTATGTGGCTTTTATTGATTAGTTAGATTCTCACAATCAAAGCAAATTCTGAGTTTAGGTGGGTTTGTTTGCTTCACAACCAGTCAGTTAATCCACTCTCTAGGTTTCACCATGTTAATGATAATCCTTGTATAAGCCACATGAACTAATTCCTGATTGAGGTATGCATGAAATGCAAGTGGTTCTTCATCTATGGACTTAACTTGTTAGGTCATGATGAAAGGCACATTCCCCAAGGTAATTTCTCCAAGGAAAAATAGTTTTTTGAAACTATAGGACTATCAGGTTTGGTATACAAATATTCAGCTTTATATTCTCACGTGGATATGGATAGCACCAGTTTAATAAATTCAGCAGCTAAGTGTGGTTCCATATATATTGTTAGCGAATATGGAATTCCAGCTGTGTCACAGTATTTTCACATTTACTTCTCAGTCATATTATAGTGCTTTAAAATGGTCATCTTCCTAGGCAAATAGTTAATTGTTAGAATAGTGCAATGAAACTTGAGGTCTTCATCTATAGAATATGTGGTCAGAGATAATTATTTACTCATGTTCCACTGTTACAAGCACTGTATAAATGCCTATGATATACAGAAATAGAGAAAGAAATTAAATAGATTATCAGTATATAGGGCTATTGAGGTATGAGACATTAACCTTGGGGTCAGAAACATTTTTATTTGCCATTTTTTGAATGTGTTAGGGCCAGCTTGGCATGTTTTTTCAAAATTATGTGGTAGCAGCGTCTAGGGGCACTGCCTTCACCTTGTTAACAAAGAGTTATCAACTTACTTTGCTCTTTCTTTTGAATAGATGCTTGTGGGAGGATTAAATATGGGCTGCCTGTGAGAAAAAGAAAAAATAATTGTTTTATGAAGTTTGGGTATACACTCAGAGTCACAGGATTGGATTGAACTTCCAGTTCATTAGATTCATGTTTACTTTCTGTTTATATTATTTCATTATAGTTTATTGTTATAAACAGTAATGCTTGAGGAAAATACTTTACTGACTACTAGCTGGTTTTATTTCTGCTGAATCATCCCACCTACTTTTCATATTCCTTTTATCATATCATACTCAGCAACCACATCTTGCATGATGCTGTGTGCCTTTCTGCACAGTAACTACTGAAACTGTGTGCCTCTCCGTGTGTGAAGTCTGCTCCTTTTTTGTGTGTGTGTATGTAGGGAGATTAAACTATCTCTCTACATTTGTTTTTTCTCTCCTATGAATAATTATGCAGGTAATCACCTTGCATCCATCCATTGCTTTCACTTGCAGCAGATGGCTATATCAATTTCCTCCTCCCACCACCCAGGGGGAATGTGGTTCCTTCAATATTTTTTTCTCTAATCTGGTGAAAGATTTTACCTAGGACTTGATTATATGGTTTGACACCATTCCATCATTGTCTGCACAGCTACAATCTTTAACAGAGTTATTTCATTTGTAATCTATTCAAATATCTCTTGGGCATGTCTTGATGGGCAAAAAAAGTACTTCCTTCAATCCTTTTAGCTCAATATGTTATCTTTACACAAGTGAAAATCTGTTTTAATATTCATTAAGACACAGGCTACCACTCTTGAAATCATGTTAGCTATTTGTGTTGTAGCCTAAGTTCCCTCTCTGGACAACAGCACAATCAGAGAACACAACTTCAAAAGCATTAGGCCACTTTGGCGAACGTAAGACCTTTTCTTCTCTAGAGACTGCATTCAAGTTTTCTTGTTTACATGCTCTACACCAACACCCCTCACTCGTGCCATAGTTGTGTCATGCCACAAACAAGCCGCCATGATCTGAGGAACAGGACATATATAATTTGTATATGTAGAGATCTAGCTTTTCTAGCTTTTTTGCTGACTGAAGATATCCAAAATGAAAAAAATATATGGTCAAAATACACCTGTGATGGCCATGAATCCATTCCCACATGCCTCCTGGCCACCCAAGCCTGTATTCTCTTTTGCCATCTATTTGTGTCCTGTTGCCTGCCTGAAAGCCACTGACCTTCTTATGGTTCAGTTGAGCATCCTCGATCATAGTGTATCTTCAACTTCTGTTGTCTCCCTTCTTTGATACAGCAGTGAGAAGAACGCTCTGCAAAATGCTTTTGCTGCCTCATTGCCAAAGGTTGATTCCAAAGCCTTGGTCGAACTATGGGCCAAAGCATGTGACCCATTACTTGAGACTCAGGAGAGGAATGCCTAGCAGCGTGACATAACTCAGAAATTGGTCGCTGATCATGGAGTCAACCACAGCAGACAGCAGATCAGGAAGAAGATAAAGATTCATAGATTTCCAGACCAGAAGGGACCATTGTGATAATTTAGTCTGACATGTATAACACAGGCCTTAGAATTTCCCCAAAATAATCCCTAGAGCATATCAGAATTTTTTCTCCAAACTTGATTTTAAAATTGTCAGTAATGGAGAATCTACTATGACCTGTTGATAAATTATTCCAATGGTTAATTACCCTCACTATTACTAATGTATGCATTATTTCTAAGATGATTTTTTCTAGCTTCAATGTCCAGTCATTGGATAATGCCATATGTTTCTCTGCTAGATTGAAAAGCCCGTTATTAAATATTTGTCCAACCGATAGATACTTATAAACTGTAATCAAGTTAAAATTGAGCCCTATTGAGTCTATTTAGCATAAATAACAGGCTAAGGAGTGACTTGATTTCCATCTATAAGAATCTACATAGGGAAGAAATATTTAGTAATGGGCTCTTCAGTCTAACAGAAAAAAGTATAAAATGTTTTGAGGTGAGCTACTGGAAGTTGAAAAATAACAATTTCAATCTGGGGCTGCCCCAATGAGCTGCCCATTTTAAGAGGAACTAGACTATATACACTAAGCAATGCCATGAGTACTGTTAGTCCAGAAGCAGTTTTTCAGCTAAACCGAAACCCACAGTAGTTAACCATAGACACCACACCAGAGCCCCAAGGACAATGGCATATGTAAACACTTAATTAACTCGGGAGGCCAGATGTCCACTCAGGGATTCTGTCTCACAATGAGAAGAGAACATTCTTTACACCCCCTCATCTCCTGACAATTATCCTTCTATCTGTAAAACAGCCACTCCCACCCAAATTTAGTCATAGATCCTTTGATGTAATTAGAAAACATAGGTACAGAGACATCCTATCTGTCTTATTACCCCTGTTCTTTCTGGGTGGACAGTGTCTGTATTTGTAAGTGAATAAATAAAAGAAATGTAAATTAATTGTTTAAGTAATAAAAAACTGTATATAAGTGACCTTTGCAACAGCATTAATTTGAAGCTGTTTATCAGTCTTCCCGGGGTCGTGAATAAGCCTCTTCAGTATTACCTTGTGCTGCCAGATTCTTGGGGAAAGAATCCTTTTTGCCTCACAGTATGGATAACCATTTCAGCCTGGACTCACCTATGGAGTTGGGATGGGTGTACATTAGACAATTGGATATCTGTGAGGACATAGAACCCATCCCCTCAGCTGTGAGCAGCCAGCCCAGAGAAGCCTGAAGCCCCAAATCACAGGATCTATTAAGTAAGGTAGACCCGGTGAGCACAGTGGTTTCATAGAGCCCCATGTGGAACAGGAGGACACAACATCTCAGCAAGGTAAGATAACAATACCAATGTATAAATAAGAAAAAATTTCATGAATGCAAAGGACTTAAAAGTTTAAAGCATTGTAACCAAGCCCTGACAAAATATAACTTGTGTAAACACAGTCTATATAAACACTACCGTAGGGTTGGACAGTAGGTTAAGCAATATGTGGTATCACCCTCCCACTAGTGTAACAGCTGGTTGGTTGCAAATCTTATTTTTCTTCATGCTTCAGGTTTAATAAAGTAGAAATTCCAGATGATCTATCAAATTTCCAGGAAAGGCAAGCCTCCCTACGACTCATCTGCAGCTCACAAACCCTCAATCATTTATCAGTTCTTTTGTTCTGATATAAGACACAGAAAGATTCCCCTTGCTAAGTCTGAATGCCTCTGCCCTGAGGCCTAGCATAACTAAAGGTATGTCTCCACTGCAATAAAACACGCATGGCTGGCCTGTGTCAGATTATGTGGGTTCATAGGTTTCAGGTTTTAGGGCTATAAAATTGCAGTGTAGATGTTCAGGCTTGCGCTGGAGTCTGGGCTCTAGGATTCTCCAGCCTGCACTGAAATGATTACACTAGAACTCAGAGCCCCGCAAGCCTGAGTCAGCTGACATAGGCCATCTGTGGGTGTTTTATTGCAGTAGAGATATGCCTCAACTGTTCTCTCTTCCAGTCCAGGAGCTCTGACAGGACTACAGCACCTAAAGGCACTGCAGCCTGGAGAAAGTTTGAAATAATCACTAATTCTGCTTTGTTTCAACATTAAAATCCCATTCCACATGCCCCTCCTTCTTTAAAAGTTTCCCTCTTAATAAAGGTAACATTTTTGGCAGTGAAAAAGTTCTGGCCACTCACCATTTTTTCCTGGGAATATACTTTATTCAAGTTTGGAACCTAGCAGAAGCTAGCTAGCCCAGTTTGGTAGTGAACAGAATGATCCTTGAGATAAAAATTGCTATTCTTTATATTTGGTTACATCAGGAGGGAATTAAACCATACTGGGATTCAAGGACATTCAAAACCTTTTTGATTGTTTTTTAGGCGCTTTGGTGCAAGCTTCAATTCACTGAGGGAGGGAAGGATGCCAAGAGAACCACAGTGTGCTCTGAAGGCCACGCAATGGAAGAATAGGGATTTGCCAGTTCTGAACAGATTATCCATAGATATATAACAATGTAACTGCAATATAGATATGTAGCAATGTAACTGCGACTGACTGCTGTTCTCCAGGCAAGAAGATGCATTTGAAACACCCACCACTGTCCCTTGGCAGCAGCAGCTGCAGAGGGTGTCCCACAGAAACATTGCCTTCACAGAAAAAGGCAGCAACTGTGAATCCTAGCTGTTACGATGAGCAGAAGCCATACATTAGAGCACAAGGAGGTAACAGCAGCTCACCATCTTGGCTCCTGCCAGGAAACGAACTTCCCCGAGCTAGATCATTTTCTCCCTTCATCTGCAGAAAGGACCAGTTGTCCCACAATAACCCTCCAAAAAACAAGCATGGAGTGAAACAGTGAGGAGTGGTGCTATGAATCATGGGATATGCATGCAGAAATCTTTGTGTTTCTCACAATTGGATACAATGTCGGTGCAGACATGTGGCATGACAGCTGGCATGTGTAACTCGATTGTTCTGAAATAAGCTAGAGTCAGATGACTAACGTGATTGTCCAACTTGAGGACATAGTCTATGAGGGCTTTTAAAATACATTAAACAAAATTGACTGAGCTCATACACTCAAGGAAAAAAATCTTTTTTCCCATCAAGACAAGGTCTGTGACTTTTGGTGGAATTTGTATAAAATTGCTTTAATTTTGGCATAACATATGTTTTTTATTTATCAGAACACATTTTATATAACCCACTTTCCTCTTTTATACGTCTGTCTGCTTGTTCCCTCAATATACAGTATATAGTAACTGTAGTTCTCTTCCTTGGATTTTATTCTTCAATGCCCAAAAATAATTAGCTCTGATTTTTAGTCCCTCTTCATTATTATGGGAGATTAACAATTCCTGGTCCATTCTGAGAGGTAAAAAAATTAGTAATATCCATAATAATGTAGGCTGCAGTGGTTTTAAGGTTTTGGGGGAGTTTGTTTGTTTGTTTGTTGCTCAGACTTTTATTTCCATCTGCTCAATTTGACTCAATGTAGAACCCCCACTGAAACTCTCAGAAGAAGACTTTCTACAGCTTTATAAGTAAAATTTTGTATTAGCCCTTTTCCTGAGCATTTTACACCAGTGCATTATAGAGCATTGCAAGGTCCAAAGTGAGGAAAAGCAGCAACTGATGGATAGCAGAGGAACCTCATTGTTGTCTGGACAGAACTGGTGGCAGTAAAAATGCCTGCCTACAGAAAAATCTTTCCTGTGGATCTGTGGCAGAGCAAAAGCTTCTTGTATCTGAATCCTGAAGATAAGAACCGTAGGACCATTGTCTGTCACTTGATGTGCTCAAAATTGGGGAGGAATCCAGCTAAGCAGTGCTGAAAACTTTGAGCCGATGGAATAGAAAAGCCACTATTGTTCCCCAATGTGTGTCCTAAACCTCTCCCCCCACTCAGTGATATGAGGGGTATGGCCAGGAAAGTTTCTGTGTCTCACTGACACCCAGCTGTCATAAAAGCCTCTGGGAGCTGTTGCCATAAATCAACCTCATCTGTTACTGTAATGGGTATTAGGGACTGGTTCATCAATCCTCCATCCCAGGATAGAGCACTGGATGGTTGTAATGCAATTACAAGGTCCTACTAGGGGCTAGCCTACTCAATGGGGGAAGGAGCATTGTGAGGCCCATAAAGGAGCAGAGAGAGCAGGGGAGAGAGTCTTTGCTCCATAGGACTCCTTCTGCAAAGGCTGGGACTAGCAGGAGGAGAAGTGGGTTAGTGAAAGTTCCTCACCACATGTGGAACTAAGGGACACTATTTCACCCACCCACCCGGTTTGGTCCTGCCCACAAAGACCAGCTCAAATTATTTTAGCAAGAGTAAAATGTAGCATTTATTTTTCAGCTCACTTTATTTGTGTTTGGAGAGAAACACACATAATCACCCTCTCCCAAGAAAACTTTGACTTGGGAAATAAATGCAAGAATGATCTGGACAGTTAACATTCAGCTGCAAAGGTCCTAATGGAGGGCATTATTTTTCTTTGTTAAATACATAAAAACAGCAATAAATTCTCTTCCCTGCCTTACAGAATCTGAGTTTGTGAAAAGGAAACTAAGAATTTTTCAGCAGTCGCCTGAAGATCTGCTGTCCTTAACATCTGAAGCTTCTTCTATGTCAGACACAAGGCAGAAGGGGCAATCTTTTCAAAACTGGCAAGATGAAAAGGGACCATTCTAGTTGTTATAAAAAGCAAGAGTTTAAATTGTCAGTGAAGGCACCAGGACAGTGCTCATTTTTAAAGATCTAAACAGGGACATCTGGTAGCCCCAATCCCATTGAAATGTGCTTGGTAATTCTTCACGATGCTTAAGAAACAGGAGGAGTGATAGTTAATTTCCTACCCAACTTTTCCTGTCTACAGTGATACCACCATAGATTAGCTGGTACACATACAAATGTTCACATCTGCATACAACATGTTACTGATATAAATACAGAAGCAAGAGTACAGCATATTGTCCCTGCACAACAGTTTTGTAACTCAAACACTAATGTAAGGGAACAATAGAATACATTCTGTCAGCAAGACTGGCTGTTATAAGAACAGTGCACTTCCTTTATTGTATTTTAGTTAGTTAGTTAGTTAGCTGTTTAGTGGATGAAGGTTGTGCTCTGAAACTGTTAGAAGGAATATCTTCCACTGCCCTACTCCACAAAAATGAACCAACTTTACAGTTTACAGCATACAAATGTAAGTTTAAATTCACACATTAAGAAAGGTTTCTTTAATATTAAGGCTATAATAATGCAAAGTGGGGAAAAAATTGTTGGTTTGGGAAAAAGTAGAGCTGGTACAGGCAAAGGTAAACCAACAGTTGAAGGCCAATTTCTTCTCTTAGACGTGTTCACATAACTATGACTCTTGCTTGGCACCCTCGCAGGAATAATAGGGATTTGATCATTTTCATGAAAGATAGGGTGATTTGCCTTGCATTTGTGTAGTTTGAAAAGTTATAAAAAGTTAAAATTGTTATTATTTATATTACAACAGCACCTAATGACCACAACCAGGGACCAAAACCCCATGACACTATCACCATCCAAACAAAAACTCAATGTCACTCGCTGTGTCACACAGCTCACAAACTAAGATTCTGGCAAAAGTAGTTTTCAGCAGAGGAAACTGACCGGAATTTTATTTAAGATGGATACCATAAAATGTTCCATTTTAACTGTGACTATTTTGTGAAGCAATATCCAGAAAACAAGAAGTGAATGGATTTTTGTGATGATTTTTCAAAAAATTTAATTATACAGCTTTCCTAACTTTGACTGTTTCCTTCATTAAGACTTTCACCCAGTTCTATGCCACAAAAAGAGAAGGTCAGTTCAGTTAACCCACAGATTTTCACAAATCAACGTTGATGGTATTTAATCATAGCTTTTGTTTTCTGAGGAATTTTCTTATAACATTTTCCCTCAAAATTTTACATCACAGACTAGAGCTGATCAAAGTTTTTAAGAATTCAAAATTTGGATGACTTTTTTCTAATTTTTCAATGGCAATAAATAAAAATGGTGAGGGAAGAATTATGAACATTGTATCATGTCTTTGACCTGCTGTATTCTAAACTAATCTGTTCAAATTCCATTTGAAAGCAAAATAGTTTTTGAACGATTATGCACAAAATGAATGTACATTTCTAAAAGTTGCCATTTTTAAAGCTTTTGTAACAAATCAACTGATCTTGAACTTTATTCAAATGCATAATATTTGTAGGAAGAGGTCCTAAAAAAGATGTACATTGAATAATATCAGATATATTGTACTAAAAACATTTGCTTCTGGTTTTATGGCCCATCAGCTTTCTTCCGGGAACAAATCTTTAAGGACAAGCTATAAACCCCATAAAATAATAGGGGTTTATAATAGAACCACTGACACAGTCTTTACTACCGTGTCAAAAAAGGAACCACTGTAGTAATAATTTGGATGACTTGTGATTCTGTTAACATTCCCCACTTGTTGTTTTTAAACTGTGATAGTATTTATAATAAAAACAACAATCTGAACAGAGTAGACTTTAATGTTTGGGGAGCCTTCTCCTCTATAAGGTATTCTTTTTTCAAGCAACATGATATTAAAATGATAGCAAAGACCTACTAGCCATGAATTCAGTGAAAACTGCAGCTACATTTGTTGTTCAAATTAAGTAGACTGACATAATCATGATCAGAGCACAGTTCTATAACTATAAAATTTCACTCTATATTGAGGAGAGCTATAGACATCAAACTTTATTCCATAACCCTGTCAGAGAAAATGAGTTATGCTTATTGTGACATACCCAGGGAACAAACCAGACTAATGAGTAGTTGTGTCACCTCTGCCCTCTAACCTGAGATGCCTTTTACATTGCTTTGCTGCTGTGGCCTCCAGCCTGGACTGCTCACAAACAGCCTCCAGCATGTAAGTCACCCCAGCAATGTCTGTCTGTGTACTGCAGTTAGCCAGTCACACCTTGACTCCTATGAGCCTTGGTAATATTGCAGGGTGACCTCAATGCACCCCCAGCCCTAGATTTTCCTCCAGATTGTATGTCCTGTCCTGTCAAACTCACTCCTGGATAATACAAGTTTGCATAAAGTCCATCATTTATAGTTGTTATCCCCAATGGAGTTTTTCAGAACTTTCTATTCAAATACATATGATTGGACAAAACAAGAAAACAGATTTATTAACTAATAGATTTTAAGTGAGTACAAGTAATGAGGCATAAAAGTCAGCAGTGGATAAAAGAAAAATAAAGATAAAACACAACTGGTACCCCATTTAACAAACTGTAGAATTCAAAGCAAAGTTTTTCTCACCGCATGCTCTCAAAAGTCTTGCTGACCAAACTTCTTAGATCAGACCCCCTTCTCCAGTTCAATGGCTACTTCCTTTGTCACTTCTGGTGTAGTGAATCTATGGACAGAAAGAGAAAGAGGAGGGGGTGTATATCCCTTACTTTTATAGTGTCAGTCCCCCTCTTGGAAAACATTTCCAACTGAGATTCAGGATACAGAAAGTCTATAGGAAAAGATGTTCCCTGTTGCTTTTCCTCACCTGTTGGAGCTTCTTTTTGTTTCCCTTCTTGCTTGATGACTCTGTTTACTACTTAAATACAAATTAAGCAGAACACATATTCCTTTGTCTGAGACAGACCTATTTGCCAACATCAGTTTGGAACAAGTGTTAAGATCACCATATAGTGGAATTTTATAGTTTCACATATAATGTTGCCACACATATTTTATCAGGACACTATTGTCCAGCAAATTATGAATTTTCTGATTGTATTTTACAAGGCATTCTTTGTATCAATGTTATTACAATAGTGCGCAGGGTGTGAACACAGAAGTTCATTTTGTATTTTATAAAGTATGTATGTGTAAGATAAAGGGGATGCAGATGGGTCAAAGGGAGGAGGTATTTATCTTCTCAACATTTCAGTTGAAATAAGGACTTTTCTTTTGAACAGGCTACAGCAATTTTTTTTTTTGGTCTTCCTGGCTTAATCTTGTACTTTGTAACTTTCAGCAGTGGAGCATATCTAACCAAATGTTATGATTCACATGAACTAACTAACTTTAAGCACCCATTTTTGAAAATCATGATCTGTGCCCTTTTATTAATCTCTAAAAATTCACTTTCTTCTAATATAGTTCACACACACATACTTATCAATAAACAGTTAATATTTTCTTTCCTGCTGTCACTGCTTATTTAGGGACAAATGCAAGCCTTCATTACAGACAGTTAGTGGCACCAAGCCCAGCTGGACATCTGAGAACCGAGCTGAAAAATGCACATGGCCACAGAGTCTTTCAATACCAGATTATAACGAGCATATTACTGTAGGTGGGGGTTAGTTTAATCTATCCTTATCAGCATATATATATGTATATATATTCCCTCAATTTGTGAGCAGTAAATTGATATAATCTGTTATCCAATCAATGTTCTTACCACCACACTCCGTTCTCCATATTCTACCTAGTTAACATGCTCCTTCCTTCTTGCCTACTAGACAAAAGGCTAAATCCATCACAGAGATAACCATAAGTGTATGTGGAAGCCATACTTATTAACTTGATCAAATCATCCACATACAGTACACACTCTTCACTAATACACTGGAGATGAATCCAGACATGGCATCTGATGGTGAAAATAAAAGCACTACACAGGCCAGCTATAGCTTGCTAAGATTATCTCCATTTTATCACCTAAAGTGTATAGTTTAGGAAATCCTATGTATAGGCGCAGACACTCTAAGATCCTTCTCACAAGAGGGGAGGGCTTGACTTTAATACTTCCAGAGCAAAACGTCTTCTTCTCCCTGAAGATCCTGGATCCCCAGAGACCTGGCTAAGGCTATCAGCAATCCTTCTACATTCCCTTCTGGCTCTGCCAGGTCTTTCTCAGAGTTCTGGCAGTACGCATCAATGGCTTCCTGCTGCCAGGCCCTTTCTCACCATATACTTCCCAGGGACATCCTCCACTGGGAATTCTACAGCATGAAAGGAAAGCTTGAATCCTAACTAAGCCTTTTCCATCTTTTTTCCTATTCAACTTTCCACCCACCCGCTTACTGAACCACTAAAACTGACTTGTAAATCCCAACACATGTGCAGAGGTTTTGTGGTTTCAGGGACAAGGAAGGGATGAAGCCAAGAGGCATGGACCCCCTGGGTGATATGCTTGGTTTGTATTCTTCTAGCTTCTGTAATGGAGGAAACAATGTGGACCACTAATTTTTACCTGATAATGCCTCTTTAATGCAGTCACTGGAAGCAGAAGGGAGAGAGTAAAGATAGTTCCAATGAACTAATTCTACAAGAAATGATTACATTTCATCCTTAGATCCTTATGTAAAAATCCATGGACTAAAACCTAGCTTTATAGAGCCTGGGACACACGATGTTCCTACAGTACCATATCCAGGGAGCACTGTGGAGAGTAGTTGCTACAAGAAGTACCACCAAGAGGGCCAGAGTGAGAGTACCCTGAAGCCCTGTGATTGGCCAAGTGTCATATTTAACTCGAGGGATCAAAGTCTGCTGTGACTCCAGACTTTGCCTTATATCCTGATCTCTCATCTCAGCCTGACTCTGATCATGACTCTTGCCTCCTGATTCCAACCTGGTACTACCTCTGTCATCTGGTCTCTGACTCTGGCCTGACTCTGACTCCAACTCTAGCTTACTGGACCTGGCTCTTGTGCCTCCTCTGACTCCTGCTCAGCAACTACCATCCCTGACGTGCAGACCCCAGCCCAGGTGCAACTGCTGGGTTAGATCACCTATGCTTTGGCTCCTAATACCATAAAAGGAAAATAATAGACTGGTTGAGAAGGTTTCTAATATTCCATTCCAACCCCAAACAAAATAAAATAAAACAAAACAGAACAGAACAAAAGAATTGAGGAGTGGCATTGAATGACACATGGTTAAAGATTCTTAAATGTGAAGTGTGTTGTGTGGAAAGCATAGCATGCTACATGATTTGTGAAAAGAAAGGGAAATGCGCAGAACAGTTCTTAGGTAAGACCAATAAAACTTGTTGCTGAGTACTGGCCATAGCTCCTGATGTGCATCTTTTACATGGAGGTCTTAGCACACCGAGCTATTTATGTAGACGCACTCCTATGGCCAAAGCTGTTCTCTGGACAGGAAGGAAAAGCACAATCTAGCCCAGAGTGAAATGCAAGGGACCAAGCATAAGTAGCAAGAGAGCAATTCAAAGCCATTGACAAGAAATGGTGCACTAGCTGCATCACTTTCTTTTCCAAGGGATGTAGAACACTTTATTTTTAAATTGAGAGGGTTTTTTGGGGTTGCAAGAAGGTGAAAGTAACAGACTTTCTCACAACGTTTATAGAAGCATTAGAAACAGCTAAATTCTGTTATTTAAAGGCCAAATTCTGCCCCTTATCATGTTGAGTAGTGCCTTACTGAATGGGGAGAGGAGCAGACACCAATGGCCGAGAAGGAGGTCCCATTTTCCCCCAAGGCTGAAAGACTCACAGCCACCAGAGACAAGAGGAGGAGACTCAAGGTAGTGGTCGTTCGGGGTTCCCTTCTGAGGCAGACGGAGGCCACCACCTGCCAATCTGACATGATGTCTTCAGAAGCATGCTGCCTGCCTGGATTCTGCAACTGAGTTGTTACAGAAAGGTTGCTGAGCATAATCCAGACTTCTGACCATTACTCCATGCTGTTCATACATGTGGGGACTAATCATACTACCATGTATGATCCTGAACAGATCAGCACTTGCTATAGGTCTCTGGGAGTGAGGGTAAAGGAGTCAGGAGTGTCGGTGGAGTTCTCATTTATCATCTGAATTAAGGGTATGGGTACAGGCAAGGAAACACGCATCTTGGAGATGAATACATGGCAGTCAATGGAAGGGCTTTGGCTTCCTCAATCGTAGGATGCTGTTCTAGGAAGTAGGACTGCTGGGAAGAGATGGGGTCCTCATTACCAAGGGAAAGAGTATCTTCCCACACTAGCTCACCAATTTATTCAGAAGGACTTTAAACTAGGTTCAACGCAGGCAGGTGACCATAGGTATGTATATATAAAAAAAGATTACCTTAACAGAGGGCTCAGTATCGAGTAGGTCACAAGAGCACCAAGAGGGATACAAGTGGAGGAATCTGTTCGACATCTTAAATGTCTATATGCTGATGCAAGGAGTATGAGGAATAGACAGGAAGAATGGGGAAGTATTAGTACATAAGCTAAATTATTACTTAATTGGCATCACTGTGTGGGATAAATCTCATGACTAAAATATTAGTATAGAAGGGTATAGCATGTTTAGATAGGACAGGCAGGGAAAAAAAGGGGGAAGATGTTGCTTTATACATCAAGAATATATACATTTGTTCTGAGGTAAAGAAGGGGGTGAAAGGCAGATTAGTTGAAAATTGCTGGGTGAAGACAACAGGGGAAAACAAGGGCAATGTCATGGCAGGGGTCTACTTTAGAGCACCATTTCAAGGGGAGCAGAGGGATGAGTCATTCTGAAAGCAAATAAAAGAAATAGCCAAAACACAAGACCTGGTAGTATGAGGGACTTTAACTACCCAGGCATCTGTTGGAGAAGTAATATATCAAAAATATAAAATGTCCAAGAAGTTCTTGGAATGTACTGGGGACCATATCTTGTTTCAGAAGGTAGAGGACATAACCAGGCTATAACCATTTCAGATTTAAAGTTGACTAATAACGAGAAATTATTGATAATGGTTGAGAATCTGAAGGTTGAAGGCAATTTGGGTGACAGTGATCATGAAATGATAGATTTCATCATTCTAAGAAAAGGAAGATATAAGACCAGCAGGATAAGGATAATAGATTTCAAAATTAGAAGACTTTAATAAACTCAGAACATTTGGTAAAGTCCCATGGGTAGAAAATCTAAGAGAGAAAATTGTTCAGGAGATCTGGCAGTTTCTCCAAGAGACAATATTAAAAACACAACTGCAAAACAATCCAATGTGAGGAAAAGATAGGAAGAACAGTAAGAGGACAATATAGTTCTATCAGAAGCACTCTAATGACCTGAAACTACTGTGACCATTATGCTTCACTCACCAGCCACATGGAGGCAGGATTCCAATGTAAGATGAAGACAGGGATCACCCTTGTTGATATGTCCTCAGCATATGACACTGTCTGGAGACAGAGCCTCATCCTTAAGATCTCCTGTGTCATTCACTGCCAGTGAACGATCCATCTCTTGGCATTGATGACCGGGGACCTCCACTTTAAGGTACATCTTGATGGCCAGATCAGCAGACCAAGAACTCTTAATTCAGGCATCCCTTGGGCTTTTAAATTTATGCACCGTGGATAAATCAATGACAGAGCTGATGAAATTTGTGCATGTGGATAACATTGTCCTAACTGCTCAGCACACAAGCCTCCATACCATCAACTGCACCCTAATCCAAGATCTTAATATAATGGCTGATTATTTCCAACACTGTAAACTTAGGCCTAACCACCCAAAAAAACCATGGTGACCACTTTCCAACTGAACAATAACATGACACATGCCAAAGTTGATGTGCAGTTCTGCATGGGAAAGTGTGAGCCATGATGCTAACCCAAAGTATCTTGATGTTACTCTGAAGTGGAGTTTGACCTTCCAAGAACAGCACGGGAACACCTGCAATAAGGTCAGGTCTTGTGTCACGTTTATTAGGAAACGGGCCGGAACATCATTGGACTCCATTTCATGGACACTACAAACTGTGAAAATTGCCTTGGTACAGTCTGTGGCTGAATATTGTGTGCCAGTGTCATCTCACAACAGTCATAATAAACTCCTTGATACTCAGCTCAATAAAGCCATGTGCATAGTGTTGGGGACACTCAAATCGACCCCAGCTGATTGGTTCCTGGTCCTATTGCACATCCAGCCTCCACAAATTAGAAGAGCTGCCCTGACATCTCACTTTTTTAACTATGTCAATGCAAACATGAGGATCCTGTTGCATGTTGACCTGCAGAACCCACCAAAGATAAGATTAAAATCCTGCAATCCTGTATGGAACTGCATCAAGAACTTACACACAACTTCGATACTGATGCTCAATGGAGAACCACATGGAGTGTTTTGACCAAGACAAGGAGCTCATCACTGACTCTGCCTAGGAACCATCAGGTTTTGATTTATATTGGAAAGACCGTGGAGATTGAATCACATCAGGTCATCTCATGGGAAATGTGGACAAACCCTCTTTAAATAGAAAATGAAGCAAACACCTCTATGCATCTGTAGTCACCAATCATAAACGATGGAGCACATCTTATCTGGGTGCCTCCTTCATTCTTTTGTCAGGGGCCTAAAGGACATTCACCAGCTCACTGTTGCAGCAATGTGCTAGCTATCAAACATAGACATAAATTTGTAATCATTGTTACCTGCCCAAGCCATCTGAAAGATGGAGAAAATTTGAAAATCAAAAAGGAATCCTACAACAACTATAAACATAAACAAATTGCTAAGGACAAGTAGAAGCGTTCATTCCATATCTGACCAGTCAGTCTCTATCCTCTAAGGAAACCTACAGAACATCTTGAAATTATGAGACTGGGAGCTTAAATTCATAACTTTGTTAGACACTAAAAAATTTGGACATCAGAGAGATACTGGATTTATGGTTTATTATAATCTACACCCCATTAGCCCCCTGTGACCCGTCTGTGCCTAGGGTAGCCACCTGAAAATGCCAATGTCAGGACAGGATGAAAAAGGAGAGCAGACTCTCCCAGCACTGGTGGGTGACTCTGAAGTCAGACTCCCCAACCAGCCATAAACAGTGCTTCTTATTCTCTGTTCTGGTTATCAAGTAGCTGCAACAAAATATACACAGCCCTCTTTACTGCGTTACAGTCTCTGGCTCCTAGTCAGACATTAGGTCCAGTAAAGTTATTTAAAATTCTATGCTCTTTACCATAGAGGTTCTCCTGATCCTCCAAGGGCCAGCCACAGTACCAGATCAATATAGTTTTGGATCTTACCCAAAATACCATGCTGCCAGCCAATCCTTTAGTAACAAAAAATAAAGATTGATTATAAAAGGAAAGAAACAAACTGTAAGAGAAACGTTAAATGATTAAAGCAATCACATACACACAAATTATTTGAAAATCCATATATGAGGTTTTCATTAGAATTGTGGGGTTTGTTTGTATAATCACTATGGATGTACATCCAGTACCTGGATGGGTCTCAGTCCTTTGTTCACAGCTTTAGATGCAGATGATTTGATCCAGAGGTAGGTGAAGACGGAAGACTAAAGGATGACTGAAGAAAATATGGATGTGGTGCCTTTTATGTCCCTTGAACTTTGCCATGCTGCTTGTGGAAATTTAAAGAAACAAGATGGAGTCCAGGGTCACATGACTAAGGCCTGGTGATTCAAAAGGTATAGCCCCTGGATTCCTTCTCTGGCTTAGTGTACTTTTGAGGTCCCTTAATGGGCCATTAACTAGCTAGTGCTGCTGCCATCCTGTCTGGAGGTGTCACCCAGAAACACAGCACATGCTGAACTACAGATATTTCAAACATATCCATAACTTCCAATGCAAATATGACACATAAATATAAACAATATCATCATAATTAGCAAGTTATAACCTTTCTAATGGTACCTGATGTGGCATATCTCATCTGAATTATTGTAATATTGACATAGTGATGTTAAATAATATCCTAAATGTCCCCCCCATTCCAGCCAGCATCTCACATCCCACCACAAGTTTTTCTTCACCCTTCCCACTGCACCTTGAATGGTCCCTTGAAATATGTGTTGATTTATGCTAAACAATCTGTTCCATTCTGTCTTTAGCTGTGACACTCTGAGTAGGTTTCCCAGACCTGAAGACGAGCTCTGTGTAAACTTGAAAGCTAGTCTCTTTCACTGACAGAAGTTAGTTCAATAAAATATATTACTTCATCCATCTTGTATCTCTAGAAAAGATTAGCACAAGCACGTATGGACAAAATCATTAAGTCTGAGGCCAGATATACACTTAAAAATTAGATAAACCTAGCTACATTGCTGTGAAAAATTTTGTGCCCTGTGCAACATAGTTATGTCAACCCAAACCCCAGTAAAAATTCATCTAGATCTATGGAAGAATTCTTCCATTGACCTAGCTACTACCCCTTGGCAAGGTGGATTAATTACATCAACCGAAAAATCCCTTCTATTGATGTAGGAAGGATCTATACTACAGCACTGCACAACGTTCTTTGACAGTTTTATTGGCCTAATGGATGAGGAGGGGAGTTGTAGATGTGATATAGCTTGAATTTAGTAAGACTTTTGACCCAATCCCATGTGACATTCTTATAAGCAACTTAGAGAAATGTAGTTTAGATGAAATTACTATCAAGTGGGTGCAAAACTAGTTGGAAGACCGTAATCAAAGAATAGATATCAATGGTGTGTTGTGTAACTGCAGGAACATATCTAGCAGGGTCCCACAAGGGTTTATCCTTGGTTCAGTGCTATTCAATATTTTGCTTACTGATTTGGATAATGGAATGGGGATAGGTAACAAGCACATTGGAGGAAAAGTATCATCAAGAATAAAGATATTAAGTATATTTAGGAAATACATGTGAAATATAAGTATTAATATAAATACTGGACAACACCACATCACTGACTGCACCAAGATTTGCAGGGAAGAAGTCTAAATGCAAATGCAGAAAATGAATCTTTAGTGACCTGTTGCACTTCATGCTTTTGTATGCTTGAAGCATGCTGTCAACTAGCTGCACGTAGTTTAGTGCTCTGTAGTTGCCAAGAAAAATTTCAACAACATCCTTGAATGCCTTCGATGCGATTTTCTCCAGCCCTACTAGAAGTTCCTCGAACTGCCTGTCATTGATGACCTATTTGATTTGTGGACCAACAAAAATGCCTTCCTTAATCTTGGCATCAATTATTCTGGGAAACATCTGTCTCAAATATCGAAATCCTTCACCTTCCTTGTACATCGCTTTCACAAAATTTTTCATCAGTCTGAGTTTTATGTGAAAAGCAGGCAAAAATATCTTTGTCGGGTCTACAAGTTGTTTAAGTGCCACACTTTTCTTCCCTGGAACAAACTGCTTATGGAATGGCCAGTCCTTTTTAATGTAATGAGACTCTTTAGCACGGCTGTCCCATTCGCAAATGAAACAACAGTACTTGGTGTATCCGAGCTGCATTCCTAGTAGCAGCGGCACTACTTTCAGATCACCACAGATGTTCCAGTTGTAGTTGCTGTACTGTATGTGTTTTAACAAAACTTCCATATTTCCATAGGTTTCTTTCATATGTACTGCATAGCCGATTAGTATCGAAGGGTTGACATTGCCGTTGTGTAACAACACAGTTTTCAGGCTTACCACTGATGAATCAATAAAAAGACATCATTGTTGTGGGTCTTGCTGGCAACCCAAAGCGGTGAACAGCCCATCAATGTCAGTGCAGAAACACAGCTTATCAACCTGACCAAAGAATTGTGTCATATTTTCTTGGTGGCTGTGAAAGACAGAAATGTTCATGCCTGGTGACAGCAGACCCCATCCTTGCAGTCTTGAACCCAGTAATTCTGATTTTGCCTTTGACAAACCCAAGTCCCTGACCAGATCATTTATCTCAGACTGAGTTATCAAATGAGGCTCACTCAACATAAATGGTTCAAAATCTGGATCAGTGTCATTTTCCATTCCTGGCTTGTGCATCATGGCATCTTCATTTGCCTCCTCTAGGCTCCATGTCTCTGGTGGCTTCGGTACTGGAAGACTGTCGTCATGTGGCACAGGTCTCATGGCTGACGGGAGATTGGGGTACTCAATGGATTTCTTGTTTTTAGCAGAGAACCCAGAGACATTGGTCAGACAGAAGTAACAGTCTGTCACATGATCCATCTGCTCTCACCATATCATCGGGACAGCGAACGGCATTGACTTCTGACTACCTCTGAGCCAAGCTCTAAGATCAACAGCGCATGTTGCGCAACAAATGTGAGGAGCCCAGGCTTTGTCCTGATCACCAATTTTAGAGCCATAGTAGAGCTCATATGCTTTCTTAATACGTGCAGTCATGCTGCATCTTCGAGGTTTAAGCGTATATTCGCCACAAATGTAACAGAACGTATAGCAGCTGTTGCGACATTGGCGAGACATTTTGCTATCATGAATCCTCCTGAAAATACAATTGCTTTATTATTGTGAGTACACACAATATGCTATGCTCATAGAGCATGTGCATCAACATGAATGCAAACTGATATAAACGCAAAGCGTAGAACTGTGTGTGCAAAATGCTTTTATAGCCTTTCTAAAACCTGTCCTGCCAGCATCCACCCTGCCTAAGCCTTAGCATTCCCACTGCATGTTGTGTGGCCTGCACTAGGTGCAGTGTCACTGCATGCCCAGGCATGCTTGAACACAAGATAGAAAATTTTCAGCTTACATTGTGGGCAACATTTTAATAGACTTAAATTATGAATTGAAATAACAAATATAGGTGATTTCAAAAAATGGTACAGGAAATTTCATGGTGATTTTCGTAGTCAGCAGCTCAAAATCCATAAGATACACCCAAAAGAATTCAGGAAGCAAAATCTTTGTTGTCCAGTGATTAGTATTAATGTTGTAGCACAGGGCCTATACGCCTGTAAGATATATAGCTTAGCCACACAAGAATTTACACCTGAAACATGTTGGCATGACTAATTGACAAAAAGATACCCTCTATCAGTAAAGTGTAAGATTACAATAAAGGATGTGTTAATTGTTGATGTTATGGAAACTATACAGTAACAATAGACTGGACAATGTGACATAATGTGCCAATTAATACTGGAAAATGTCCGGTAGTAATGTTTTTGAGGATTCTAAAATAACCTCAAGTTTCTATGGTAATTCGCTGACACAGATAAGAATAAGGGGAGCTAAGGGGATAACCAATGAGAAATGGGGCACTCCTAAATCAGTGGAGTGCAGAAATATAGATTAGGAAAAAGAGATTGTAACCCTGTGCATATTGTTAGTATCTGTTAGTAAATATTAACCCTTTTAGTCTTTTCTTTCTGTATATTTGGTTCATTTATATATCAACTATTCCTTAGAATCTTTATGATATTAACAAAGAATTCTAAGACCTAGAACACTGGTCTGTAACCAATAAGTAACCCTATTCAGGAATTTGGTGCTTTATCTATATTATCTAATATCTTGTGGTGTCTCTATGTTTATAAAACTCCAGATATTCATCCCCTTAACCTACATATATAATGCTTACATAAACCTGTATAAACCTGGGAAACTGATAAGGGAACACTTTTTACAGCAGATGTTTCTTATTAGGAAATCAACAGGGAAAAATGATTTTGAGGGAAGAAAGACCCACTGAAAGATATTTATCTTGAAGAATTGTTAGTCCTGTAAACTGTACATAATTTTGCCTTCAATTATGCCTTCAAATTTGTCCCAGCAGAAAATGTGATATGCGACTGGTGTGGTCATAGAGCAAACACGTTGAGCTCTCTCTCTGTCTCCTGACGTATTTCAGTGTTTGTGGAATTATTTATCTGCTTAGTGAATTGGTAAATAAAGGGACTTGTGATAAATTGCAATTGTTTCTCATGTGCGCCTAGGGTCTCTATTTCTGATCACACTTCAATAATACTCCAGATGCTCTAATCTTCAGGACACTTAAATTATATTGACCACTGCCATTCAAAAGATTAATCAATAATGAATATACTAATCTTTTAATTAGGCTACAGACAGGAGCAGAATTCAAAATGACCTTGACAAATCAGAGAGTTGGTCAGAAATCAACAAGATAAAATTCAATAAATATAAGCATAAAGTCCTATACTGAGGAACAAAATATCAAATGCACAATTACAAAATGGGTAATAACTGGTTAGGAGACTGTACTACTGAAAAAGATCTGGAGTTGTAGTGGATCGCAAACTGAACATGAGTCAACAATGTACTGAAGTTGCAAAAAAGACTAATATAATTCTGGGGTCTATTCACAGGAATTTCATATGTAAGACAAAGGAGGTAATTGTCCAACTCTATTCGGCATTGGTAAGGTTGCAGCTGGAGTACTGTGTCCAGTTCTGGGCACCACACTTTAAGAAAATGTGGACAAATTGGAGAGAGTCCAGAAGAGTGAAACAAAAATTATCAAAGGTTTAGAAAACTTGACATATGAGAAAAAGTTAAAGAAACTGGGTATTTTTAGTCTTGATAAAAGAAGACTGAGGGGAGACTTCTGTCTTCAAAAATATTAAGGGCTGTTAAAAAGAGGACAGTGATAATTCTTTTCCATGTCCACAGAAGGTAGGACAAGAAGTAGCATGTTTAATTTGTGGCAAGAGAGATTTAGGCTAGATATCAGGAAAAGCTTTCTAACTATAAGATTAGCTAAACTTTGGAATAGGCTTCTAAGGGAGGTTGTGAGGCTGTCATTGGAGGTTTTTAAGAACACATTAGACAGACACCTGTCAGCAGTATAGGTTTACTTGGTCCTGTTTCAGTGCAGCTGGCTGTACTAACTGACCTCTCAAGGTCCCTTCCAGCCTTACATTTCTATCCTTCTATAAGTAGGCTTATGATTTTAGAGTAGGGTACTATTAAATGTTAGTAAAGATGACACAATCTGATCCTTAATGAATGTTCACTTTGTGAAAATCGGAATATTTTGCAATTCCAATTGCCTTTCCACTTCTTTGATGGAAAACTTGGGGAATGTCCAAAACACAAAACTCTACAATTAATAATCTCCTCTTTACTCTTATAGAAAATGTCCATAAAATATCTTAAAGATTAAATCATTTATGTTCTTCTTAAGCTGTCTGAAATCCTTTAGAATTTAATAGACAGTGATATTTTTTGGCTATAGAATGATTAAAATTGTTATCATATTCCACAAGATTTTTCCATAATGTAATTTGAGGCATATTTTCCTTGTATCATGCCATCCACACCTGGTAAAAATACGTTCCCAGGTTTGTAACTACAACCCCATACTCAGTCTATAGTACTAGATCAAAGCAGCCCCTAAGTAATTAAGGGGGAGATTTTAAAAGCCACAATGGCTGCTTGTACCCCACCGTCGCTGCAAAGGTAGTAGGGCATCTAACTGCCATTTGTGACCATTCATGAATCTTAAAAGTCTCGGCTGTTTTTTTTTCCAGAGGGTTGATATTTTTCACACAGCTGTACGTCAGAGTCAGCAGCAGGAGAAGTATCTAGCCTGGCTTCTTAACAACTGGACTCTAATTCCACAGCCACCAGCTGGCATATTTATGTACTGTCTCTTGAAGAACTCTTCAGTATGCATTCAGCCATGCTGGGTTAATCAGATCATCCATTGGAGCATAAAACGCTCGTGTTCAAAGGGATAAACTGTTGATAATAACTGTGAGCTTTCAAAATAAACATCTCTTATCATGGAAGAATAGGTTTAATATTGACTGACTTGTAAGGATATGTCCACCTTAGAAAATGAAGGGTTTCTTGGCAGAGTTTGAAGAGTTCTTAAGAGGGCTTAACCATGATTAGGTGACATGTGATGGTCAGAATTTGTCTATGCTGGCCACAAAGTTTTGGTCAGCATTGTCCCATCTATCTCCTATGCTTTCAGCCATGTTTAAACAAGATAATAAATGATTTTGAAAAAGGGGTAAATAGTGAAGTGGCAAAATTTGCAAAGGTACAATATTACTCAAGATAGTTAGGTCCAAAGCTGACTATGAAAAGTTACAGAAGGATCTCACAAAACTGGGTGACTGGGCAAGAAAATGGCAGGTGAAATTAAATATTAATAAATGCAAAGAAATGCATTGGAAAACATAATCCCAACTATACATAAAAAATGATGGGATCTAAATTAGCTGTTCGCACACAAAAAAGAGATCTTGGAGTCACTGTGGATAGTTCTCTGAAAACATCTGCTCAATGTGCAGCAGCAGTCAAAAAAGCTAACAGAATGTTAGGAACCTTTAGGAAAGGAATAGATAATAAGACAGAAAATATCATAATACCACTATGTAAATAAATGGTATGCCCATTCATGGGGAGATTATTGACAGACCAGTAAAAGGCCAAGGACCATTATCAATAGTGTAATATTGATTATCTTATTTGTAGCTAACAGCAGTCAAACTAGTAGGCTTTTTTTTTGGCCTGTGCAGCAGCATTAGCCTTAGCATAACTAAGCCAGGAGGGAACAGGAGTTTAGGCGACCATGGGAAGAATGCCTCTTGCTCAACCGCTGCCTGACCTTGCGTCCTTCCTGATGAAGTCTCTGTTGAAAGTGCTGAGGTCTGCATTTTTGGAGAAAAATAGGAAGCTTATCTATATTTTTCCTCTGGGGTGTGTTTGTCATGGCCTTAAGGCTTGGGGATTCAGCAAGAAACACCTGACTAATTAGTAACCTGAGGTAACCTCTTGGTTAGCCTTTGAAATTGCTTGCCTAACATGTTTTTAGTGACAAAGGGTCTGATCCTACTTGTTTTGAAGATAATGACCTGTATGGGCCTGATCCAGCAAAGCAGTTTAAATTAGTTTAGCTCTTTAGGAGCACAGTTAGTCATTGGAAATACTCATATATTTACAGTTAAGCATGTTCTTTACTAGGTTGAGGCTCGGAGCTGCAGGACCTGTCTTCAAATGTACTGCAGTACTTCCAATTATGATGATTTGTGCTGGGAAAGGATTTAACATATAATCATCAACCCTTTATTATATTTCTCATGTACTGACATCAGTGAAAGAGAAATGTTTACTTTAGCAATAGCTAGAAAAATATCCATGTGAAAAAAAGGGATGGTTTACATGTATAAATGTTATAATTAAATAGAAGTGTAGGATTGGAAGGGACTTCAATATGTCATCTAATCCACTTTCCTGCACTCAAGGCAGGACTAAGTAATAACTAGACCATTCCTGACAGTGTTTGTCTAGCCACTTAAAAACCACTTAAAAATTCCAATAACTGAGATTCCACAACCATGTCTTAAAAACTTCCAATAACAGAGATTCCATAACTTCCCTAGACAATTTAATCCCATTCTTAGCTACCCTGACAGTTAGGAAGTTTTCCTAATGTCAAGCCTAAACCTCCCTTGCTGCAATTTAAATCAATTGCTTCTTGTCCTATCATCAGAAGTTAAAGAGAACAATTTTTCACTCACCTCTTTGTAACAACCTTTTATGTACTGAGAAAAGGTTGTCATGTCCTCCCCCCCCCAGTCTTTTCTTCTCCAGACTAAATAAACCCATTTTTTCAATCTTCCTTATAGGTCATGCTTTCTAGACCTTTAATCATTTTTGTTGCTCTCTTCAGGACTTTCTCTAATTTGTCCACATCCTTTCTGAAATGTGGCATACATAATATTCCATTTGAGGCCTTATCAGCACTGAATAGAGTGAAAGAATTATGTCTTGTGTCTTGCTTACTACACTCAGGCTAATATCTCCCAGAATGATCTTTGCTTTTTTTGCACCAATGTTACACTGTTGACTTATATTTAGTGTGTGATCCTCTGTAACACCCAGATCCTCTTCTGCAGTACTCCTTCTGAGACAGTCATTTCCCATTTTGTATACGTACAGTTGACAGTTCCTTCCTCAATGGAGTACTTTGCATTTGTCCTTATTTAATTTCATCCTATTTACTTCAGACCATTTCTCCAGTTTGTTCAGATCATTTTGAATTTTAATCCTATCCTCCAAAGCACTTTCAACCCCTACCAGTTTGGTATCATCCGCAAACTTTATAAGTGTACTCTCTATGCCACTATCTGAATCATTAATGAAGACACAGAACTAGATCCAGGACTGATACCTGTGGGACCCACTCAATATGCCCTTCCACCTTGACTGTGAACCACTGACAACTACTTTTTGGGAACAGTTTTTCAACGGTTATGCACCCACTTTATAGTAGCTCCAACCAGACTATGTTTCCTTACTTTGTTTATGAGGAGGTCATGTGGGACAGTATCAAAGGCCTACTATCTTCGAAAGCTCATGGCAATTTGGGGACGTCCCTGATGACTGGAAAAGGCAAATATAGTACTCATCTTCAAGAAAGGGAATAAAGAGGATCCAGGGGAACTACAGACCGGTCAGCCTCACCTTAATCCCTGGAAAAATCATGGAGCAGGTCCTCAAGGAATCCATTTTAAGGCACTTGGAAGAGAGGAAGGTGATCAGGAACAGTCAAAATGATTCACCAAGGGAAAGTCATGCCTGACTAACCTAATTGCTTCCTATGAAGAGGTGATTGGCTCTGTGGATGTGGGGAAAGTGGTGGATGTGATATACCTTGACTTTAGCAAAGCTTTTGATACAGTCTCCCACAATATACTTATCAGCAAATTAAAGAAGTACGGGTTGGATGAATGGACTATAAAATGGATAGAGAACTGGTTAGAGCATAGGACTCAATGAGTAGTGATCAATGGCTCCATGTCTAGCTGGCAGCCGGTCACAAGTGGAGTGCCCCAGGGGTCGGTCCTGGGGCTGGTTTTGTTCAACATCTTCAATAATGATCTGGAGGATGGGGTAGAATGCACTCTCAGCAAATTTGCAGATGACACTAAGCTAGGGGGAGTGGTATATACCCTGAAGGAAGGGATAGGATACAGAGGGACGTAAACAAATTGGAGGATTGGGCCAAAAGAAATCTGATGAGGTTCAACAAGGACAAGTGCAGAATCCTGCACTTAGGATGGAAGAATCCCATGCACAGCTACAGACTGTGGACCAACAAGCTAGGCAGCAGTTCTGCAGAAAAGGATCTGGGGGTTACAGTGGATAAGAAGCTGAATATGAGTCAGCAGTGTGCTCTGGTTGCCAAGAAGGCTAACGGCATATTGGGCTCATTAGTAAGAGCATTGCCAGCAGATCGCGGGAAGTGATTATTCCCCTGTATTCGGCATTGGTGAGGTCACATTTGGAGTACTGTGTCCAGTTTTGGGCCCTCCATTACAAAAAGTATTTGGACAAGTTGGAGAGAGTCCAGCAGAGGGCAACAAAAATGATAAGGGGGCTGGAGCACAAGACTTATGAGGAGAGGCTGAAAGAACTAGGCCTGTTTAGTCTGCAGAAGAGAAGAATGAGGGGGGATTTGATAACAGCTTTTAACTACCTGAAAGGGGGTTCCAGAGAGAATGGAGCTAGGCTTTTTTCAGTGGTGTCAGATGACAGAACAAGGAGCAACGGTCTCAAATTGCAGTGGGGGAGGTCTAGGTTGGACATTAGGAAAAAGTTTTTCACTAGGAGGGTGGTGAAGCATTGGAATGAGTTACATAGGGAGGTGGTGGCATCTCCATCTTTAGAGGTTTTTAAGCTGTCGCTTGACAAAACCCTCACTGGGATGATTTAACTGAGCTTAGTCCTGCTTTGAGCAGGGGGTTGGACTAGATGACCTCCTGAGGTTCCTTCCAACTCTAATATTCTATGATTCTACTAAATTCAAGATATACCACATCTACTGTTTCCCCCCTATCCACAAGGCTTGTTACTGGTCAAAGAAAGCTAGTAGATTAGTTTGAAACAATTTGGTCTAGACAAATCCATGTTGACTGTAACCTATTACCTTATTATCTTCTAGGTTTTTGCAAACTGATTCCTTGATGGTTTGTTCCATTTCTTTCTGGGTACTGAAGTTAAGCTGAGTGGTCTGTAGTTCCCTGGTTATCCTTATTCCCTTTTTATAGATTGACACTATATTTTCCCTCTTCCCGTCCTCTGGAATCTTTCCCATCTTCCATGAGTTTTCAAGGATAATTGCTAATGGCTTTCATATCTGCTCAGTGAACTCCTTGAGTAGTCAATGATGTATTTCATCAGGCCCTGCTGGCTGGAAAACATCTAACTTGTCCAAGTAATTTTTCACTTGTTCTTTCCTTATTTTAGCCTCAGATCCTACCTTATTTTCACAGGTGTATGAGGTGACAACAAGGGCCAGCTTGCTGTCAGGTTCGATTTATATGGATCCCTCAAATAAGGAGTGACAAGGATTGCTTTGCATACAACTTTGTTTTACTGACAACAATCTATACATCAATAATTACAATTTAAAAATCACCATTGATTCTTATTTAATACAACAACTTAACTACTTAAAACACAATCACAATTACAAATGTACAATTATATTTACAAAGCTAGCTTATACTATAGGGTTATACTTATACTATTATACTTACACTGCACCAGTGAGATTTGTTAGCAGCAAAGCAGCACTCCAATTCTACTAATACAATTCCCAGGTTTACATCTGAGTGGAAAATTCTGTCACACTCAGGTTACACATCTGAGTGGAAAATACTATCACACTCAGGTTACACAGCCCCAAATATACTTAGGTTTGAGTGGCAAGCTGGGGAGAGACAGCAGGTAGATCACACTTACATGTAGAACTATTCTGTTGTTCTTCCAAAGGTACAGGACATCTCCAGTTTACTTCCTGTTTGTGACTACCTTTTATATTTTTCTTCCACACAGCAATATGCCCACTTAGCCAATTAGAAGTTTCCAAGAGCGATGAGGTAATTGGGGACTGCACCCCAAAACAGCGAAACTGACAGAGAAACCCGATTCTCTTCTTCTTAATTGTCCAGCTATTGCTTGCTGCTGACAAAGAATCACCCGTTGCAATACATGTCTAAACACTATTCAAATGCAGTTTACTGAGTTTCGAGTCACAGAGATTTTGCTACACTACATGAATGGATACTGTTCAAAGGAAGTTTCTCAGAGATTGATACTATTTAGATGAAGTTTACTGGGTTTGAAGTAACAAGTTTTCCAAAGGCTACATTTTGATTACATTGCCTTTAGTACTTAGCGCCTGCGGACTCCTCCCGGGGCTGGTAAGTTTCACAGAGATTTTGTTACAATAGGTGGCCGGCTGGGGGTTGATACAAAGCAGTTAGCATTTTACATTTTGGTCCAATGAGTTTATATTCCTATTAATTTAAAATGGAGTTGGGTCACTTTAATTATAAAATGAAACAATGTTACAACAGTGTACACTATGTCAGATTCCATTCACTAGTAACCTTTTTGGTGAAAACTGAAACAAAAAAGTCATTGAGCACTTCAGCCATTTCCACATTTTCTGTTATTGTCTTTCTCCCCTAGTTATCGGGCTAGCCTGTCCTTGGTGTTCCTCTTGCTTCTAATATATCTGTAGAATGTTTTCTAGTTACCTTATATATCTTTAGCTAATTTAATCTAATTTGGGCCTTGGCCTTTCTAATTTGCCAAACAATTTATTTATAGTTTTAGTTTTTATATGTGATGCAGCATATGTGGGAGTTGGCTTATGTGATTGCAGAGCCATTGGCCATTATCTTTGAAAACTTGTGGCAATTGGGAGAGGTTCCAGATGATTGGAAAAAGGCATATATAATGCTCATCCTTAAAAAACAGAAGGAGGATACACGAAACTACAGAACAGTCAATCTCACCTCAGTCCCTGGAAAAGTTATGGAGCAGGTCCTCAAGATATCTATTTTGAAGCACTTGAAAGAGAAAAAGATGATCGGGATTAGTCAGCCTGGATTCACCAAGGGCAACTCATGCCTCACCAACCTGATTGCCTTCTATGATGAGATAACTTGCTTTGTGGATGTGGGGAAAGTGGTTGATATGATATAGCTTGACTTTAGCAAAGCTTTTGATATTGTCTTCCAGAGTATTCTTGCCAGGAAGTTAAAGAACTATGGGTTGAATGAATGGACTGCATGGTGGATAGAAATCTGACTTGTTCAACAAGATCAAAGGATAGATATCAATGACTCAATGTCTAGTTGACAGCTATCAAATGGAGTGCCCCTGAGGTCAGTCCTGGAGCTGTTTTTATTCAACATTTGGGATTGCACCTTCAGCAAATTTGCGTATGATGGGTAAAATAGTAGATATGTTGGAGGGTAGGGATAGGATACAGAGTGACCTAGAAAAACTGGAGGATTGGGCCAAAAGAAATCTGATGAGGCTTGACAAGTACAAGTGCAGAGTCCTGCACTTAGGATGGAAGAATCCCATGCAGTGCTACAGACTCTAGGGCCCTACTGGCTAAGCAGCAGTTCTGTGGAAAAGGACCTGGGCATTACAGTTGACAAGAAGCTGGATATGAGTCTATAGTGTGCCCTTGTTGCCAAGAAGACTAGTGGCATATTGAGCTGCATTAATGGCAGCATTGCCAGGAGATCAAGGGAAATGATTGTTCCCCACTATTTGGCACTGGTGAAGCCACATTTAGAGTATTGCATCCACTTTTGGGGCGCACATTGCAGGAAGGATGTGGACAAATTGGAGGGAGTTCAGGGGAGTGTAACAAAAATTATTAGTAGGCTGGGGCACATGATTTGTGAGGAGAGGTTGAATTAGCTGGGTTTATTTAGTTTGTAGAAGACAAGAGTGAGGGGGGAGATTTGATAGTGACCTTCAGTACCTAATGGGGGTTCAAAAGAGGATAGAGCAAGGCTGTTCTGAGTGGTGGCAAATGATAGAACAAGGAGCAATGGTCTCAAGTTTCAGTGGAGGAGGTCTAGGTTGACTATTAGGAAAAGCTTTTTCACTAGGAGGGTGGAGAAGCACTGGAATGGGTTACCTAGGCAGGTGGTGGAATCTCCATTCATAGAGGTTTTCAAGGCCTGTCTTGAGAAAGCCCTGGCTTGGATGATTTACTTAGAGTTGGTCCTGCTTTGAGCAGGAGATTGGATTAGATGACCTCTTGAGGTCCTTTCCAACCCTAATCTTCTATTATTCTATATTTGTAATACACATTTTAGTGGAACACATAAATACCAACTCTCTGTCCTAATAAATGTACACAACATGTTCTCCCTTCCTAAGAATGCTTTGCATTAAAGTAATAGAAATGTTTAAAGCTGAAAACAACATATTATGTTTTTTTAGATATTTGAGTTCTGCAAATCAGGTTGCTCTTCCTTGTACCACCATTCTCCTGGGTTTCTGCTTGTAACTGTTAGAAGAAATAAATCTATCTGTAAGAGAATTTCATGATGTTCATGGATGCCAGTCTGAAACTCCTGCAAAGTATTCTGAAGTAGCTCTCAGTAGAAATAGAAACTAGTCTTAATTCTAAACTCTCCTGAAAATCATTCATGGCAACAGAATTGCAGTTATGCAGGTCTAATAAGAATCCTGCCTCTTATGTCTTTTCTTGCCAGAATTCTTGTGAATAAATCCAAATATGCATACATTTACATATAGATTGGCAGTCTCCTGCAAGCCAGAAGAACTCTCTTTATCTGAACCTCAGCCAATCTTTTTTTCTTTTGTTGTTTAATTATTTCATAATTTAATAACCTTTAAAAGAATGAATAGCCTTGCCTTCATTTGGCTACTTTACAATAGCAGTTTCTTTTGTCCTGATTATATATTTCATTATATATCATGTAATTAACTAGTGGTTTTTATAATAAATGGCAGTGGATTTCTAGTGTGAGATAAATGTAGTCAGAAGAAATGAAATGAAAGGCCAGGGTCACCCTGGAACAATGTATCACTGTGTTATTCCTATTCTCATTTTTTGTTTCTCAGCTAATATTGTATGTTGCTTTAAAAACATCACTCAATATAGCACTTCATGTGCACTATGTGCAAATACGTACAACAGAACATTATGTGGAAGTCAAAAATTCACTTTGGTCATTGTGGAATTGAAAATATTTTGAACAATATTTATAGAAACAATTACATGTTTTAAAAAGAAATAGTTCATAATAAAGAAGAGAAAGTTTGTTTCAGTATCAGGATGGATAAAAACAAACAAGCTGGCCAGTATTGTTATATAATACAGACTAGGCTAAATTCTGGGTCTGATCACAGCCTCCACTTGGTAATCTCATGGAAGGGGGTAAAGAAGAGCAAATCACTATGAAATTCTGCATGTTGAGATTTCCCTCTGATTGTTTCATTGTCACAAGAAGCAAGGTTTTCCCCCACATGGACTCAGCTGTCCTCAACCTTTACAGATCTCCAAGAATATGCATAGATCCAGGAGGGTCTGTTAGAGGAAACGGACTTGATTTTTGGGCTGGGGTTTCTACAAATGTCAATTGTTCATTTATTATTATTATTTCTTCTCATTTGTCTCTTCTTCCCTTTTGTTTGCAAAGCACATTCTCCTTTTGTCTTATTCTCTCTCTTCCATTTCTGAACTTCTTTTCTGTTGTCCCTTCTGTTTCTCTGTCCCATTTTGTATTGTCTATTTTAGAATTGGTTGAAAAGTTTCATATTTTAAAATTTCTCAGTGAGAAAAGGGAACACATTTTCCAGTTTGTCAACCAGTTCTAGTTTCTTCCCATTTTCTGTTTCTCTGTCTCTTTCTCTCTGCAACATTTTGCTCCCCACATTCTTCTCTCTCTGGCCACCTTACTTTTGTCTTAAACTAGGTTCCTCATCACCTTTCTCTCTCTCTCTTATTCCTCCACCAGCAATCCTTCTCTCTTTAGCCTCCATGACATCTGCCACCTTCTTTTCTTATTTCCACCTAGATCATTATTGTACCCTATTGCTCTAAACTGTAGCCGAGGCCTAGTGTTGTCAATTATCTCAAATAATTTCTCAGGAGGACAGAATATTGATGGGGGCACTGCAGCAGGCAGTGTTCAAATGTCTGTGTAGGCTTTCCACATTCACGTATGGGATAATTTCTCAGCTTTCACTTGCTCATAATATCACCAATTTTTGACACTCTTCTGCTCTTTCAGTATACCAGTTGTTTGTGTTCAAAGATCAGCACTCAGGGGGAGTTGTTTTGAAGGAAACAAAAAAGGAAGGAAACTTTGTACTCTCTCATGATACATGAACAACGAATATTCAATAAAACCAGAATGGTAAATTTATATCCACTTTGCACCTGTACATATGTCCATTCACATGCAGGACAATGGTGACTCTGTCCCATTGACTACAGAGGTATATTGAATTACACCAGCTGAAGATCAGGCATTTTTTTTCTATCTATTTGCAAGGTGCATAGGGTAAGAGACTTTCACTGATGTTCATGGATGCCAGCTCATAGGCAATCGCAGTAATCTTTGCATCATTTAACAAGTCTGGATATGAGCTTTGCATGATTGTTTCAGTGATGACACCCAAAACACGTTGTAATGAGCCACCATTGGGAATTTCTAACTGTGGCCAACCATTACAACAAGAAGTAGATTATAAATACATCCAATGGACTGAGTTCTAAAATTCCTTTTATCATTTTAATTTTTAATTTTGTTTTTCTTACAGAACTTAGTGGAAAGGTTGTACAACCTAATAAAGCATTACAGACCTGGAGCCTGATCCAGCAACCACTGACATAATTGGAAAGACCTTAGTGAGCTTTGAATCAGGACCTGTTTAGGAAAGACCCACGATGAGCATGGAAGAAATGAGGCAGAAATTAGTTGGAACATGCTGAAATGAGGACTTGGATTAAGAATGTGTAAACTATGCAAAATTTGTTTGGTCAGGA
Organism: Mesoclemmys tuberculata; assembly: GCA_007922155.1. Lineage (NCBI taxonomy): Eukaryota > Metazoa > Chordata > Testudines > Chelidae > Mesoclemmys > Mesoclemmys tuberculata. The sequence goes on from ML675610.1 coordinate 65,787,159, forward strand.
CCAGGGAAGTTATGTTATCAGAGTGCTTCTCTGGTACTACTGGCATGTTGATTACAATTTTGGGACCCAATTCTTTGTTGCTACATTGTTGCAGGCAGAAGAGGTAGAAAAGGTGGCTTTAAGTACCTTTGTGCTCTTGTATTTGTGGTTGAGACCCTATTGGCCCCCAAAGAAAGCTAAAACAGCCACAGGGAAGCCACAGATTTCTTCCAGCTGACAATAATTGGAGCACAGCAGAACTGTCATGCTTCAGTCCTCCAACCATGCTCCCAACGTGCCCTCTGTGCTGGGGTTCAGGAGGAGGGGCAATGCTGGACCGTCTGGCAGCTCTAGAAAAGGTCTAGAGTAGAATAAAAATTGTAGTCCTAGGGAAAGATGAGAGACTAAAAAGATTATGTCTTTTTTTTTAAGAGCAGAAATGAATAAGGCAATGACACAAAGTAATAGCGAGCACAATATGAAATAATGAACGGAAGTGGAATGGCATGGAGGTCAGTCTGGGGCTCCTATTTATCCTTTTTTATAACAAAAGACCAGGAGACAGCTAATGAAATTAAAAAGCAACAGAGTTTAAATGATAAAGCTATTTTTTCTTTTTTTTTTCCACAAATTGTGCTAATCTGTGGAAATCCCAGTCCCAGAATAGGACTGAGGCAAATAGCTGTCTATGATTCAAAGGAGGATCAGATATTTATATGAATAATAAATGCAGTGACAATAGCAAATATAAGTATTGATAGGGAATATGAGATTCCAGCTTAGAACATAAATCACTCTATGGTTCAGATTAGGAAGAAACTTCCCTCATAGGCATGCAATAGCAAAATCATCCGTTGTGGGTTTTTTATGCTTTTTTCTAAAGTATCTGTTATTGCCTGATGTCAGAGACAGGCTAGTGAACTAGATGGACCTTTGGTTTTATCTGTTATAGCAATTTCTGTATTTATGTTCCTAACCCTTTGAGACAGTTACCTATCTCTCTGTCTATCTAAGTATTTTTGTGGCCCTTATCACAATAGTATGTGAAGCTATCTTCTCTAAATTGTCTTCAATGTTTCCTTACTTTCCTTTGTTCATTCCCTTTTAGTTCAGCACATGACATTTTATATATAGTCTCACTTTTAAACTTGTCTATTCAGTTATGTGATGTAAAATGCATTTTATGTTCTAAATCTATGAGATTTTGCACATTTGTTAATTTTTCTGTTTTTAATAACTTAAATTATGGATAATTGAAGGCCTTTCCAATTAATCTTTTTTTTCCCCTGAACTAGGTCTAATTTTTTTTTCTTTGTTACCTCATCTCTCTATTGCATTAAGGCCTCTCAGACATATGTCAAATTTCTAGACCTGTCTGAAACCCTAAAGAGTTAAAAATTGCACTTTATTTTTTAATTTCTTCTGGGACACACAAAAAAAATTCTGATTCCCAGCTCCTATAATTAAAATAAGATATTTCTGTTAAGATATTCTAATTTAAACTTTACCTTAACTTTATTGAGACACCATTTATTAAAAAGTTAACAACTATTTTCTGACCTTTGCAGCTTCATAGAAAGGTTTTAATTAGCTACTTAAAGACAGTCTTAGCCATAATGGTAACTATTGGGAACCTCTCCAAAATGTTATTTATGTTTCAAAGATAATCCAGCTAAACAAAACAAAAAATTAAAAGATAAAGAATAGGCACAGATAAAGAAAAGAGCATTAAAGTATCTTTGATATAATTCCTATTCAAAAGTTACTGTAGAACCCATAGCAACAGAAATATTCCAGATATTCCAGTAATTTGAAATTTGTATTAAATGCAGAGGTTGGTTGTTTTTTTTGTGTGTGACTAAAAGAATCTGGACATGTAGGGTCACTAACTGTTATCTTGTGAATAAGAGACAGTAGCCCAAACCAGTTTGTGGCAAACATATTGAAAATGAGACTCTATCTGCAGTGACTCTGAGAAGGCCTAGGGTACAGTTCTACATAAGCTCCCTGTGGTTGGCTAGAACAATCAATGGACACAGAACCAGGGGAATACTGTGTAGGTGGCATTAACAATACATACACCAGTTGTGAGACCTTTACTGGAATACCATCTGTGTTTCTGGTATGCACCCTTCAAAAAGGATGTTGAAAATTGGGGAGGGTTCAGAAAAGAGTTAAAAGAAGATCTGCCTCATCAATGCAGAAATATAAACAAACTACTTAGACTCAACTCTACTGCCTAAGTCATGTCTTTTGGGAAACTTCTTTTCTGAATGAGGAAAATCATAATGAAGTGATGCCCTCCTTGCCTTGTTTATTGCTCTCATGAGCAATACTGGGCCAACCACAAATACAAACTCTGTCTTTTCATTTAAAACAGCTGAGCTCTACAAGCATCCTCCTGCAAAAGTAAAAGTGTAGTCTTCAAAACCTACAGTCAATTCTGCAATGAGTCAGTTGCTAACGTGATGGAAGATAGAAATTCTGGTCTCCTCCTGAAACAGCTGCAGCTCAGCCCTTGCATATGTTGTTGACCATCTGTGAAGTAGCTTTTTTTTCCAAAACTCACTTTGTAACCTGACGTTTAAAACAGCTACTTTTTTAGTAGCAAGCTGCTCCTGCAGCTAGGAAATTAGGTTTTTTATAGTGCAATGTACTGTTTTGCCCATGCATTTGTTTCCTTATATAGTTATCACGGATCCATCATTTTTTTCACCTGTGTTAAGTTTTCAAAGAATTATGCAGGTTCCAAACGTAGACCAGCTACAGGTCACCAGCAAAACTCTTAATTATTTTCTACTACAGAGAGTTATTTCTAGTTTTTTAAGTCAGACTGGTAAGATGGACTGTTCCTGCTATGAAAAATCACACAGCATGCCAATACACAAAACCTATCTTTTAAAAAAATGACTTGTAGAGAAACATGCCTACTTGTAAATCTATAAGGGTTTTTTGCTGCTCTTAAATATTTGATGCTTAGATTATTCTAAATATGATTTGTAAATACTATGATTTGTTTTTTCAATGAATGATATGATCTCTAACTGAAGAAGACAGCTCTTTAATTTGAAGCAAAGCTATGTAAACCCCCAAACATTTCTGCCCAAAGCAATTTACAAATGTGGGAACCACATTTTCCACCTGGTTGCATCTTGTCACCCAAGTTCTATTTGATGCTATAAATAAAGCTAACAAGTTGTAAAATGAGACACTAGTTTTGTCAAATCCACCCCAAAAATGTCACATCAATGCTGTGCTTTTGGAAGCAGCCTCAACAGGAAAAATTATAGGATTCCTGGATTACTTGGAAGGAGTAAGCATATGATCAAGTGCTGGAAAATGAAAACAAAATTAATATTGCCTGTGCAATAAAGTAGTTAGCTGCCTTAAATATCTCTTTATATATTCATATTTATTAAGTATACATTCAGAATACAAGACTACTGTTACATCCTCAGTAAGAATAGTGAATATATACTGCAAAATGCAAGAAAACACTCTATACCACTGCCCACCGTCCTTTAAAAACAGAAAACAACTTCAAAGTATATTCCAACTGCCACCTTTCAGAAGTCACTGAGTTCTTCTCAGCTTTTGTAAATAGCTTAGTAGGTAGATAAATAGTTCAGTGGTACGTCTTTGCCTCACAACAGGCCAAATAAATATTCTGACATAGACGATACAGAACAATAGTATTGGTAACTGAAAAGCTCTCCAGGAGAATCTGTGCAATTGCCTCCCCTCTTTGCAGAAGTAGATGTGCCATGCTCCTGATCGTGGAAGAGTCCAAAAGCCAGCTGTATGTACATATGTCCCTGCAATGTAAGTATTTTCAATTTTCTCGCCATGCATCTGAGGTAATCACTGAATCAACTTTCCTTGAACAATTCTGTTTCAGTATGGGCCTAATCCAATGCCCATTTGAATTAATGGGAGTCTTCAATGGGCTTTAAATCAGGCACTTTGGCAGTAATAAACAAAGGTATTTACGATTTAGGCACCTAAATTGCCGTTTTGGTTCCTAAGTCCAGTTATTGGTTGCTTGCAATTCACAAAATTCTCTTTAGTCACCTAAGCATACCTGATGGCTACATTTTCAGGTTCAAAGTTCCCTTAGTGTCTATGTTTCAACCTCTGGGCCCATGTACTGCTGCTGCTTTCTTGTATTTGTCCAGTATTCACCCACTCAAGTCACATGCAGATCTTGATCTGAAAGGTGTGCTCAGAGGCAGCCTATCAGATTGTGTCCCATTCAAAATCTGTCTGGAAGAGGAGGTGGTTGTGACGTTCGCCCCTGCAATTTGGACTGGTGAATCACTGTGTCACCCCCCCCCCCACTGCCGGAGCCATCTTACTCTGCTTTGCTATGTGAACTCCCACTCCTGGGCAGATCATGCACAGCCTCCAACAAGCAAATTACTTCCAATTCAGTGAGTGAGTGCCTCTAGCCAGCCACCCTTGGGATTATGCAATGGTATTACCCCAGCCACTCTCCCCAGTCCCAGAGGCAGAGGCGAACATCACAGTGGCGCAGAGGGAAAAGTCACAGTCGTGCATCGAGGTCAGTGGCTAAAAACAATCAGGAGAAGGTCACAGTTTTGTTTTCTGTTTGCTTATTTTGAGTGAGGGAAATAAGCATAGGAGAACATAAAAATGCCTACTAGTGAGGCAGTTGCAAAGCAGAAACTTGCAAGGCTGGAACCACAGGAGAAAGAGAGGGACCACAAATTTGAAGTGTCAGGCAGAGATGAAGCTCAAAGAAGAAACTGCAGCCAGAGAAGCAAAGGAGGCTGTGGAGGCAGCCACACACTGGCAGGCATTAGAGCTAAAGTAGCAAGAAGCTGAGGAGAGAGCCCACCAGAGATCCCCGGACGACATGGAGCATGTGAAAAAATACAACCTGGAGATGATAGAGAAACATGGGAGGATCCCAGTTACTCCAGCATCTCCCTCCACTCCTAAAATCCCCAGGTTTGATAAACTGTGTCTTATTTACAAAGAGGCAGACTGCACTGAGGAGTACTTCACTACTTTTGAAAGTACACAAGTACTCTGTGAAGTACACAAAATTCCTGAAGATCAGAGGGTTCCCACTCTCATTGCAAAACTGTCTGGTAAAGCTTTGCCTGTGTTTAATGAAATGCCAATTGAAGAAGCTTGAGATAAAGGTTTCGATAAAGATTTGAAATCTGTAATAGAAAGGGCCGCAATGGCAGATGTCTTTGAACAAGCCCAGATGTCCATGGGCCATAAGCCTCAGAAGGAGGGAAAAAACCCAGTTTTAAAGGGGAATCCCATTTTACCCCTGTGAAGAAGGAGGGTGGATGGGAGGGTAGGCAATCACTCTCCAAGAACCATTTTTCTTCTGGAAACCACACATAAAAGAGGAAGGCCCGAGTTTGATGAAATGCCATTGAGCATTTGAATAATCAGTTCCCGGAGCTGAAGGGGGATAACTCCCCCACCCTGCCAAGTGAATGCAGTCATTCTAGCACCTGAAGCCCTGGAGGCACCCACTGTTTACATGACTGGCTTTGTGGATGTTGGCCTTGAAGGGGGGGAATGGAGTTTATCAAAGATATCAAGATAAATGGCAAGAAGGCTGTAGATTGGCAGGACTCTGGGGCACAACATTCTCTAGTCAGACCAGGCTGGGTCCTAGAGGGTGACATGTTACCTGGCCAGAAAGCATTAATCTAAGTAGTGGGAGGTGGTAGGATTTGTGTAAGTGGAGTGCGAAGGCTTGGGAGGCAACCTAGGGGTGGTATTGCTGGACAAGATCCCCACCAAAATGCTAATTGAGAATGACTTTCCACAGGTCTCTGAACAGGTTCAGAGACGGGCTACTAGGATGATTCGAAGAATGGAAAA
>ML675610.1:65793408-65867340 GCA_007922155.1 Mesoclemmys tuberculata
ATATTGGTCCCTTCTGACCTATGAGTCTATGAGTCTATGAGGTGACTGAGGTCTTTAGAGTGATGACCTGCAGCCAGAAGGAGCATTATGCTGGGACCCAACTGTTGGAGGAATGGGAGAGAGTGTCTTGGAATCCTCTGCAGCAGGGGGAAGCAACCTGCTTCCAGGTGGGGGCGAGCGGTTGAGGCCAGCTCCCACACTACAGCTGGAGGCAGCATTTTCTCAGGAAAGGGGGAGCGTGGATTGCCTGCCAGAAAGAAAGCTTCCCAGCTTATAAGCTGCCGTCAGGTTGCAGCTGAACAAGGGGCAGACCCCACTCTAGGGAACATAAGAAAATGTGCCCCAGAAGGAACCCAGAGAAGGGTGGTGGAAGTTTAGAATGCCCTGAGGAGGAGGTAGGTGTTGGTCTAACCCTGCAGGATAGGGAAGCAGCATGCTTCCAAGTGTGGTTGAGTGGGGAGGCTGAGGCTAACTCCATCCCACCAGAAGGTAACATGGAGCAGGGGCAGAGGAGGTGTTGTCAGTGACTGAGGAAGCTGTACCAGTTGTTAACTGGCACAGTTTTGTAGCTGAACAAGGGACAGGTCCCACTTGGCATAGCATGGAGGAGTGTATCTCACAGGGGGGCCCAGAGAAGGAAGCTAGGGAAACATTGGTGGGAGGACAGAAGTGTCTCCCCACTGAACACTAGAACAGAGTGGCTGATTCAGTGTCTCTGCACCCAGATATTCAGCCTCGGGCTCAAGTTTTGAGAGGGAGTTGTGTGGTTAACTTTCCGGAGGGGAACAGTCACACAATTGACCTCTCAGACATAAAGGAGGGGATGACAGAGAGTGCCCAAACTCCTGCTGCAGTTTCTCAGGACTCTTACCCCGATATGCCAGTGGAAATTGACTCTGCTTCTTTAAAACAAGATCCAGTTTCCACTGAAGAAGAAGGTGTCTGTAAGCATGCGATTGACCTAGCTGGCAGAGGGAAAGGAGCTTCCCCCAGGTTTGTAAAACACCCATGGCAACTAAAAAAACATTGTAGGAAATGAAAACACCTAATCAGGGTGCACACACTCTTGACCTGGAGAGAATAACATAATCCTCTAGGAAAAGAGGATGGGTAAGAATTCAGTGTTGGGAGAGAGGAATACTGGGTAAACCCAAGAAGGGAACTGGATTTTCTGCACATGTACAGTCCTAGGGTTGGGGTTAAAAATCCACAAAGGGCCAGCTGATTTGCAGGATCTGCCCCCTCCTTCTGAGTCCTTATCTCAGCAGACTCTTAGGCACCAAAACCCCAAGAGCCCAGGCAGGGGAAAACACTAGATGGAAGGAAAAGCCAGAGACTAACCACATGCAAAAGTCCAATAAGCAATTGAATGACTCAAGGAGTATTAAACAAACCAACCTCAGAACCAGACTTCCTAAACAGATGATGTGGTATAATAAAGATCCCTTTAAGTGCCCATATATGATAACCAATTTGGAATTAATGCTAAACTTTGTGAAAGTTAAATAGTCATGTTAAAGCTTGTAGTAAGATATATTACACTGGACAACAAATTTTTTCAAAAGTGTTGCTTCCTCAGAAATTTTTTTTGATTATGCTAGACTGCTTGAAGCTGAACACAAATATAATTTCAGACTACTTGTATCACGTAGGAATTTGGAGAAACAAGAAATTGACTTTTATTGAATGTAATGCGTTTAATTGCATAACGGTGCTGATGCTTTGCAATAATTCAGCTGAACTAAAAATGTTTTGTTGATGATTTTCATTTGTACTCAGTGTCTGAGGGTTCTTGTTTAAGTGTCCAACAATAATCAGCCAGCTTTGATGGATTCTAGTTGCCCTGATACCGTTTTTCCATGATTGCAATGTCCTGGTGAAACCTTTCACCATGCTCGTCACTAATTGCACCAAGTTTTGCAGGGAAGAAGTCTAAAAGCAAATGCAGAAAATGAATCTTTGGTGACATGTTGTACTTCATCGTTTTGTATGCTTGAAGCATGTTGTCAACCAGCTGCACATTGTTTGGTCCTCTGTAGTTGGCAAGAAACATATCACGGCTGTTGCGACATTAGCGAGACATTTTGCTATCATGAATCCTCCTGAAAATACAATTGCTTTATTATTGTGAGTACATACAATATGCTATGCACATAGAGCATGTGCATCAACATGATTGCAAACTGATATAAATGTAATACATAGAACAGTGTGTGCAAAATGCTTTTATAACCTTTCTAAAATCTGTCCTACCAGCATCTGCCCTACCTAAGCCTTAACATTCCCACTGCATGTTGTGTGGCCTGCACTAGGTGCAATGTCACTGCATGCCCAGGCATGCTTGGACACAGGATAGAAAACTTTTCAGCTTACATTGTGGGTAACATTTTAATAGACTTAAATTATGAATTGAAATAACAAATATAGACGATTTAAAAAAGGGTACATGATACGGTAATTTCATGGTGATTTTCGTAATCAGCAGCCCAAAATCCAGAGGATACACCCAAAAGTATTCAGGAAATAAAATATTTGTTGTCCAGTGTTATTCACAGATTTTTGGGGAAAGCCTTGGAACATGCTAAAAATGGCAAACAGGGAAACTAAGGCAGGCTGCCTCATTGATTTGATGGCTAAATGACAAAATAACCCTGATTTACTGCCTTTGGATTAGATAGTGGCTAACCCTCCTGCAACTTTGGAAGCGGGGTGGTGTGACAAGCTGCACCTCACATGATCACCCTTATAGTGTAATTGTTTATTGTTTAATGCAAAGTAAGTCATGTAAATGCTCATGACATACTGAACACGATTGTTATAGTAATATGTTTGTTGGAATGTCATGTGTGTGGTTATGAGGCTTCACTATGAGATACGCTCCTGGTTTAAAAAATATCCAACAAGACTCTATAGAGCTGAAGGAGCAATTCACTCCTCACTTAGACATGCATAAAACAAACCCAGCCCTTCTAGGAAAAAAGGACTATCCTGAGCCTCAACAGGGATCCACGATAAGGGGATGCTCATTGAATCAGGACATAGATGAAGCCATACATGGGCATTATTTGTCATCTGACCCTCAAGGGGGGGTGGAGATGAAACCCCAGAGGGGAGAAGGAACATTTTAAAAAGGAGAGGCATTTTGCAATCTCACTCTCTCTTCCACCTCCATCTGCAAACACCACCAAGCAACTGAAGTAATGACTCAGGCGGGGAAGGAGGTAGTCTGGCTGGAAAGGAATCCAGCCAGCCTGTGGTGAAAATCATCTGAGTTTGTAAGGTTGTTGAAAATGTTAAACTTAGTTTAGAATGCTATTTGCCTTTTGTTTTCTTTTGATCAAATCTGACTGGTTTTCCGCTGATTTATAATCACTTATAATCTTTCTGTACTTAATACATTTGTTTGTTTTATCTAAAGCAGTTCATTTGGTTTGGGTGTGTGTAGAGATGTCATTTAAAGTGACTAAGCTGGTGCATATCAATTTCTTTTTTACATTGATGAACTGATTATGATCTTGCACTGAACAATGTAAGACAGCAGTTCCTATGGCTGCATCTAGGACTGGGGATAGTGGCTGGGGTAATTCTAAAGAATGGTTTGCCAAAGTACTCGCTCATTCAGTTGGGAGCAACTTGCTTGCTGGTGGCTCTGTGTGAGTTTTCCAGGAGTGAGAGTTCACATAGCAAAGCAGAGTAAGATGGACTCCAGGAGTGGGAATTGTGGTGACGCAGTAATTCACTAGTACAGATTGCAGAAAGGAATATCAGAGTGGTGCCCTTGCCCAACTACTAACTTTTAGCCCTGTGGTTAGAACACTCACCTTGGATGTGGGAGATCCAGGTTCACTTCAACCTCTCTACCAGAGGGAGAGAAAGTATTTAATCTGTCTCTCTGGTGAGTGCTTTAAACACTGAGATATGGGATATTTTGCTCTCTCAATCTCTTCTGTTGAAGCTTTTCCACTTTGGAAAAATATTTAAAGAGTCATTGGAGCAGGAGGACTGGAGGGACCCTGGGTTTCCCACCTCCCAGGTGAGTGCCCTAACCACTAGTCTAATAGAATCACTCTCTCTCTTGTTCTCCCTGGCCTAATGACTATTTAAATATTTATCTATTGAGCTGAAAGCTATAAGGTGGTTACCACCTCCTCCAGATATTTTGTGTGGAGCAAGGCAGGTGACTAACTCATTCCTCCCTGGACTTAGATGTCTATCTGTGTGTGAGAGCACACTTCTCTCCTCAGCATTTCTCATTGACTATGTTAGGCAGCTGTCAGCCTAGTGTGTTTCCATTTGTGAATTGCATTCTAAGGAGCCTAGCTCTCTCTCTCATTCATGGTATAAGGAGCCAAGGCTTTGTGTGTTGCAATGCTGTCTCTGTGGTTTTCTAGGTGCCTAAAATTTAGTGCTATGATCCTGAGTGTTTCAATGCCTAAATCCTGTTGTTGAACCGTGGCTTTATTTTTATTCTTCGCACACAGAGTTGTGTAGGATACCTACTTGTGAATATTCTCACATATAATGCAACCCCTATTATTACATAGATTCATTAATGATTCCTTAAAACAATTATCTGAAAAATTCAGTCGCTGTAATAGTTGTTCTGTATGGTATCCTCAATGGCTCCTAAATTAATATTTTCTTAAATGCTGAACCAGAGGCTTGGAAAGATATTGCTGAAATTTGCCACCATGAATAAATTATAAAGCTCTTTTGTCTTAAGAAATGAGTCTGCTAAAATGTGGCCAGAAAACAGATAATTTTAGGAAGTGCATCCTCTGTTCCCACCACTTCCTTCTTTCCTTGTAATATTTCTCAATAACACCAGAAAGCTAATTGGCCACTTCCTACCCCCTGTCAGCTGCATTGTATAGAACAGGGGTCTGCAACCTTTACTATCAAAAGAGCCATTTTGCCCCCTCTTCCACTGACTAAAGAAAATAGTCTAGAGTCGCAAAACATAGCTTACCGCGGCTGAAGAGCCGCGGGTTGCCGACCCCTGGTATAGAAGGTAAAAAACAAAATCCAAAATCTCCTGGTCACACCATTTTAACGTACACCCTTTTCACTGGTAAATACATAATATTTTTCTTGACCAAATTACATGTATTGCTCCCATGGCATAGTAATTTTACCTTGAAATTAACAAGGTCTGCTAAGCCCCTTCACATAAACCACTGATTATCTTTGTTTCAATTCAATAAGAATATTAACTTGAAAATATATGTGGCCTTTTTGTCCACTCTTTTGCCAATTTTAATGTCATTCTCATGTGATGAAGTGGAGAACCAGGTTAACAATGCACAAAGCTAAGAAAATTTGAATGTCTCTTTTCATTAAATGACAGAGAAGGATGCAAACAGAACTGAGTTTGAACAGCACAGAAACACACCTTTGTCTCTGAGAACATTGCTTTCGAATGGATGGGGAGAAACTGTACATTCAGATAAACAAAAGAATTTTAAAAAAATAACATCTTAGGACAAGTTAATCCCAGAAGTAACTGCATCCTCTTTTATGGAATTACTTCAAGTATGAATTTAACCATTTCACTTCCATATTTTCAGCAATGAAGTATTTTTTGAATTTTCAATCTAATTGTGTTTTAACAAAAATTATCATTGTTATACATAGTAGTGGAGAATCTATCAGAGTCTCTTGGTGTATTATAGTTGTAGTATACATATCCATAGTCTAATACTGTGAATAAAGCAACACACTTTTAACTCATCTTTAGATTCAGAGAAAAGCAAATTACCAAAACTCATATTTCTTCCCTGGTTTCAGCTGTTTCCTGACAGCTGGTAAATAAATAGACTACTGCAGAAAAGGGATATTGCTTTTAAAATTGCTTATATACTCCTTTGTATTTAAGGGCCAGATTTGAGAGATTTAAACATCCATCGACTTCAGTGGAAGTTGATTTTGCTGATTACCTCAAATTGCTCTGCAGAACACTAGAGGTCCAGTGATCACAGCTCAGTATTGTTGTATGACAGCAAGGGTAGAAATTATACCCTAAAAATGGAAATCTTCATAATCTCCCAGTGTTAAAGGGGTATTGGTTTCAATGAGACTGTTGCTATAGCAAAGATTAAGCAAGGACTGCACCACAACCCAGTGAATGACCTTAGAAGTCTTATAGCTGTATGTCACCCACGATTTCTGTACAAAAGTTTGTTTGACTTCAATAGAAACTTTGAACCTGGAAGGAGGGAGATGGGGTCACCACATGTGAGAGGTGTTAGTCACATTGCTGAATGCACCATTGGAAGGTAATCAGATACTATTACAGAATAAGAACCTATATAGAATAGAAGAGAAGAGACTACCAAAAAACTGGATCTTCAAAAAAATTTCCTTTAAAGTGAATGCACTTTAGAGACTTTTAAAGCAATAGAATTCCCTTTCATTAATACCACAGTCTAGTTATAATCATATATGTTGAAATGTATTTTACTGATCATATTCACATAAAATAGTGTCATTTTATGATTGGATGTATTTAGTTATATAAACAATATTAACCACTGTATTTCTTATTGTACATAATTTTAAATGCTCTCCCCTCCCTCATGCCATTTTAGTCCCCCCAAAATGTACTAACAGGTTAAACTTGTAAAATGGTACTGTTTAATACATCTCCTTTAAAAATGGGAAACTGCATTCACCTCAGAATAATATTTTGCTAGAATGGTACACATGATATAGCATCATCAGATTCTTTTTAAAAGAAACACTTTAATTATAATAATTAAAGTTGACATTCATTCCATTTTACTTGCTAATAAGTAAAATTAAAAAAAGTACTTGTAATATATTGTGGATTTTAACACAGTTAAATATAGTCAGCCTTCTATCTTGAGCAACATAAATTACTAACAGAATAGTGAAGTATGGAATCGCTATCTTTCTTTCTACAATTAATCTACCAATTAATACTAACATGCTTCTTTCATGAGATTATACTAAGTATATTAAGTACATAAATAAAATAGAATTACAGAATTATACATACATAGTGTAGTTACCAGTTTTGAAAGGGAACATTGGATCTATCTTTCTATCTAGCCTGCCAGCCAGCCAAATAAAGTACCACAGAAAGAAGATACATGACCTAGGAATTTCTCAATTTAAAAGTGTGAAGAAAGTATTTTCTATGCCCTTTTAATTGTTATTAATTCATCACAATCGAATTAATAGTAATATTAGAGTGTTGCCTGATAGCACAATTTATTGAATATGGCATGATTTGAATACTAAGGCCATGTCCCAAGATAGCTTGAAGACACTGAAAACTTCCACTGATTTCATGGTACTTTGGATTTAATTTTATGTGACAGTGCCTGCTGTATTTGATTCCTCATTCTGAGTTTTTAGTATGCTGGCCCAGGTTGCAGGAGATGCAAGGTTTGTAACAGCCAGGAGACAAATTCAGTCTTTGGTGTGTGCATGCTGCAGGTTCACATCTGAGCATACCTGACTGCAAGGAAGAGCATGGGTATGACTTTTGTGCCTCTCTATGCCTCCAAAATTATCAAAGCCTTAGGGGAAGCTGGGATATGGCCTGAAATCCATTGACAGAATGCATGTTTTGATTGTATACAACCCTGACTTTGTTAAAACGTGTCTCATGCAGATTTCTCCTACCCAGTACTAATAATCTTGTTTGCAGGTGTGAGTTTAGGAGGAATGTAGGAAGCAGCCACCAACATGAATAAGGTCAACATCTTTCAGGGTGATTTTGCCTTGCTGAAGTCCATAGGAGGTGGAACTAGGGGTCTTCGGGGTGCAGCCACACACCCTCTCTTGAAGTGGTTTTCATTTTAAATAGGATTCACAGCTTGGTTCAATGGCTCTCGGCGCCCCACTACACAAATTGTTCCAGCACCCTTGATGATATCCAAGTTAAAGATGTTGAAGGCCACTTATGGCTTTACTTCTTAAAACCACAGACTCACTATATGACTTTCCTACTGCAGGAGAAATACATTTTTAATTCTGTGGCAGTTACTTTGAGAGAAGTGGTATGAACATACACCTTACACAGAATAGGCCAGAATGAGAATGCCATTCACAGTAAAGATTCACAAAGGTACCGAAGCACCTAACTACCACTTTAAGCTCCTGAGTCCATTATTTAAGTACCTGTGAGATCGTCAAAACTCCTATTCATCTGCTTTCTCACCCGGTAGGTGCCTAAGTTACTCCTGACAATGTCCCCATAGCACATAACTTCCCACTGGTGAATATGTGCAAAATCACTTATGTCCTGATGCTGCTGAGATGCATGGTGCCCTAGCTCATGTCTAAACCCCAGTGGGATTCTCAAACCAGGCATTCCCCCACCTATCTTGCCCTATTCCAGCAGGCATTTTCAGAGCATGCCTATTAGTTCAGGTCTTGAAGAAAAGACTGCTGGAGATGACCAGATCAAATGGGTGAGTAATAGCCTAATAGTCTAGTGGTTAGGGCAGCCATCTAGGATGTGAGAAGCCTGTTTTCAGGTCCCTTCTGTGCCTTATATGGGACTAAGACTTGAACCCAGGGGAGTGTCTTAATCCCCAGGATATTGGTACTTTATGAAAAAAAATAAAAATAGCCATGGGCCAGTCACTGCAACACTGGACGAAAGTCCACGTTATGGATCTAGCCCTTGGGCCAGATTTATATGTGTTGAACATTCATAGCTGTAACTGAAGTCAGATGTAGGTGTGATTTGAACATATAATGTGCTATAAAACTGATAAGTATTCTGAAAAATTGGGCCCTAATTGCTTTTACTTGAGCACCCAAAATTAGTGAATAATTTTTGCCTTAATCTGTTTTGTCCCATTTGTAAAATGGAGGGTTCAAAGGGTAAGGTGGATAATTACACCTATTTTCACATAGGAGTTGTGAAGATAAATTAATTAATGGTTAAGAGGCCTTCAGAAACTATAATGAGAGCATCATGGAAAAGCCATGAGGAAATTAGTAATTTTCTGTTCTGCGCAGGGATTAGATGATGTGTGTTAAATAAGGCTTGGGGCCCATGTGGAATGTAATGAAATATTGAATATTCATTGAATGAGGCAGGGGTTCTGTGGAAAAAATAGTATGTGATCATGTAATTAAAGACTGCCATAATTCATATATACAAAATGACTGAATAAAAGGTACACTGTCAACCTTAATTCTGACAATTCCTAATTTTTGAGAGATTACCATTATTGTAATATTGATTTTTTTACACACACACACACACTCTAGACAGAGAAAAAGGAAAGTTTCTTCAGTTATACATTCTGTATATTTTATGTTTTGTGGTATATAGGTAACAGCATAAACAGAAATATACTAAGATACCCATTTAACCAGAAAACAAAATAAAACTGCTTTGCCTGTATACAATGTCTGAACCCATGTTCCTCTAAAAATCTTAACTCTTTCATTTATTAACTTTTTAAAAAATGTTATCTGTGAAAATGGAATGAACCAACATTGTAGCTTTTTGCATTTGTGGGTTATTATCTTAATTCAGATTGTCTGGCAGAAAATGGCAGAGCAAACAAATAGAAAAGTCTGATTAAACTCCCTTGCTGCTCTTTTGGAAGTATTAAAGAGGAGGATAGATGCTGCAAAAGAATCCATTTCTTATTGTGTGGGTGATATATGGTATTAGGAGATAGCTGTACTAGCAATTCCTGGGAGAATCAATCAAAGTTGCCCCTTAATATGGCTTCCACGAGAATATGATAACATGCAGTTTTATTTCAGCTAACAGATGGTATAGCATTCAGATCTTCAGCTGTTTGGAACACTGATGGACTTGTCTTTTTTGGCACAGTTCTTGTTGTACTTTTTAAAGAATAGCACTTTGCATTAATTGACAGCAATTATAAACAACAGCTATGCACACTGAACTGCTAAGTTACAAGTTTTTAGAGTTTTATCCAGAAAACATATGAATACTAGGTCTATCCTATGCCTCATAACCTTAAGATGTAACTCCAATTTATGTTACTCTAGGAGTTTTAAGGTCATAATAGTTGTTTTTTTTTAAATTTATTTTATCTTTGCTTGCCCCAAATGCAAGGTATGGGCCAGATGCTTAGGCAATGTAAAGGGGCCAGGCTGCTGTCCTAGAGAAGTAGCCAGGGATACCCCTCCCTTAGGAGAATCCTTGACCTGTGTGAAGCATAGGGAGGATGTTGGGGATAGGGAAGAGTGTGATGGAAAAGGAGGAGGTGGGACTTAGGGCTGATCCTTGGCCGGTGCAATTTTCAGAGGCCTCCAGGATGCTTTACATTACATTAAGGCTGTTTTGGCCCCTGAATCACCCGAGGATCAGGTCAGAGGAGCCACTTTTCCTTCTTCATCCTGAAAATGTGCACAGGGCATCTCAGAACTATGCCCCCTATCTCAAAAGTGTAAGCACTGATATCTTCATTAAGCACAACGCACCCCACCTTCCCCGCCATCCATCCATCACACAGAAAGTATTAACCAACAAAAGAAATAAATACAATATGCAATATGGTACTGACTAAAAAATACACATCAAATGCTGAAATAAAAAGAAGATTTTAATAATGTGTAGGAACACAGCTTTACTTCAGGATCTTGCCAGGATTTATATAATGTCAGATTGCAGATTTCAAATAGAATAGGCTCAACAAAAAGAAAATGACATACAGAAAGATGTTCCACAAATATAAAATTGTGCCATATAGAAGAATGGCAGCTTAGAGTTCAGCTTCTTTCACTTCCCTGTGTTGATGTCTTGGTCCAAGAGTTTGTTGGGCACAGAAGCAAACGGAGATACCACAGAAAACAAAAGATACAAAATAAAAGCTACCACCACCAGAACAACAATTTATGAAGCTGTTATTCAGTAAGCTGAATCCCATATGTGCAAACATCATGCCATTTGGCAATCTCGAAAGCACATTTTTGCAGACTTGTTCTCGAAGAGCATATAATAATCAATATCCATCTGGCAGGAAAATGAAGTTTTTTGTATAACTTAAAACTCTCAGAATTGACCATCCAACTTGTCCCATCTTGGACTAATCAAGGCAGCTATTGCTGTCTTTCAGTTCATTTGGTTCCTTTCTAACATGAAAAACTCACTGTGAAGAAATGAATGGTGGTTTTTAAAAGATCTGTAGAGTCACAAAGTTCCAGAGGAACTCTCCATAGCATGACATAGTGAATTAAAAAAAAAGTCTTCAAGCTGCCACTTGGTAGGATTAAAAACTCCAGGACCATGTTGGGAAAACACCAACTGGAGGCATGCATTAGAGAACATAGGACCACTGGAGCACTAGTGAGGAATTGGGGGTTGAGGAAGAATGGAACAAAGAGTAATGGGCAAACAAAGACCATGGAAGATGAAAGGATGTGAAAGAAAGATTGAAATGAAAAAGAGAAAGGATAAAAGAATACACTAATACATTCAAGGGGGAGACAGGTAAAAAATGAGGAGGGGAGAGAAAATATTTAGTTCAGATTAAAAATTTGAGAAAATTAATCTGAAGGAGAACACAGATTATAAAAGACAGATAACTTCTTCAAGATATAAGAGAAGAAGTGAGGAATAGGAAAATCAAAGGGTAAGGAGGAAGAAAAATAGAAGGCAATGCTGAGTACTTTTTATAGAAAGTTTGCTTTGGTTAATGTTTTCTATGCATGCTTTTATGGTGATTGGGCTATTTCCATGACAATGTATAGATAAATAATTGTATTTTCCCTGCCTCAAAATAAGAAAGTGGTGATGCTCCCTTCTCAGAGCCATACACTTTTCCACATCACCGAGGAGAGGTGATGACAACCCATTTCAGATCAGACATCTATTGGATGTTATCTATGATCCTCATTGTCTTTAGCCAGCTCTTAGTTTAGAAGGAAGACATTAACGTGCCACAGTCACTGGAAGAGTGGAAGTGGCTCCGCACCCACAAAGGCCAGCAATTTTGAGATCTTCCACAGCTGTTGCGATAGATTTAACTTATCTGTGATATTAACTTCCTAATAAATAAGTACCACAATTTCATTACTTCATAACATACTCTCTGCAGAGTATATGCTGTCCTTTACCTGAAGGCTACCAATTTTTGTCCTATTTCCTAAAATTTTGCCAAGGTTGGAGTAGATTTGTGGCCCTTCCTGCTAGAAGAAAGACAATTCTCAAGTAAACTTGGATAATTTTTCCTATTATTCTGTACTGGTCTTTAACAATGAGATTTTAGTATTTGTATGTAAGCAGGGAAAGAAAATGAGAAATGAACAACAATGTACTGATATTCTATACAGATTTTACTCTACTTGATGAAACACTATCACTCACAGCAGACAAAGGATTTTATATACCACCCTCAGGTTCTACTTCAGGAAGCTTGAGGATGAAATATGTTTTAAAGAGATCTCAGAGAACTAGGCTAGACATGGCAGCATAGAGGTAATGAAACTACGCAGAAATGACTCCTGCCTCAGGTAAATCCTTGAGAGCTATGGTTATAAATGACTGAGCCTCCTCTTTAGAATATCCAATCTCTTCTGAGCTCTGCCTTCTCTCTTTCACTTGGAAGAATTCCAGAGATACTCACAAATTACAAATTAGTTTCTACTCCCCAATGTGGGCGTAACCTCCATGGGCATGATGCCCTCATTCTTATTCAATCTTTATTTAGCTAAGCCCTTATTGACTTGAAGTAAAATGGATACATGTGTAGAAAACGAAAAAAGGACTTCAGGATTTGGCCCACAGAAATTTAGTATATATAAATAGAGCTTTTAATTCAATAGGTTAATTTAATAAATAAAAGTGAGGAATAGCACCTATTTGTTAACATTTGAAATATAAAATACATCTCCCTGGTCTCCCTCCAGTTACACCAAACAGTTTCTGAACAATATCACTAAGTAGTCTTAGACTCTTTTTCAGTATCCTTTTAATATGAGATTACAATGGCAAAAGAATTTCAAAGAACGCATTGCAATGTGAGACATCAAAATAATGTATTCAGGTGTGCAGAGTGCCTATTAAAAAGACATTACAAGGTGAGATAAAAATGGTGAAAGGAATTCAAAACAAATCTTTCATCTACACTATGTTTTGTTTGTTAAACCGAAACGAAAGGAACAATGTGCATAGCAATAACAGAAAACTCCAAGACAATTACTGTTTTTCTGTTTTGTTTTATTTTTTTGAGAGCTTTAGTTTACCATTAATTTTTGAACAAGGATCTCCCCTGAAATTAGGTGTAGGTTCACCAAAACATGTAAACAAATGCCTAATATAAGAATGCAAGTAGACCATTGAAGTCAATTGGTATGCCAACATTGCACACACACACACACACACACAAAATGGCAAAAGAGATTGGTCTAAGACTCTCAGCAGGAATATCTACACTGCAATTTTTAGCCACATAGCATGAATCCCAGAAGAACTAGGGAGTTCTGTTATCATGCGATTCATTACAGACCTGAAAATGCATAGTTTAATAAATAGGCTGATATATTAAGCTTCTAACGTACCGTATATAAAAATAAAAAGATTTGGTGAGAATATTAAGATTTCATAGCTAAGCATTAAACCATTACACATGGAACCTTAATTCTGTGCTAGTTTGGTAAACACTTAGATACAGTTATTTCTTACATAATCACATAATAATTCTCAAACAATTACTAAATCATAACTTGTTTTCTACTACTTTGTTATATTCTGTGGATGCCTCATAGAAGAATTCATTAAATTAATTTCTATATAATATCCATACAGAGGTCAACCTCATAAAATTTTAGAAATATTTGAATGATAATATATTTTTATTTTTTCCTGATGTTTATCTTTCCCTCCTTTTCTTAAATGTTTATTATGCTTCCTGCTTCTTGCGTATGCGACTAATTTCAAAATAGATTTTTTCTGATGGATTATTGGCCCTTTTGATTCTGTTTGCAGCAACAACTTGGAAATAGACAGGAGTACAATAATGAACAAGAAGGGAGAGAAAACATAGGCCCGGTTTACACTTACCTTTGCAATTCAGCGGCAGTCGACGGGAGATACACAAGTGACGTAAATCACTTGCGTATCTCCCGTCGACTTTGCAGCGTCTCCTCCGTGCACCGACCACACTGCGCTGTGCTGTTCCCTTTGACACAGCGCTACACCAATTACCGGGGTGGTTTTCCTGCGTCACTTGCTGGATCGACTGAGCGCATCTATACAGACCGCTCAGTCAATCCAGAGCAATCGATATGACGGTGGCGAATTTGCCGCCATCAGTGTAGACCCAGCCCTAGTCAAGCATTTGAGAACATTCATGAGGACATATTTATTTTACAGATCCCATTCAGAATTATGTGCAGTTTGTAACAAATATTAATCTAGGTTACAGTAAAAAAATAAAATAACCAAATTCTATCGACAAGATAGAGGTAAAAATGGTCCCCAAAATCAGAATATACACCTATAAACCTATTTATAATAATAATAATTATTATTTTTAATGAAAAACAGGTAACTTCATGTTCATAAGCAGACTATTTCTCAGCCCTTCAGCATAGCTCTAATAATTTTTATGGTCTGTGGGGATGGAATATAACTTCTCTGGGAAACACCTAACTGAAATGATCAGAAATTTTATTATTATCCATATCAATTTAAGGAAACAAACACTCTTGTGTTTGTTATTGCCAGCCTGAAGGATTTTGCCACTCTAGTCAAAGTCATGTCATCTCTTCACACACTTCAGTTTATGACAGAAAACTATGCAGCGTGCAGCTTCATTCTGCTTTTGCAATAGACATCCCTGCCTTAAAATAAGGGAAAAAATGGTATTTTTGTGTCATTTCAGTTTCTGAACAAATGTTTGATTTATGTGCTTTTATTCCTGTAGATAATAATAATCAGTACTTGACTGATTGAAACTGGGGTGGTTCATGAGGGCAAGTATGTTAGGGACTTATCCAAAGCTCACTGAAGTCAATGGGAGGCTTTTATTCACTTCAGTGAACATTGGATCAGGCCCTTAATAAGAAGACAACAACACTAACCACGCAATCAGAAATCTCAAGATACTATTGTAACTGGTCATTATCTAAGGCTTACCACAGCCTCTCTGAAGATCAGAATCTAGTTACAGAATTGAAGAAATATTGCTGAAAGATGTTAAAAATTAATAGCATGTTTTCTACATAGTGACCTTAATAAGTTTGATGCAGAAATTAAAAACAGTTTTTGTTTTTCTTAAAGGAAAACCAACTGATTTAGCTCTCTGATCTTAGACCAATTAGTGATATCTGATCATTTCCAAGTCTCTTTTAAGCTTTTGCCCATAGTATTACAATCTGTTTCAATGAGAAAAAGTAAATGGAACTAGCTGTTGATACTGAGTGCAAAAGAAGAGAAAAGAAAGCCATCAAACACATCAAGGTCTTCCGCCTAACTAAAGGCCTGATCCAAAGGTTGATTTCAATGCACTTTTATTGCCTAATAAATTGTTTGTATTTCTCCAATGAGGGTTAATTGCCTTAAATAGTCCTTAGAAGAATAAGCATGTAACCTATAGTGTTCTGTCCAAATGATTATTCAGACAGCTACATTGTGCTTACTAAGATTTTCCCTGAATTTTCAGCTGCAGATGATATTCTTTTCTCCCTCTTCTTTCTTTTTAAACTGAATGTAGTGTTCACCAACTGATTTCATACAGATAATTGAAAAGAATGATAAAGGAAGTTTTGATCTCTCTTACCCATTGTTATTGTTGAAAAGAAAACTAAGGCTGAGCTCTTGAGTTCTTCCCTTACTTCCTCATTTTAGATACTTTTCTGTAGAATTGCTGGTGCAAAATGGCTACCACTTTTCTGTGCCACAGGTAACTTCATTTGAATGGAGAAGTGAACTGATATTTAGGTATGAGGTTACCCAATCTTGTAACAATAAAGCAATATGGAAAGAAATGATCTATATAAATGTAAAGTAATATTATAATTGATATTCCAAGTGTATTTGGATGACATTTATTTAAATATGGCATCTATACATCTTGTGCAACAATTTCCTTTCTGAGTTCTTCAAGAAGGCTTATTGGTATCTATGGAAGAATGCCATAAATTCATTTGATCTGCATCAAACACTTCTCATTCATATTCTATCTGCAATCAAATTATGAATATCCTTACATATCTATATAATTTCTAATTCACAGTCAGTACAACTCTTTCTATGACTTAAAGGATATTGGTTAGCTTGATAGTACAGTATATCATTAAATAAATAAATAAATGTACAATTGAAATCAATGTACAATTCTGTGTTTTTTCTTTCAAAATTCAGAATCTGCATTCAGAATTAAAGATATTCAATATTTGAACTATTTATATAATAATCTGCTAGTTTTTTAGTACATTATAAATCACAATTGATTTGTGAAGCTCATAGTGTCTGAGTCTAAAAGTGTTTTATAGTTAGTATATTCCTACCCTGAATCTTGACCTCTTTCCAAAAAAGGCTTTTCTGAGTCTTCCATTGACTTAACTGAGCATTGGATCTGCCCTTTAAAGCAGAAGGAGAAAATGGACAGTGAAGGAGAAACCTCTTTTTTAAAAACAACATCTGTGATAACTAGCAAAACTGAAGACAAAAATAATACAAAGACTCCCCATGAAAGATAACCAGATTTAAGTTTATTTCATTTTTTTCTCTTCACAGCCCAGAGCTATTTGAATGTTTCTTTGAGATATTTTTAACCTCCTGGCTCTCAGACATTTGCAGATGAAGCCATCCGCTATCAGTCACTGTTTTACGTAACAAATGGTTTTACAGTACATTATAAATTGGCAATCTTATTTCTTCTAAGGATTAATAATTAATTATTGCTTTTAATGCTTACCCTTTCTAATATGTTATCCTAAGCTTTCCATTATTCCTTTCCTTTGGCTGTAGAAAGCACCTTCAAAATAGCTCATAGCATGTTTCAAACTGATGTCTGTATTTTTGACCTTGCTGTATTTTTTCCTGATTCCTATATGACTGCCAAAGTACAGGCTTTCAGTTTTTTCATATTCTTTTCACTGATATTGTACTAATGTGGACTTTGTTATTTTAACACTGACAATGTTTCATGGTACTGATTGTCTATTTGGTATTTATTTTTAAAGTGTCCAAATTTGTAGTATTTTTTCCCACACAAATTAAACAATGTGGGCAAAAAGACGTAGATTGATCTTGTGGTTGTCTCAGTTGCTCATCTGTAAAATGGGGATGATTCATAGATTGAGAGACTTTTAAGGTTAGACTGGATCATTATGATCATTTACATAAGAAAGGACAAAGAGTTTCACTGTTTTTCCTGCATTAAGCCAATATCTTCTGGCTGGGCAGGAAGATACTTTTAAAAAGGAATCTATGCTTAATTAAAAGATGTCAAGTGACAGAGAACCCACCACATCCCTTTGTGAGTTGTTCCAATGGTCAGGTAGTCTGGGTCTACACTGACGGCGGCAAATTCGCCGCCGTCACATCGATTGCTCTGGATCGACTGAGCGGTCTGTATAGACGTGCTCAATCGATCCAAGAAGCGATGCAGGAAAACCACCCCCATAAGCGGAGTAGCGCTGCGTTGAAGGGAGAGCTGTTCCCTTCGACACAGCACAGTAGGTACGCCGCGCAGAGGAGACACTGCAAAGTCAACGGGAGATACGCAAGTGATTTACATCACTTGTGTATCTCCTGTCAACTGCTGCCGAATCGCCAAGGTAAGTGTAGACTGGGCCTTACACTAGTCTTAAAAAGTTGCACCTTAGCTCTAGTCCAAATATATCCACTTTCAGCTTCCAGCCATTGGATCTTTTAAGGCCTTTGTCCACTAAATTAAAGAACCTTTTACTATCAGCAGCCTTCTTCCATGTAGGTGTCTACAGACTGACTTCTGGTGGTGAAAGAGACTAGCTTTTGAGCTACACAGAGGTCTTCTTCAGAAGTTGATCCAATAAAATATATTACCTAACTCACCTTCTCCCTCTACTATTCTGGAATCAACGTGGCTACACCATCATCACAAAATCTTTCTCTTTGATAAGCTAAATAGATTGAGCTTCAGTGTCAAACAGGGTTTCTGCATGTTGAATCATTCTTTTTCTGTATTTATTCCAAATTTTCAATATCTTTTTTTGCGGTGTGGACTCCCAAATTGGATATGTATTCAAGTAATCATCTCACTGGTGCCGTATACAGAGCTAATACCACCTCCCGACTATGACTCAAAACTCCCTTACCGTAATGCAATATATTTCCAAGAATTGCATTATCCTTCTTAGACAAAGAATCATACTGGGAGCATATGCTCAGATACTTATCTCCCATGACCCCAAAGTCTTCTTCAGACTTATTGGTTCTTAAGATACACTTTACCAGCAATGATTTTATATTTTGTTCCAAATCATTGATAAGGTTATTTACAATCATTGGGTCAATAACAAATCCCTGGAGGACTCCACTAGAAGCACCTCCTTTCAGTGATGATTCCCCATTTACAATGACCTTTTGAGATCTAGCATACAGCCATTTAATACATTTAACAGGTGCTTCAGTGATTTTGAATAGTGCTAACTTTTTAATCTGAATGTGTCAATGGTTCCTTTCTCCTATCTATTCTCTATTTTGACTGCAAACTCTTTAGGGACAGGAATTGTCCTTTACCATGCATTTCTACAGCACCTAGCACAATGTGGTCATGCTCTAAGTTGGGTGTGATTCAAAATAATTAATACATTCTGATTTTTTTTCTTGCAGTTTGTAAATTGCAATGTGTAAAACTTGTCAAAGAACAATCCACTATAAAATGAGCATTTTTAAATGGTAAATCACTAACACTTTCATTTTTGGCATCAAAATATGTAATGTTCGAATTTTTATTCAGTCATGGAATAGAATATATGCTGCAGAGTTGTCATTCAACATTACCTGGGTTAATAATCAACAAAATAAACAACGCTAGCAATTCTCAAACACAAAATACTACACATCCATTTTCCTCCAGAAAACATGTGGGGAGAAATCTAAAATATATCAAAAATTAAAAGAATTTTAAAAAACATGTACATCTAGATTAGCATTCTTTTTTAAATATTAATTAATGGTCTTTTTTCAAAAATTCTCTTTAGGTTTTGGTCTAATTTGCATTTACATCAGGGAAGACTTGAAAGTAAAGCACAAGTAGCAAACACAACAGGCTCTTTCATCAGAAGATAGGGACTGCTTCATTTGGAGATAGCCCTCTTCCCAACAACTCACATTACACTGCAGCTGCTACATCCTCCTTTCTCCAAAAGCCTCAGGGTACACTGAAATATCAAAGTTCAACCCTTTAACAAGACAGTTAATTAAAAAGCAAGAACAACAAACAGGGGGAAAAAGGCAAACCTTTAATGGGATTTGTGTAGCAACTGTCAATGATTCAGACCTGCACACATTGAAGTCAACAGGAGTTTTATCATTGATTTCAATCTGAACAAGTGCAGGCCAAGGTCCTTTTAACATTCCAGCATGCAATTGATCAATAACAAAAATGGAAGAAATGTATTATTATATTAACTGCAGGTTAAGATGTTAGTAACCTGATACTGCCCTTTTCGAGTCAATGGCAAAACTCCCATTGACATGAATGGAAGCAAGATCAAGCCCAAGATACTTTTTTCAAGTTCCCCGTAGAAAACAGAACCTGAAAATAATTGTATACACTTGAAAATGTAGCCAAGCTTTTTCCTGAATTCAGAAAAAAAATCAAAAGCATTTTTTCTCAATGGAATGTGACAGCGTAAAGGTAATGATAAAGAGCCATAGGAGATTTTATTAATGCTACTGAATTTTCTTCCCCTTATTGTTTAAAGCCAAGCTCTTAACACTAGTTTCATGGAGTGTTATGAACAAGATCTGATTTTTTTGCTAGCACCTCTGTCCCATTGCCTGATCTTGGATGTGCTACCAAAGATGCTACATTAATATTTATGGCTGTGAGACAGCAGATGAGTATCAGCTAGTTAATCAGGAAGACCCTCATGCACACAGTGTCTATCACATGCCCCCACGGGCATGCCCTCCATGATCAGCTCTATTGCCACCACCAACAGAAGCCCAGAAATAAACTCCCCAAAAGAGAGTTGCTCTCCTATGATTAGCTCATCCAAGTTTCCTCCAGTAAACTGGAAAGTAGAAAAAATATTGAAAGAAATATTTCACACTTTTCCTCAGCTGACTGTCTTCTACCCATGATCTTGACAGGATGCTAGGCTGTTTTTTTAATTTGTCCGTCATTGTTTCCTTGTGTGGAAGTGGATTCATACATTGAAGGGTCTAACTCTTAGGTACAGTCTTGTCCACTTTAGAGCTAAAGATCACAAGCCAAAAATATATATTTTAGAGGCTTATACTTTGGTTTCAGAAGTATAATTATTAAGCAACACACATTTAAGATATAGCCTTTCTTCCTTATCAGAAAATTCATTAAACACTTTGTAGTGTTATCAGTAGTACAGTGTCAGCAATGTGCTTAGTGCTGTAGAAGGCACAAAACTTTTTTCCATTTTGGATGCTTGAAGTGAGGCTCCTGAAACTCTATCTGGGCATCTAAATAGAAGCCAAACAACCCTGCCTCCTTCTAAAATCAGTGGGAGTGGCAGATTTGCAGTATCTTGGAAAATGAAGACACTTGTATTTGTTGTCTAAATAGGATTTTAGGATTCCAAGTGTAGCCATCCAGGAATGAACATATTGGTCACAATCCGTACCTCAAGGAGCATGAAGTATTAAAAAAACAGTCAAACATTAATGGAGTGCTGGAAGATTCAAAGGATAGAAATAATGCAAAAAGGTTCTTTATTCCCTTACTCTCACCATATGTACTCAATTTATCACTATACAGCAGACTTTATTTTAACCCACAGCTACCTTGGGATTATTATATCCAGAGATTCATATCAATGGAGGTTGGGCATGGGAGAAGATACTGGGCATAGCTGGCACTGAATGTTTTCTTGAGAACAGGTGCTCACCTCAGATTCCTTCCCTGATATGGAGGCTTTTATCGCTTACTCTTATAGAGCAGCAAAGAGCTGAAATGGTACATAGGGTCTTGAGCTATCCCTGTGCACTTCAGTCACTTTCAACCATAGATACAGCTTGATGAAGCTCAGGTCACATCTCACCCCAGACATGTCAAAGCATCGGTTAAGTCCTGTTTTGGAGGTAAATGCATAGCCTATCACATCACCTACACCACTTCTTGTATTACCTGGAATTTTAACTTGGGCAGGGGCTCCTACAAAGCACTGACCAGGCTCAACTCTACTTAGCATATGAAATGTTATTAGATTAAAGATATGATTGCTGTTCCTGTAAGGCTTTTTATATAAACATTTGTTTAATAAATATTAAACCGAATTCTTGCTTAGTATAACTCCACTGACTGTCTTGTTTATTTTTGTTCCTGAATTAAAATATTTCTGTTCATATTTATTATATGTGTGCCTTTTAATACCTTTGTGAAAATACGGAAGTATTTAAAATGTACGTTGGCTGTATTTTGGATGTTGTTTGTTGATCACATGACCAGTGAAAACCCACACATGTTTTGTACCACTGAGAAACCTAAAGGTGTTTCATGAAAACCAGTTTTCTTTGGGTTTTGCCCATTATATTCCAAAAAGGAAGACAATAAAATATTTGAAATACCTTAGTGACACATTGTAAAACTGTGGTACTAAGTACCTTGACCACAGCATTGGCAGTTATACCACTGACAATGGAATCTCTTCTCACTACAGTTTGATCCATCACTAAGGCAATATGCTTTGTTTAATTTCTTGCCAACAATATTGTTCTTTTTATAAACTACTTTGAGCAAAGGCTCTTCAATCCATTTTTCAGGATTGGAGGCAATGGGGAAATACTAAACCTATATATCTAGCTCAAAAAAAGGAGAAATAGGCTGCCCTCTATCTTTATACGGCTTTTAATATAGGGTGGAGATTATTTTTTCAAAGTTTTAAAACTGAGAGAATAACCTAGAAAGTATTTCTCCTGATTTTTTAAAATATATATTTGTGATTACAGCTGTGGGAATTTTTAATCATCCACCTCGTAATCAAGCTCACTTTATTATAAATATAAATAGTGTATTACTCAAATAAACTGGCAAATATACAAGTCTAAGAAGATTTGAATATGGTGAAGGAAATGGAAAAATTAAAGCAATAAGATAGATAAGATATAAGAGCAATTGATCACCTATCCAGAAGATGGTTCATAATAGAATTAGACATATGTTACCCAGGGTCCTTGGCAGAGCTGTATGGAGAAGCTTGCCCAATGAGTACATACAATGTACTCTGAAAGTGGCTTGGATTTTAAAGCAGATTAATAATAAATAAACAAATAAATAATATTTAATAAAAAAGTGATGCCATTCAATATTGTGTCATATAAGTAGATAATATATGTATATATATATGCACAACGCTGAAGAAAACTTCACGTATCATTTGATTTTAAACTATGTCTATTGGGAAAGCTAAGGAAAACATTATGCTTTTGTTCCACACAGAAACAATGTCTCATTTAACATAAGAAAAAGTTGTAATTATTAAAAAAGTTCCTTAGATTTACTAATACTTACCATACCTTATTAGAAACAGATGCAAAAGAACACTACAGGGAACAGGAAGATGGGTATATCATCTTGAAAATAGTGCAAATTTGTCTTCTGAGGGTTTATTTGAAAGATAAGAATGCAAGAGAGACAAGAAATGTAAATGTGGCTTTCTAAGGGTCTGATATCTGGAGAATAAAAATGCAAACAATGGGAAACTTCAAGAAATTAAGAATTAAGAATTAAGTCAGGTAAGGCTCTCAGACAAAAAAAAAGGCGGGGAAAAAGGCAGAACTAGATAGGTTTATAGAGGGGATGGTATGATGAAATTGTCTACAAAGGCAAGTAGCTGATCTATGACTGCTAGCACTGAATATCTCCAATGGCAGGTGATGGGACTGAAATACTATGGAGACTTCTTTCCAAGGCATCTGGCTGCTGGGTCTTGCCACATGTTCAGGCCCCAACCTATCTGCCATATTTGGAGTTAGGAAGGAATTTTCTCTTTTGTAAGATTGGCAAAGTCCTTGGAGGCTTTTCACCTTCCTCACAGCATGCGGCATGGGTCACTTGCAGATTTAAACTAGTGTAAATGGTGAATTCTCTGTAATTTGATGTCTTTAAATCATGATTTGAGGACTTCAGTAATTCAGCCAGCGGTTAGGGGTCTATTATAGGAGTGGGTGGATGAAGTTCTGTCTGATATATACAGGAGTAAGACTAGACGATCATGATGGTTCCTTCTGACATAAAAGTCTATGAATCACTACTAATTTACACCACCGTTAAGTAAAATCAGCACTGGACCCTCTATGTATAAATGGAAATATAGTGTCCCTCCAGCAAAGCACATAGATCTATCTCTATACTATCATGAAAGGAATTCATTTTTCACTGTTTCATGGCTCTCAAATATATGTTAACATTTTGTGAAATTACAACCACATTCATTAAATGTTGTTGAGTCTGATTTCATTTGAAGCAGGTGGAATTTCACCCATATTCTGGGAAGTTAGAAAGCTTCAGCCAGTTTTGCTACATTCTTTATATGCTCTGCACTTTTCTCTGTCTTCCATCATTCTAGGTTAAGTAAAGCCTCCTAAAAGTGAATAGTAGTCTGCTTTGTTGTTGTCTCAGGAGAAGAATATATTTATGCAAGGAGAGGTCACAAAGGCCCTTTTTGGAAGTGGACTATAGTTTACTTATAGATTCCAAATCTCTATCTGTGACACTAACTGAAGGCTGGGAATTTTTTTACTCTTTTTTTTTTTTTTTTTTTTTTTTTTTACAGAAAATGCTAATTCATCAGAAACAAACCTTTGTGGGAAAAGGTCAGTTTTGACAAACTTCCCATATTTAAAACAATTTTGAAAAGAAGTTTGAAATTATCAAAATGGAATATTTAACCATTTTCTAAAAGAAAAAAAAACAAGTTTTGAGGCGTCAAAATGCCTGTTTGTTAGTAAATTTAGGTTAATTTGTAATGAAAAAATAAATTCAAAATATTCCATTTTTTATTTTATTAAAACAACCCATTTCAATTGATCCAATATGAAATTTGTTTCACATTTTCAGTTCATGACAATTTGAGATTGACATTTCATCCCATTTCAAGATGGGAATTTTTTTTAAATCTTTAAAATTCTCGTGGGATGGGAAAACCATTTCCTGTCCTCTTGTTTCTGTCTGTCTGCTACTCTTGACTGATTCTCCAGGTTCATTTTTCCAATGATATTTACCCAAAGAGAAAAGGTGTGAAATATTGTCATTGTGCACCGTAGTTTCTTCTGAACTAAGTCCTTATATGCCACCGATCACTGTGATATGAGTGCCTAACACTTAAAACTTTTTGTATAACACTACTTTTAATACATTATAAACATTCATACAGTGTCTAGGATAAAACATATCCCTGAATTAACGTAGTGTAACAGGGTGGACTTCTGTTTCAGGTCCAGGAGGCCTGGAGCTAGCCAGCCGTGTTCAGTTGGCCCCTGTTGTGGCAGAATTAGCTGATTCCAATCCTAAATGGGCTGGACTAACTGGACGGATTGATAAACACTTGGGTTTCATGAAAGGGCTGACAAAAACCTTAGTTTTAGGGGTAAAAACTACAGCAAGCAAGTTGAGTTCAAGTGGAAGGCCCTGAGGTAGGATCTGGAAGAACTCCAGGGATGTAATCTGGGAGTCAGCTAATTCTGACATGGCTAGCTAGCCCAAGTCCTCCTGGCTCTTAAAGGGCTAGGCCATCCTCTAACACATGTATAAGTATAGTACAATGTTTAGTTAATATCAGTTCAGAGAGATAGAACGAATAGATAGATAGAATGCAAAAAATCCCTTTGCTCTCTTCTTATGAAAACAAAAACCAAGATTTCTTCTAGTTCTCTCACGGTTCAAAAATTCTGCAGAGCCAAAGCTAGTGTTCAAATGGCTCTGTGCATGTCATGGGGAAAGATGAAGTAAATCTGTGACCATGGTGCATATACACTCTCTACCGCCACAGCCAACAGCTGTTTTCATTTTATTTCTCACACAGGCCCACAAATGTTCTCTTTTGCAAAAGAAAGATTCAAATTCCCAACAATGTATACATTATGACTGTCCTGCCTATTTTTTTCTAGTGAAGTAGTGCAACAACTGAACAAAATAAAATTCATCTAGTGATCATTAGGATGTTTGTATTTGAAAGTAAATATTCTAATTGAATTATTGGTGTTTAGTATTAAATCTATAACATATGATTTATAAAATACATTGAAAAAGATGGTGATTTTCTTGTACAAAAATGAGCATTTTAGTATCAAGGACACCTTCATTAATGAATAGCAATCAGCAGTTGAAACTGCCTCTATATTAACTATTCCTCTGGAAGGCAAGAGGAAAGGTCAGTATTTAGTGAATTTGTTTGATTGGACAGGCTAAACTAATGCCAAGAACAAGAAATTTCAGTTTATTGGGTTATCCCAGGAGAGAGTGAATTTTAGCTGACTTAACACCTAAATGGACAAGAGGGTCTGGAGGATGGGAGAAGCATGGAACATGTTAACTGGCAATTACTGTCAGTGAGGCCCAAAGGTTCTGTCTAAGCAAGTTTGCTAAATTACATAGTGCAGGCATGCTTACTTACCTGGGTTGGAATTCAGAAAAGTTATTCATGGAGGTTTAGTCTAAAAAGTACCCTAAGGTTAAAATACTAGTCATAGAATTCAGAGATTCCATGGCCAAATAGGACCATTGTGATCATCCAGTCTGACCTCTGGCCATAGAACTTCCCCAAAAATAGTTCCAAGAGCATATATTTAGAAAACATCTAATCTTGATTTAAAAAGAACCAGTAATGAAGAATCTACCATTACCCCTTGGTAATTGTGCTCACTAGAAAAGTTTTATGCCTTATGTCCAGTCTGAAAATGTCTTGATTCATTTTGTTATACCTTTCTCTGGTAGAACGAAGAGCCCATTATTAAATATGTGTTTCCCTGTTGATACTTAGACTGTAATCAAGTCACCCTTTATCCTTCTCTTTGTTAAGTCAAATAGATAGACTCAAAGATCTCAATCACTATAAGGGATGTTTTCTATCATTGAATCATTCTCATGGCTCTTCTCTGAACCTTCTCCAATTTATGAACGTTCTGCCTCCCTGAATTGTGAAAATCAGAACTGGATACAGTATTCCAGAAGCAGTCTCACCAGCGCCAATACAATACATAATAAATAAATTTAATTTATAAATAAATATAATATATAAATAAATGTAATAAATTATTATTTATTGTATAACTAACTAACTAACTAAATATATAAAATAACCTCTCTGTTTCTACTTGAGATTTCTCTGTCTTTGCATCCAAAGATTGTATAAGACCTTTTGGTAACAGCATGGCAAAAAGAGCTCATGTTCATCTGATTATCCACTGATTATCATTTGATTATCCATCAAAACTTTTGCAGAGTCACTGCTTCACAGGATGGAATCCCCCATCCTTAATTATGGCCCTCATTCTTTGTTCCTGTATTCTTTTACATTTAGCCATATTAAAAAACCACACTCTTCGATTGCACCCAGTTTACCAAATGATCCAGATCACTTCAGATGAGTAACTTCTCCTTTTCATTATTTACCATTCCACCAATTTTTGTATAATCTGGAAAATTTCAGTGATGATTTTACGTTTTCTTCCAAGCCATTAATAAAAAATGTTAAATAGCATAAGATAAAGAACCTCTTTAATGAGATTATGATGTTTCCTCATTTACACTTACATTTTAAGACCTATCAGTTAGCCACTTTTAACCCATTCAGTGTCATGTTAATTTTATATTGTTCTAATTCTTTAATCAAATTATCATACAGTACCAAGTCAAATGCCTTACAGAAGTCCAAGTACATCAACACTATTACCTTTAACAACCAAACTTGTAATCTCATCAATAAAGATACCAAGTTAGTTTGACAGGATCTATTTTCTATTAAACCATGCTGACTGGCATTAATGATGTTACCCTCCTATGATTCTTTATTAATCCAGTCACATATCAGCCACTCCACTATTTTACCTGGGATAGATGTCAGACTGACAAGTATATAATTATCTGTTGTGGGCAGTGTGTAGGTGAAACAGTGCCCCTATAACCAGGTGAAGCACTGCACCTGAGTTTATTCAGTCTGGCAGAGCTGTAAGACCGTTCCTAGTACTGAAGGGGCTTGAAAATCCCCTTGTATTCTTAAGTCTCTCAGGGGAACCCACTCCAGTGCCCTTCAGCTAGGTAGTCAGAATCAAGACTTGACAACTCTGGCTGTTTCCTGGACTCCTTCCTACTCCCCTCTATCATTAGCAGAATCTGTAGCAGAAACAGGAAAGCAGGCAGGGAGTGGTGTTGTTCAGATAGCTCCTCATCATGTTCCTGGTTTATATACTGGCATTGGCCAATCAGTGGGCTGTGAGGGGTTACCACTCAGGTCCTATAAGGTAGTACTTCCTGCGGAGCCTACCTTTGAAGGGACCTTGTAAGGATACCTAGCCTCAGTTTGTAGTAGTAATGTGGAAGCATCAGTAGCCTAGCACCCCTCTGGTTCCCTGTGCTAGCCCTGCAGGCTCTTACACTGTGAGGTTGCTAATAAGCAGTGGCTAGCAATACCCATGTTAATCCTGTGGGTACTGGGTTAGCATGGGGTATTTATTCCCCAGGACAGAGCTCTCCCCTTCAGACAGGAGCATTTTCTGAGAAAGCAGTGCTCTCTACTTCTCTGGAAAAGAAATCTGCATCTTTATTTTGGCAACTGGGTTTGTGTTCTCCTGAGAAGGAATATGGTTGTAGGCTGAAGAATTAACTCATTACTCTTGCATTTATCTCCTACATGTTGTTCAGCCATTTCAGTGGGTCATGGTCAGTCACCAACATAAAGTAGTTGCCTAATAAATAATATCTTAGTGTCTCAGTAGACTATTTCACAACAAGACATTCCTTTTCAATTACTATGTACCCTTTCTCACAGGAAAATAATTTTTGCCTTAAATATAATACCAGGGGGGTTCGAACTCATCCTCTTGGGATAGTACTGCACCTATGATGACTTACAGAGGAATCTGTCTGGAATATGAAAGCCTTCTCTAAGTCTGGGGTTCATGGTTCTGGTTGGCTTCACAGAATCTCTTTAATCTTTTGGAAGTCCTCCTGGCATTCAATAGTTCACTGCACTTTTAAGGCCCTAGTTATTTCAGTCAGGGGTGCCACCAATGTTGAGAACATGGACACAATTTTCTGTAATAGCAGGTAGCCCAAAAACCACCAGACTTGTTTTTTGATCTCGGAGGTCGTACAGTCACATAAAATTTATACTTTGTCAACTAAGGGTTTGATGATCCTGTCACCTAGCAGGTATCCCACATATTGTGTCTCCTTTTTCCTGATGGTGCACTAGGTGGGCTTTGTTTTTAATCCAGGATCCTTTAAGGAAGGTCACCTTCTGTACATCATCTCCCAGTCCTGACTGAAAATTACTGCATAGTCTAAATAAGCAACCGCATAATCATTATACATCCTCAGGATATTGGGTCGGCATTGAAAGGTGGACACTGCATCATGTAAACTGAAGGGCATGAACAGACCCCACAGTGTGAAGAAAGCAGTCTTTTCCCAAGATGCTCCCGTTGAGTGATCTGTCAAAGCCTCCGGGTCAAATTTAACTTTGTTGTATACTGTGCTTGTCCTAGACATTCAAGGAGGTCATCTACTCAAGGCACTGGGTTTTGTCGATTTTGTTTAATGAACTCTCACAGAACCTTCAGGTAATCCTTTAGTTGTAGAACATACTGCACTGCATTGGGCATCGTGTTGGCCAGATCTTCCTAGTTATCCTTCACTAGGATGAGTATTCTCCTTTGTTGACATCTATAGAGAAGCTTGAAAGGTGAGAAGTCTTTCAAGACTTTCAAGGCTTCTTGTACCTTGAACAGGAGTGGGGCAGAAGTGCCTCCCAGTGTCAGAGGCCAGTCTTGATGAAGCACTTGAGCATCACTTTTGGGGTGTGGCTGAAACATTCAGCCAAGCCACCTGTCTGTTGATATCACTGGGACTGTACTGGTTCTTAGGGGATCTGCTTTGATTTAGCAGATGGCATAGTCAATAATAACCAGTCTGTACTGACAGCCAGCAAAGTTAGGCTGACCAAACTGTAGATGTAGCTAGGTTGACAGAAGAATTCTTCCTTTGACCTTGAGGGGATGGATATACTACAGAAATAAAAAAATCCCTTCCATCATTGTAGTATATGTCTAGACTACAGTGGTGTTGCTGCAGCTATGACACTGTAGTGCTTGTAGGGTAGACATATGCTCAGATTGTCAGTCCTTTGAGCCAGGCACCATCTTTTTGCTCTGTGTTAGCACAGTACCTATGCACAGGTGGGTCGTGGTGAATGACTAGAGCCTCTAGGGTCTATGGTAATGCAAATAATAAAAAATAATAATAAAACATTCTTTTCTTTGAAACAAAATCTACTTTTATTATTTAAAAAAGAGAGTCTCACTGATTTCAGATACAGCAATATAACTCCATTAACTTCAGAGAAACTTTGGTTAATTCTTATTATTTTAAATTTTATTGCAGTAGTGTTTAGAAGTAATGTTATGTTAAGAAATTATTCAATTCACTAGAAATTGTGAAAAGTTGAAAAGAGAATTGTTTCAGATCAAACCAATTTTTTTTTAATTGGTGAATCACAAATTAAAACAAAACAAAATCTCATTTGGGGTCAAATTAAATGTTGAGGTTGACCCAAAAAGTTGCAAGTTTTGTTTTTGAACAGTTTTAAATATTTTTTTAAAATAAAATTAAAGGAAAAGTCAAAAGGAAATTTAAAAACATCTTATTTGAAAATAGTAAAATGAGAGAGTTTTTCAGAAATTGCATTTGTTTTCAAAATGACCAATGTGGTGAAACTGACATGAATTTGTGCTCTATTTCAGTGATGTCAAACCTGCATTTTTTGCTGGAAAAGTTTGTTAAATATTTTCCCCATGTCTGTTTAGAGGGCACCATTCAAGGATCCAGGGTTCCACTGTGCGAGGCACTGTACACACAAGTAATGAAAAGATATACTGAAAGCTTTTTGAAGTAGGTACTAAGTGAGCACACTTGACAAGTGCATTCCAGTTCTAGAGAGTGAATATCACTGGAACTGGTAATACTGGAATTGGTAGTACTACTATTTATACCATGTAAGTTAAAAATCAGTCACAATATCCATAATTAACCTTTTGACAATTTCTCATATTCTAGTTTTCTAACAAGACTGTGATGAGAATTTGTTGTCATTCTTCTATTTTTGGGAGAGATTAAAATGAACTTTTTGAGAAAGAACCCTGCCCTCTTCTTTTGCCAGACTTAAAAAGAAGCCTGAACAACTTGCATGAAAAAATTATTTTCAGTATCATTGGTTTGTGACTTTCATTAACTTCAGAACTGCAAGATGTTCCAAAGAGAATACTGTACAGGATCTGGTTAAGGTTTGGCTCTACCCACAATATATACCCAGAGAGAGAAAGAAAAGGAAAATAGTCAGCCAATTCAGTACAATTGAAATTTGATCCATAGCAAAGGAGAGACAGTGAATGGGAAGTGAAGTCCCAACAAACATAAAATAACTTGAAAACAAAATACAAATAGACACAACATAGCTGAGATCAGAAGTTGAGACTTTTGTTAGGAAAACTTGGACTAACTCCATTAAGGTAGGACCCTTTTTCCCCCCAAATCTTTTAAAGATTATAGTTATCAGTCATGGTGTCTGGCTATCCATCAATATTCCTACAAATTTATTAGAAATTTGGCTTTGAACAGACTTTGCTGATCTCTGACTTTCTTTTCTTTTTTAAGGGACCACACTACAAGAAATGAGATGGAAATAAGACTATGGTAGTGAATTTGGAAGCTAGTCAAGAGTACAATTTAATTTACTACCACTAGCACTTAAAAAATATATTTCTCACTCACTTGGATCAGTAGCAAATTGCCTACAGAAAGTTGAAATGACTATTTATCTTTTTGCTTCTTCTGTTTTTCTTGCCCCCTGAGGTAACAAACTTCCAGGATCAAATTCTGTCCTCAGATACAGACAGACAATGGTCACAGACTTCAGTGAGGTACATGTATCTGACCTCAGATTTCTTCCCAAGAATAAGAAATCATAGGGACAACAGATATGAAGATGATGTGATATTCACTTGGCTCTGACTAACTGTCTCTGAATAGCCAGCCCCATTTCAGCTTGGGAACCTAACCAACTGTCAAGTTTGTCACAGGAAAGCACAAACTGAGAGTCATGACTGAATACTTGGGAAGGAGGAAATCTGGAAGATTGATACTGAATTGTTTACTGAGGGATCACCAAAACAACTGTGGTTAGAAAAAAGGAAATACTAACAACACGGAAGATGATTAATGCAACTATATAATCATGAATTATTTATTAGCCTGGATACTTTTGCCATCAAAACTGCGGTTGCCTGCCCAGTTTTTATTTTTGCACTATTAGAAGCTTTCCATTTCTAGCCCTCCTCTAGCTAGTTTTATTTACTTTTTGTACACATTTAAAAACCAGTTGGAAAATTCCATGCACAATCTTTCCTGCATATTTCAAGCATATATAGCTAGAGGCAAAAGGAAGGGCCTGATAGATATAAAACTTAAATCAGCTGCAAAATTGAAAGTAACTCGTGGCTTGACTTTAAGAATAAATGTAGCAGAATAAGTAATATAGTTTAATGTACAGAGGCTTTTACTGCAAACAAAATCATCTCCTTTTTAGAGCCTTATACTGTTATGGACAACTAGGCAAATACTGCAAACCCATTTCTGAGAATATTCCCTTGAAATTAAATATGAATTCACTGTGACTGGTCTGACCTTTCTTGTGTTCTGTTTCCAGGAACTTTCAAATATCCAGCTTTTGTACTTACACAAGAACTTGCAGAAAGTGATTTTTAGATTTGTGGAGGTCAGTAGGTGCACAAATTTTAAACTCACACATGAATATTTGCTTCAAAAGGATGTGAAATGGGGCATAGATTTGCACGGTAAGGAAACATCATTCCCAAAATCCCATATCAGAACCTTGCCAGAGCAATAAATAATTAATAAATGAGGATCTGTTCACATTTTTCCCAAGAAAGCATGGCCTCACATACCCATGCACACACACCCACACACACCCCGTGTGTGAATGCATAAAAGAACCTAATGGCAGGTCTACACTAGCAACAGTATGTGCCCATATGCAAGCTTATGTCATAACTTCCCTAATGTCCACACTTAAGCCTCTGAATACGAAGAGGATGAGTAAGTTAGCATACCTTAAGCTTGTGGGTTAGTACATGCTTTAGCTGTGGCACAGCCCCAAACCATTCCAGTTTACAATATGAACAGGGATAAGGGATCTGTACCAGTAGCCTTCCACCCCATTCCCACAATGCACTGAACTGCTTTCTTCCTACCCTTAGATCCTTGTCCCTCTGTGCATTTCTCAGTTGGCAGTCAGGAAGCGATAGTGTCTCCTGGGGCCAGGCAGATCTGTTGGGGGTGAATCAAAAGGCCCTGGCTGGGGAGTGAAACACAGTTGTAGAAAATATAGTAGGCTGCCTAAGAAAAAGTTAGTTAAAACAGTCTTTTCTCCCTTGGAAATTTACAGTTTCAATGATTCTTCCATCCTCAGATCTTCTCATCTCTTTATAAACTAGAGCTGCATGGAAATGTGTTTTGCAGTGAGGTTTCAAGGGAAGAAAATCCCAAATGGGGAAGCGGAGAGAACACAGTTGTAGAAAACTTATAGTAGGTTGTCTAAGGAAAGTTAAGTATAGTGGCCTTCTCTCCCTTGGAAGATTACAAAGTTTTTACAGTCTCTATCCCTGACTTTCACTGAGAGTCATTGTCCCCTGTCATTCAAGACTTCTCATGAGGATGGGAAGAGACAAATTGTGGGCAGCATTATTGATTGTGAATGTTTTTTTTAGAAAAAAATATGTTGTTGTTCTGATCTCAAAATCTTTCCATTAAATCTTCTATCATGTACTTTTAATAAATGTTTTGCTCTGTTTAACTGTGTTTTGATCTTCCTTCCTGTAGCAAGCCTCTTGGGCCTGCCACCGAGCCTGGGGTTGAGGAACGCTCCCTGGGCCCCTGGTGGACAGAACCCGGCCCTGCGAGCCAAGACACCCGGAAGCAGAGGGGCGGGGCCAGGACCCCGGGAGGAAGTATAAGAGGCAGGGCAGGAAGCTCAGTCAGGGGGAAGCTGCTGGCTGAGACAAATGTGCCTCGCCGGAGGCAGCAGCCCAGGCCTGACCCAGACACCGAGGGCAGGCCAGACAAACCCACGACTGATGGACACTGGTGGGAGAGACCAGATCTGCCTGACCTTGACGACTGGGGGGAGCGGTCCAAACCCCGGGACCAGCTAGGGTTGCCAGGCCCTGGCGGGCGGTGGGGGCTGCCCAGCCCCCAACAGGGGGGCAACCTGCGAGGCCCCTGCAGCTGGGGACAGTACCCTTACCCTGGAGAGAGGGAGAGACCTCCAGAGGCCGGACCCAACCTAGAGGAGTTGCCTGCTGCGGAGGACCCCTCCGCAGCGTGGAGAGACCCCGACCGCCCAGGGGAGACCCCGGGGCCCTGTGACCTGGAGGAGCGACCCCTCACCGATGACCTCGAGGAGTTGCCAGACCTACCGCCCACCGACGGCGAAGGCCTGGCTGGGCTGCCGCTCACCACCTCACCCCATACCCCAGAGAGCCAGACGTGGATGCAGGTACTCTGGGGCTGGGTGGGAGGAAGTGGCCCAGGGAGGCCACAGCTTGTGGCCGAGATAGAGGCCAAACCCCATGTCAGCATGTTGCGGCCGGAGCCCCGCTGACCCAGTGGCAGTTACCTTGTGCCGCTGGTAGGGCCCTGGGCTGGGACGCAGTGGAGTCGGGTGGGCCTGCGTACCCCTCCCCCACCCCTTTCCGTCCCTAGACCAGACGAAGTACCCCTAGTCCCGACCCAGACTGCTAACTCACCCGCCCTGCCAAGGGCCAGGGCGATAAACTGCTTGCTTGCTCGCCCTACTAGGGGCCGGGGCAATAGACTGCTGACCCGCCTGCCCTGCTACGGGCTGGGGCGATAAACTGCCTGTTTGCCCGCCCTGCTAGGGGCCGGGGCAATCGACTCCTGACTCCGTGGTAGACCATGGAGGAGCTAAGTTTCCCCAACTACAGGACTCTGCTGACCCAGACGGGTCCGAATCGTTTACACTTCCTAATGATGAAGGTGTTTTGTCTAAATGGGCTGCAAAGTTCTTACCTCATGAAATGGAATGGTGTGTAAAAATCTGGTACCAGCATAGTGCAAATATTTTTGAGTTTCTCCTCGTCCCCCTCTGTACAAAAGGCTCAGAAATATCTTACAGATACAAGGAATGGATGTGGAAAGTGCAGTGTGTTATGTATTTTAGAAAGCACTACTATTCTGCAACATAGCAGATGTCTAAAACACACAAAATTGGTAAATCAATCTTTTAAGGGCTTTATTAAACATGTTGAATCAAAACCAAACAACAATAAAAGGAAGAGTGAGAATACTGGCAATACCAGCATCTGCCCATACTCTGTGCAGAAACATCTACCGCCCCCATCAAAGAAACAAGCAGTTTCAACCATACCACAGATTGGTGCTCTGTAATATCTGGTATTTGCACTTAGCACTACTGACGATAAAAAGTAAAAATAACCAAAACCAAAAAATGACTGTGATATTCCTTTCCCAAAAGCAAATAGTCAGAAGCTCATTACAGAAGTTTAAGTGCTCCCCATAAGAGAAGTTTCAAAAGAACCATGAATAGCGTAGACGAAAGCATTGTACAATGACTGCATAAAAACTTGGCCACTCTCTTCCATGGCACAAATCCAACCACAAAGTGATAACCCAATGAAGATGCCATGTTATAATTGTCTTTAATGTGTGTAATGTCACAGGAATGAATGGGTAATGACCTTCCACTTCAAAGAAACAAAACCAACATAAAGCTATGTAGCCCCATTGATTATAAACAGTGTTAAACGTTTTTGATTTTTTAAAAGAAAATTCAAAACGAAAAGTCAAAACATCTCAATTTGAAAATATTAAAATGAGATGGTGGTCATTGATGTCAGGGTCCAGTTTCAGGATCCTAGTTAGGAGTGGGTATGTGGGGGTCCCCCAAAATAATTTTAGGAGAGACACACCATACAAAACCATATCAGTTCAGAGAAATAAAGTCCCTTTTTCCTCAACTCAAATACAATCTCAATCTCTTCAGCACCCTGGTGTCGGGAACCTTTCCAGAGTTTCCCATGTTTGTATTTATGAATCTGCCTCTGTGGCTTCCTAATCTTTGCAGAGTGGCTGAATAGTAACCTGTTCAGTTTACATTTTCAGTTGCCCCATGTGGTTGGCATACTATTTGGATAGGAGTGCCAACAGTGCTCCTGCACAGTTCATAAACTCCATCCTCTGAAATTCAGCAATTAATTCTGGTTTATGGCAACCACCCCCAGTGGGTAAATAACAGTGCTAATTGCCTTATAAACCTGCACAACCACAACAGCTGACTTTCCAACTCCAATTAGGTTTACAATGGACTTATAGTTGTCTGGTGTACCTAACTTCCACAGGGCATTCACATCCAGTTCTGAACTGAATTGAGTGTTGTGGAACTGGAAAGTTTGGGTGAGCTCCTCACGCATCCCCATGAAGGTCTGTTTTCCTATTCGGAAGTTCTGAAGCCACTGCTGGTCATCCCAGATTTCCAAGACAATATGATCCCATCACACTGAACTTATTCTCCTGTACCAGAAGTGATGGCCAGCAAATGACAAACTAAACTGGCATTCACCATATCTACACAATGTGATCTGAATCAATTGTCACTGACTCTCAAGGTCAGCCATCTTTGACATGTCAGAAAATGCTGCCCAAATTCCATCCAGCATCTTGCCAAACACCTATTCAACTGTATAACCATTTGTCCTGCAATAAGGAACAGGAGCATAACTGGATATTAACCCAATTGCTCCATGTTTCATGTTCTTCAGGGAATAGCATTCAGGGGCAAAGTGATCAGAAACTGCCATTGGCAGATGAGTGAAGAGGGGGGCCAGTACCAACAAAACACAGAAAAGCGGTTTCAAGATTGTCTCCCTATGATGTACAGAATGCTGCGGTTTCGTCCCTGAAATGATAGCACTAACATCATATTCGTCCAGCAAAAGTGTGGGCACAGGTATACACAAGTACACAGCATTTGAACAGCCATTCTTCCCTTTTTTTAAAGATGGGCACTATATTTGCTTTTTTCCAAACGTCTGGGACCTCCCCACATTGCCACAAGTTTTCAAAAATAATGACCAATGCCTCTACAATCACATCAGCCAACTCCCTCAGCACCCTCAGATGCATTGCATCCAGCCCCAAGGACTCATGTATGTCCAGCCTTTCAACAAATATGGACTAATAGGTGTGGGTCTAGGGAGCACATTCAGTCACAAGCATGATTTAGTACTTGGGTATATGTGCAATTATAAATAGAGTCTAACTTTATATGTTGCATTGAGTCAATTAATGTTATCATAGACCATTTTTTCTAGTGATGCCTCAAGCAAGACCAGTTTACAAGAAAGGAAAATAGCTAAAAATGGTCAACAATTATCTAATTCTTCTTATCTGCTACCTAACTCTGAAAGAGCTTAAAGGTTTGTTCAGGCCATCCTCCTAACTATAAAAGTTATGCTCATT
Source organism: Mesoclemmys tuberculata (assembly GCA_007922155.1). Taxonomy (NCBI): domain Eukaryota; kingdom Metazoa; phylum Chordata; order Testudines; family Chelidae; genus Mesoclemmys; species Mesoclemmys tuberculata. The sequence goes on from ML675610.1 coordinate 65,830,356, forward strand.
CAGTCAAGGAACAGGCATGTTACCAAATGATTTATGTGACCAATTCCAACTATTCAACACAGTTCAAGTATTAAGTATCACATATGCATAGTGCAGTGGGCATGGAGCTGGTTGGGAATATTTTTAATGAATGTTTTTTTCAATCAAAAAATGCCAATTAATTAAAACTGTTCATGGAAAGCATTAAAGGCTGGAATCAGAATAAAAAATTTTGAAATTATTAAAACAGAACCCAATCATTCTTTTTTCTGGAAAATTTCTAAGATTTTCACTTTTCATCCCGATTCAAGATGGGGAAAAAAATTGAAATCACAAAAGTCCTTGTGAGATACAAGATGGAAAAACATTTCACACTCAGTTCTAGTTTTGCATAAGTAGAAAACAAATTCATAAGAACATAAAAATAACCACACTAAATCACAGCAGTGGTTTATCTAATGCAGTATCCTGTCTCCAACAATGACCAAGCACCAGATGCCTCAGAGAAAGGTACAAGAACCTCTGCAGTAGGAAGGGATAATAGCCCCTCCATGAATGTCTCATGCAAATCTCTACTATATATAGATTGGCTCAAAATGTGAGCATAGGGTTTCATACCCTTCTCCATTGCTATTTTTTAGAATTTTTTGAGTCTGTTCATGGACAACCTGCAAACACAAAAAGAAGCTAATTTCACCAAGTAAATTACTTGCAGCAAATTATTCATTAATCTCTGTTGTGTATTTCTGAGTTGTGCTGTAGCTGACCCCTCTCTCTTATGAACTATTTTACTCTGAAGTGGTATAATGGCTTTTATAACCAAAACGTCACCAACAACACTTTACTCATCTCAGCACCACAGCTCTTACAATGAGGACAGGATTTTGTCCTTAGATTGTAAGTGAGAATTGAGGTAGTGGTGCAATGAATGCAGAATTCATAGATTTGGAGACTGCTGTTTCCAACTTTGATTTTCTAATCATTTGAAAGCTTCAGATTGTACTTTTATACAATTTCTCATTAGAGCTGGAGTTATAGCAAAAAGCTTATCTGATATTATTAGACTATGGTTTGGAATGTTTTTGTAGTGCTTATTCATGATATTGAATGTATACTAAAATCAGTACAACATTTCTATAAAGCACAAATGCAAGAGGTGACTTGCTTTGAAGGAATGTAAAGAAATTCTGGATTCAGGGCTTCATGATTACAGGGCTATCTGTACCTTTGTCCCCTTTTCTGGTCTCTAAGTGCACTTCCATAAGCCTCAGGACTTGTGTCTTTATCTCTGCTGGGATTGAATTCTGCAATTCTCCCATTCTTAGACTACGACAACACTATGAGCTGGGTGTGATTCCTCAGCTTATGTACACATAACTTGCACTAACTTGATGAGAGTTAGTGCGAATATGTATGTGAACAGGGGACTCATACCCCTAGCTCATAGACATAGCCTTAGACCAGGCCCTGGGCTACAGCACTCTATGTATATAAACCATGGTTACCCAACAGGTCTAACTGAATTTGGACACCTGAGATCCTTCCCTTCAGGAGTTAGTGACCACTGGTGTATATAATGACCAGAACGCCTTCTTAAAACCAAAGTATTGCTTATTTTAACAGTAGGAGCTAAGCATTTAGAAAAAAAAAAGATTTTAAAACAACAAACAAGCAGTGTACACCCCTACCCTCTTTTGATGGTGACCCTAGAAGCCTTCGTTTCTTCAAACATCCCCTGCGGGCCTTGTGTGTCAGTCTGGTTCCCCTGGACAACTCCTCCCTCTTTTGGGAAATTTTAAAATTGCTAGTCCTTTTGATCTTCAGTGTGCATGGGCCTTTTCTTGTTCTGGCATTTTTGGAGAATGCTTACCTTCATTCTTTCTTTTTCCTTCCTGCTTGTTTTTTTTTTTCTTACAGCTCTCTATTAAACTAAACCAATATAGTCATATAATAAACATCACAACAATAAGGTCAAAATATAATATTCACTAAACTAAATTAATGTATGAATTAACTTATATTTAATAAATTATTATAGAACAGCTCCAATTCCTTCACCACCCTGACACCACTCTGTCAGCTCACACCACTGATTCATCTAGTCCACCATTATTTATCTGGCTGTAGCCAGTGTGAAGATTTCTATGTTATCTTCTATGCTACTTGCATTAACTCAAAGTCACACAGGGATGGATTGCGACTAGCTTCTGTGTACGCCTGAAGGAGGATAATGGGAAGCCAGATGCTTCCCCTTCCAGGCCAGAACCACTATGCATCTCTGTTTTATGCCTACTTTGCCCTGCATGTAACTGGGAAGAGATGAAGCAAGAAGGGGCAATAACTGGGTAGCTTTTTGTCTGCTCCCAAGATACTGGCCACCAGAGCTCAGCTAGTGTGAGGGGGATGGAATGCAGCATGCTACATCTGACAAAATCACTCCAGCTCCTTCTGAAGCAATGTATTTACACATTGCCCCACCCACCTAAGTTGAGACCAAAGGTACAATCTGTCCCATAGAAAATTAAAGTTTCAACCAGAAAAATTAGGAAGACAACTATAATATCAAGGCTGTATTATAGCAGGAATAAGGATGCAAAACGGATGTTAAAAATTAAGGTCAACAGGATGCGTAAAGTTATGGTCAGATCATATTTACACACCTAATTAATAATGATCTGATTGGCAAAGTTTCTGAACACCTAGCAGCCTCCATCTAAATCTGTGGGATACATATATATGATTTTAGGAACCTACTTTAAATATCCATGTTGGCAAACCTTGACCCCAAAGACAAAGATATATTCCAATTCGGTTCTGGTTGTTAAAAGTATCGTGAGTTGTCCCTGGCATAAATTTTTTTCTTCAGCCATGAAATTCCAGTTTGCATCCAGATGGGTAGGTATGGCTTAGTGGGTATGGCTCTGGTGAGACAGATAGTCATTCTCAACTAGACTTGGCAGCACAAAATGTTTTTGGACAAAATGCAAATTTTTCATCAAGATTTGCATTATTTTTTCCTATTTTTTGATCAGCTCTACTCTTAACCAGTGTTTGAAGGATCTGAGTATGTGGCAGGTTATAAGATGGTTCTGGATTGGCTCAAGCTATTGAAGGGTTTTTTATAGGTGGCTGGAAATTATTACAGATGGTTCTAATATATTCATTCCAGTCATTTCCAGTTGACTTACTGCTATTGATCCCTTCTGTTCATCTATTTCCCACTAGAATTATGGCATCAGCGAGTCTGACTTTTGGTTAACAAATTTACATATCCCAAAGAAATGAATAAGATTTCATCTTGGAGAAATATCTTTTCAGATATCCAAAGATTATAACAAACAGAATTTATTTGAAAGCGATAGGGAATTTATGATATGAAGCTATATTCTGTAAATTATACTAAGACCCATATTAGGGGCAGCGTGGAGGTCAACGTTCAGTGACTGGAGATGACAGTGGGAATCTTTGAAAGACTCTTTGCTGCCTGTCTCCTCAGCTATATATCATCTTGAATGCATCATATATTTAGTAAAGAGTTCCCCTACCTTGTTTTCTGGAAGGGTACTTCTTTATCAAAAGCTTTACAAGATACATCCAGTCTCTGAACTAAAACAGATGGTGGAGGTAACAGAAAAGACACAAATGTAAAGCCTCTCACTAAGAGCTGGTCTATACTGGCAGTGGTGGTCGTCAGGAAATATGAAAACTACATAACTTAAGCTTGTATATCTCCCATCAATGTACTTATGTTGACATACTGTGGCATCTTCATGGTGCTGTTTCGATAGGAAATGCGCTCCCATCAACACAGCCTTACTCCTTTCGGGGAGGTGGACTAATTGAGTCAACTGGAGAGCTCTCTCCAATCGACTAAGCAGGTCTACACAGACCAGTTCAATTGATGCTATTACATCGATTTCTGCTATTACATCGATTTTCAGTGTAGACATACCCTGAGTGTGTGTGCTTACTGAAGGTCTGCTCCTGCTTGACATTAACAGCAAAACTTCCATTGGTTTCTGTAGTGCAGAATCAGAATTAGCCTGCGAGAGAATATATGAACAGTGAAGTGGCAACGAGGAAACATTTAAGGGAAAAACAAAGATAATTAAAAAAATCTGATTAAATTATAGTGCAGATTGCACCAATCACTAATAGCATGTTCTTTACTCAGGTGGCTACATAAGATTATTATTAAAGTTGAGATTTCTGAATCACACAAATAGAGATATGAAGACTGTATTCAGTACTTAGATACAAGTAAATCTAAGAGCAACCATAGAAAAACAAAATAAATGTAACCTTGTGGAGATCATCAAAAGTGAAGAAAGAAAACACAATAAGTGGAGAACATCGTAAGTGGAAGGTGATGATCCAGTTTACACCATACTGTTGCCTTGACATGCCCACTAAAGATTGAGTTGACAGTCTTTTTATACCTCTTCCCTGTACATCCCCTGCACAACAGAGAACATACTTAATTAGGTCTTAGTCTCCTACCCATGTGTAATGTTTCAGGGAATCATAATTAAGGTTATGGCTAGTAGCCTAAAACATTTCCTAATGGGTTCCATATGTAAATTTGGTTTCGCCGGTTAACAAAAAGTCCCAAAAATTCTGCTCAATTAAACCCATTTTCTAGTTATGTGTCTATCAGAATATGCATATTGCTAAACTTTAAAACTCCAAGTCAAACATTCATGTTAAGTACTCAAGCCTTCTAGGCCTCAAACTTATTGCAAAGTTGTTTTGATTATCCCTTTGTAAAACATTTCAGCTTTTTTCTAATAGACTACAGTTTGATTTTAGGTATGGACCTTCCAAGATAAGGTTGGGGTCAAAGGTCAAGAGGCTTAATCCAAAGCTCAATGAAAAGACTCCCATTGATTTCACTGGACTTTGGATCATGACAATCATAACAGAAATCCTCTAGGAAAACAAGAGTTGCGAGGGTTTAGGATAACCCACATTATTGCATTTTTCCATTATTCCTGGGACTTCATGTTTACATTACAGTGTTTATTTAATTGTTCATTATAAAGAACTATGCAAACAACCTCATTACTATGTCTGCCTAGTGAGTATGAATTGTAACATTTTCCTTCAAAATCATGGAATAATTTACTAGACCTATAACAAGAGATTTAAAGGAAGTGCATCTCTTTCTGTTCAGAGCAAATCCCAATTAAGGACCAGCAGAGTTAAGTTCACTTCCAACATTGATTTCTATGAGCAGCATAGATGCATTTGAAAGAGGCAGAAGAAAACTGTTGAATATACAGCTAATGAACAATCTGTCCTCTTCACACAGTATCAAGAAGTTGTCCTTTGAGGATTTCTTTTTTTTCTTTTACAACTGATTTATGTGCCATGAAAAATAACAGATTGTACTGAAAAATAAAGCCTGCCGTGTGTAGGATGAGCAGAAAAAATATTCATTTCATCTGATGCGGCCCACAAGATTGTAATCTTATGTGAGTAATGAGAATGAGCTAAAATAGTATCGTTTTCCAGTCCCACCATTGTCCCAAAAGGGATTCATGTTGAGCTATTTTCTGTTCTTCTGACAATTTGCATCACAAGGATGATGTTTTCTAATCCTTCATGCATTTTGTGAAAAATAAGACTCCACAGGACTGTCTGTGGACCATAGCAAAGCTGTATAATTTGATCGGTTTTAGCATAAGGGCACTGGAACAAATACATACTTGAATATGAATATTCACGGTACATTTAAAGTAGCAAAACATGCTTCAGAATTCAGATGCCCTATTATTTCCTGTAAGATCTTTCATATTTTTAAGAAAGGCTTTAATCCTTCCCCTGCCACTGTTATACTAATTAAGCACTTTTACATTATTGTGGTTCCGGAATGACAGACAAGAGTATTTGCTTCTGGGATTGCCAACTTCACATGGCATCTAGATCATAAGAGGAAGAATTGATAAAATAAAGGGAGGGGTATCCTAAAGTATTTATTTTTATAAAATATAGCAAAGGTAAACATGGGATTGTGAGAATAAGCTTAGGGAAAATAAGACATAAAGGGAGAAGGGTTTAGAGAAATAAGAGAAAAATATTAATTTGAGAGCAATAATCTTGTAAGAGGTAGGAGTACTTGACAAATGAAATGCAGAAACAAAAGAAAACAGCATCCCTTGAAGCACACTGCTGAGGATTTGCACTGATTGTGTTCATTACTTAGGAATTCTTAAAAATTAAACACCTCTAAAATTAAGGCACAGTTTATTTATCTTTGGTTTCACCATTTTATAATGGATATGGTCATTTTTCGTTCATAAATAGTTAGTAGAACTGTTAGTAGTAAATAAATAGTAGAACTGTTGGGAGATGGAAGTTTAATGATCATTTTGAAAAAAAAATACTAATTTTTTTCTTTGAAAATTGAATTTTTAGCAAAATATATTGTTCCAAATTTAGCAAATGTTGAACATCTGTAGTCAGAACCTTTATTTTTTTTAAAATAAAAAAATGTGCTGAAGTTGTTCAGCTATGTTAGATTACCATTCTGGGCCAGCTGATACTAGATATTGGCTCGTGAAGTAGTTTCCATACCAAAGTTGATGTACTGTGGATGGCTATTCAGATATCATCAACATACCAGGTCGTTATTTATCTATTTTTTAATTGTTATTTTATTTGTATTACAGTAGCATCTAGGAGCCAGTCATGGACCATGACCCCATTCTGCTAGATGCTGTACAAAGACAGAACAACAAAGCAATCCCTGCCCCAAAAAGTTTACAAGCTTTTTTATGTTACCCTTCTACTAGTTGGACTCAGCAGCAACAGGGACTGGGATCAATCTCTAGGGTTCCTTTAAATAGTGCAACACAAAACCAGCGCAAGCTTCCCCCCAGTAACCTGGAGCAATTACACACCACTTCTTGTGCGCCTCTAGAGGCAATATTTCCCCTCTCACAAGCACAGAAACTGAGGCTGTGTCTACAATGGCGGCAGCAAATTCACTGCTGTCAGATTGATTTTTCCAGTCTGATTGAGTGGCAGTGAAGACACACTCAATAGATCGAGAAGTCAATCTAATAAAACCACCCCCCCCAAAAGCGTAGCACTGTGTCAGTGGATATGCATTTCCCGGCAGTGCAGCACAGCACAGCGCAGCACCATGGAGACAGTGGCTAAACAGAAGTTGCAAAGTCAACGGGAATTATGCAAGGTACTCTGCATAGCTTGAGTAATTCCTGTTGACTGCCGCCGAATTTTGCCAGCAGTGTAGACCAGGCCTGAGTGTAGAAAGGAGGCTTTTAATAAAAAGGGGAAAAGTAACCTGACTTTAACTTGGGAAAACACCTCAAGCAGGATTCACACACATAAAGCCATGAACAAACATCCACCCCAGAATCCATGGGGCAATTTCCTTTTGCTTCAAGTTTTTAAGTCCAGCAACAAGAAGTTTCATTAATGTGCCCCTCCCTTCTCAGCACCCCACTCACAGGTGTTGTCCTTAGTCAGGGCTGACCCAGAGTTTAGAGGTGCAGCTGCAGAATTCACCTCCCATCCTCGTTGAGGAGGGAGAGGGAAGAAGGCCCTTTGCTTGCTGCATCGTCTGGTCGCCCTGGCAGCCGCTCTGGTGGCCATTTGTAGCTCCACAGGCTGCTTTGCCAGCCATTCCGCCAGCTGTTTTGCTGCACACCATCACCTTCTGCTGCTCCACTATGACCTTTGTGGGTTGGTCTCTTGAGGTTCCACCCAGCTCTCTGATTTGCAGCTCTCAGTGATTGTCAGCTCTTCTGAGTGAACCTCAGTGCTGAAGCTGGGCAGGAGCGCTGTCCCGCAGTGGATGATTTAATCTCTAGTGAGCATGTAACAAAACAAAAGACCCCTAATGGAATCTTAACTAGCTCCGTCCTGGAACAGTGGTAGGGGGAGGTTAAACCATGCCTGGGGCTCTTAAGCAGAACCCACACTTCCAGGCAAGAATACCTGTCCCCACCCCCTGTCACTCTACACAGGGCTCTGGCATCTGAGCCCCTTGCTTAGCCACTTCAGTTCAGATGATAGTGATCCCTCAGTCAGAACAAGCTAAGCACAGTTCTCCCGTCCTTTGCTCATACAATAGGGGAACAACATTTAATTGCTCCTAAAATTAACACTAAAGGGATTTGGAATCCAACACCAGCCAAAGGGATCAATTGGGCAAAACAGTCCCATCATGCTGAGCAGGACAGGTGTGTGCATACAAACATCAGCTCAGTAGGGGAGAGTCCATTCAGATCCTTTTTATATCTATATTTGTAAACTAAATATAAAAGAAGAGACAACAGGTGGGTATAAACAGATGGGTGAGCAGAAGGAAACAGTCTTATTCAGATTTTGTTTTTTATGAGCCTGTGTTCGTACTTTATACCTCTTTATCTTATACAAATACATTTAATTTATACTGAAGTGGTATACGATAGTTGAACTATGCTGTATTTAGAAAATCAAAGTGTTCAGCAGAATACTGAATGGGAATCCAATATACTAAAACACATCCGCATCTTCAGTGTTTCTTTTAATAAGTGCATGTAGGTTAATCACAGAGACGAAAACATATTTTTGCAGATGTGATAGCATCCCTACCATAGCATTTCCTGGTTTTTAAAAAATGTGTATTATTGATTAGTGATTTAGCTCTCTGGCTGTTTCAGAGACAATATTAAAGTATTAGAAAAGTGCCATTTTATCAATAAAATTAATGAATGGCATATCACACAGTTTTAAACAGACATTCAAAACTTTCAACAGGCAGCAGCCTGTCAAAACAATCAGCGTCCCACATGATTATTGGTTTCATATAATAAATCAAAAGTTATGTTTTAACATACACACACTTAGAGAGTAAAGCGATAAATGTCTTAGAAATACAAAATAGACAAATAATAGAATGCACACTGTGAAAGCAGAGAAACAATGGAAAATCGAATTTAATAGCAAAAATCAAGTAATGCTCTTAGGTGCAATTTCCATTGAAATCAAGGCTTTATTTACAGTGGAACCTCAAAGATATGAAAACCAGAGTTATGAACTGACTGGTCAACCAAACACCATGTGGAACAGGAAATAGTGGGAAATAAAGCAGCAGAGGGGAAAATAAAAAGAAAGCAAATTCTATAGTGTGCCTGTATTGCATCATAAAGGTCCGCATGCAGAGCAGAAACAGCCTGGGGTCTGCACTGTTCCTGTATGCCAAGGGCTTCACCCCACCCACTGGGAGGGGGAAGCTGTTTCACCACCACTCTGGTCAGGAGGCAGACAAACTTGTTTAGTCCCAGTAGGAGCCTGAGCAGAGAAAAGAAGCTGCCCCAGCCAGCTACTGACTAGGATGGGAACAGCTGCTGCTGTTGTAGCCAAAGCCTGTCCTGGAGCTGGAGTGGGAGCCAGAGTCCAAGCTGCTGCCTGCACACAGTGCTCTGGAGGAGTTTTAAAGGGCCACGGCCTGTGCATCAATATGGCCCAAGCTTTGCCCATGGCTGCACTCCTGGATCCTGCCAGCACTTTTGGGAGTGCAAGGGGCAGGGGAGGGAGGGGCATTGGCAGTGGGCTGGCACCAACCCCCTGCCATGTGCTGCCTCTGGAGCGTGGCAAGCAGTGCGCCTAGCAGGGTGAGCCTGGGGAGAGGCTGCTGAGGGCTGGGAATTGTAATGCCAAAGGCCCCCCAGTTCAGCCCAAAGGCAAAAAAAGGACTAGGGCAGGTAGCTGCTTGCAAAGCAGGCAGTGCTGCCAGGAGCCCTCTTTGCAGAGATCTCTCCTGGCCTCAGCCGGAAGACGCTGACTGCAGGGTCCTGGGCCATAATGTTTTGTTCGGAGTTACGAACAACCTCCCTTCCTGAGGTGTTTGTATCTTTGAGGTTCTCCTGTACATGAATTTTGGCTACCTATGTTATTCAGAAGTAGAAAATGTCACACGTAAGTCACTGAGTTAAGCACAAATGAGCACCTTTTAAACACTCCATTAATCTAAAATAACTTTCTATGCATAATGATGTCTTCATGTGACGGCCCCACATAATATCACCAGTTAAGACTATAGATGAGTGTGGTGGACTATTGGAAGGGAATTCTCGGCTGTCAAAGATAAAAGCTCCAATATGATGGCTTGTGATTGTATCTGCAACTTCCTGCATGCAGATGTACTGCTGCACCTATGCAAAGCAACATCACTGAAATCAGTGAAAGTCCATATAACCACTGCAATCTGCTGGCATGCAAAAGTTGCAGGATTGGGACCTAAAACCACATGGCTAAAATACAGGCAAGACTTCCATGACAAAAAATGTCTCTTAGGACTTTGTCCCCCACGCCTCGAAAAAAAGCCACAGTTCCTGTGACTCCTGCCAACCTGACAAAAGCCTGACTACAAAAAAAGCCTCCTCCAAGATTTTTTATGGATTTGACACAACATATGTCCAGTGTAGTCGAATACAACTTTCTGAATTCTTAAACTATTAGCTAAATATTCTTTAATTGTTTTAAGCAATCTTAACTGTAAAATAAAGGATTCTTCCTTTCCATTAGTTCAGAAGTAAGATTTTGATGATCTTTAAAGAGAAATATACACTTGTGCTTTTTAAAAATTAAATATACATTCATGTTCTAAATTTTAAAATGGCTAAAGAAGAGCTTCCCTTTCCTCAATGAACATGAAGCAAAAATATTAGTAGTTCTAAATGCCAGAGGAATTCAGCATATGCTGAAGTACAGCATATGAGTTCTTTATAATGTTTATAAAATTTTATATATAATTCCCAGTTCGATACACACACACACACGAAAGCCCTGATCTTGTAAAAGTCATGTGAGTAATCATATTTCAAGGTGCTTAACGTTTCTCCCATGCATAACTATTTGCAGAGTTAGGGTCCCCATTCAAAGGAAACTAGACATAAGTAATTGCCAGTTGTTAGAAATAATACAATGTCTAAATTCTGATAACGTAAAATGAAGCCCAGGGCGTATAACCATCCTTGAGCATTCACAGAAGGCTAAGTTGTCACAGCCCTTCCTCCTCCACTCTGGAGACTAAGAAAAAAGAACCTTTTACTCCCAGGCTCAGCTGAGTGAAGCTGCTCATCTTGTGAGGCCAGGATTGGGGCCATTCACCAAATCTTTGAAGGGCGAGTAAGTGGATAGAAAGAAGCGGAGGAAGGAGGAGCTGTTGTACCAACTTTCTGCTCACTGGTCAGGGAAGTTCACTGGGTGCAAAAGGGGCGTAACTTACTCCATGGTATGGGAGAAGTAATTTACCTTTCTACATCCAAGGTTCTTGCTTGAGCCAGTGCAGCTACACACCACCCTTTAGCCAGTTTAAACAGAAAAAGCAGGGTCTTCCCCAGAATGTATTCAAGTGTCTACTCACAGTGGCAAACACACACAACCTTTTCATATACAAATACCAGGCCAGATCCTCAGGTGGTGTTATCCAGTGAAGCTCCAAAGAAGTCAGTGAAGCTAGGCCCATTCACATAAGCTGAGGATCTGGCCCACAAAATTTAAGTCAGCCATAGACAGTGGTGGCTCGTATATAGAAAGCAATGAGACAACCTGATATTTGTGTCACTTAAGACATATCGTGAACGCAGTAAATCCATAGCAACATGCATCCTTCTCTGGCATCCCTGTGACTGGTACAGCCAAGATCCCACAGGAGGCGAAACGTGGCAATTTTCAGTAGGGTTTGGGGTGCTAGATTTACAGCCCAAGCAACGGTCTGTGGTGATTGTAGCACACTTGAAAGTGTTGTGTTCTACCTTCACCATGTAGACCCTGCTGGTACACACATAGATACGTCCACACTGCAATAAAAGACCCATAGCATAGCTGCAGTTGCCCCAGATCAGCTGACTCAGGCTCCTGGGCTTAGAATGCAGTGCTAAAAATTGAAGTGTAGGCATTTGGGCATCGGGTGGAGCCCAGGCTTTGAGATCCTGCAAGGAGGGAGGGTCTCAGAGTCCAGGCCAAGCCCAAGCCTGAACATCTATCCTGCAATATCCAGCCCTGAAGCCCTAGTCAGCTGACCTGGGCTCTGAGACTCATTGTAGCAGGTTTTTTATTGCAGGGTACCTAGACCACACTGATGTAATCCCATTTCAAACAGGAGTGCTTTAATGCCCTCCAGGTACCTTCTCAGACTCCACATGGGGCAGTTGGAGTGCAACACTTTAGAGCACTTTATAGTTTGCACTCCTCCTACCCAGACGCAGATGTGGGGCAGACAATTCTGGGTGTCCCACTGCCCACACCAGCTCCCACACTGGCCAAGATGGTGGCCTGGATATGACTCTCTTCCCTGCCTGCTGGGAGAAAGTGGAAACCCTTAAATTCCTGCAGGCAGAAGGGCTATTGCAGCCAGGGCTCTGCAATCCACTGGAAGCCTCACCCATTCACGAGGCTGCCTGTCAGCAAGCTCAGTTGCCTGTACTGCCTGGTGGAGGAAGCAGCACCTGTGATCAATGGCTGAGTCCTGCAAAAGCCACCCCAGGCCACAGTGCTGCCATCACCAACAATCTGGTCTGTCTCCTGGCCTGAGTGGCTGCTCACCCAGGAAGACTGCTGCATTCCTGTGGGCAACTTGCATGGCTTCCCCTTTCTCTCCCTCCCTGAGGGTGCTCAGTCCTAGCCTCATGCTCCTTCCCAGTGCAGGTGCTGATGTAGATGCCATGGGATGTGACTGGGTTATGGGCACTTCAGCCTTCCCTTTCCCAGCCACTTGCATGATCACGGCTCCAGGACAAGTTAATGTCATGCACTAGAATGATATGATGAACACTGCCCTACAGTTATGGTGGGGAAATCCAAAGTTGCTGCAGGCAGGCCAGCATTTCTTTTTCTGTTGTATTACACTCGCTCCAAAGTTCACCAGCCTCCAGTGGTCTAACAGTTGATTGCACATAGCCAGTTCAAGTGCAGTTTAAGAATCATTGAAAAATACGAGGCCCGTAAAGTCCATTATTAAGCTATTCTTTTCAGAAAGCTTGTATCTAATAACAAAATTATGTTGATTTGTTCAAACATTATATAAATGAAAAAGCTGAATGGCCAGTCAATTTAAGAATAGCAACATTTCAATGTTTAAAGACTGTAAACTCTTCAGGGCTGAAACCCTGTCTTCATATGTGTTAGTAGTAGTGTCTAGTATGATACAGAACCAATCTGCTTTGGGCTTCTTGAGGGCTACCATAATAAAAGTATTACATAATAATCTCACAAATGTAGCAGGTACTACAATGCTAGCACATAATCAAAACAAATACTCTCAAACACTTGACAAAGAGAATATTGAGGACAGCTGAAGCGCTGCAGCTCTTGCCTCCAGAGTTTGTGGAGTAGTTGTCACAGCTACCAAAGCTCATCAGTTTCTATGTACCACCCCTCAAACAAGCTTATGTTGAGGCCTATCTGAAACAAGAAAGGATCAGTTTCAATGAAATGAACTTGAGAAACAACCATAAAATTTAGTTCAAAAGCTAAGTTTGATAGGGAGACATGAAACTAGCATAATGTTTGAAACCTAAGGGAAAAGAGCTCACGATAGCCTGCAATTTCTCAAGGAGACAATTTTAAAGGGAAACTCTCCCAAAGCAAAGGAAAGAAAAGAAGAGTAGTAAGGGGCCAATACGACTGCATCAGGAGCTTTTTAAGGTTCTGAAAATCAAAAGGGAATCCCACAAAAAAAAGTGAAATATGGACATATTGCTAAGGAGGAATACAAAAGAATAGCACAAGCGTGTAGGAAAAAAAACCAGAAAGGTGAAGGCACATAATGAGTTATACCTAGCAAGGGAAATATATCGCAATAAGAAGAGGTTCTTATAATACATTGGGATCAAGAGAAAGTTGAAAGGAAGTGTTGGTTCTCAACTTAGCAGGAAAGTATAGCAAATAACTGATGGCACCAAGAAAGCTAATGTATTTAATGCCTATTCTGCTTCAGTCTTCACTAAAAAACTTAGTGGTGACCAGATACACAAAACAATTAATATTAATAACAAAGGGGAAGAAATGCAAGCCAAAACAGGGAAATAACAAACTAAAGAATATTTAGATAAGTTAGATGTATTAAAGGGCCTGATGAAATTCACCCTGGGGTACTTAAAGAACTAGCTAAAGCAATCTCAGAACCATTAGCAATTATCTCTGAGAATTCCTGCAGGATAGATGAGTTTCCAGAAGATGGGAGAAGATCACAAATCATTGCTATCTTTAAAAAGGGGAACAAAGAGGACCTGGGAATTATAGATGTCAGACTAACTTCAATACCTGGAAAGATATTGCAATAAGTTATTAAACAATCAATTAATTAGCACCTATAGTAGAGTTATAAGGAATAATTAGCATGGATCATTCTAAAACAAAAATTTATAAATTTATAAAATTTGTGGATGATATCAAACTGGGAGGGGTTACAAGAGCTTTGGAAGAAAGGGCCTTGACAAACTGGAGGTTTGGTCTGACTAAATTCAACAAAAGGAAATTCAATTCAGACAAGTGCAAAGTAGGGAAGGAAAAATCAAATTCTCAACTATAAAACAGGGAATAACTGATCAGATGTTAGTATTACTGAAAAGGATCTGGGATTACAGTGAATCAAAAATTGATGAGTGAATATCATGATGCAGCTTTGAAAAAGGTGAACCACATCCTATTTTAAAAGAATGTCACATGAAAGACAAGGGAGATAATTGTCCCACTCTATTCAGGATTGGTGAGGCCTTAGATGCAGTATAGAGTGCAATTTTAGGCTCCATCCTTTGGGAAAGATGTGGAGAAATTGAAGAGAGTCCAATGGAGAGCAACAAAAATTATCATAGGTTTAGAAAACCTGACATATGAGGAAAGGTTACAAAAAACAGAGCATGTTTAGTTTTGAGAAAAGAAGACTGTTAACACTATTCAAATATGTTGAGGCTGTTAAAAAAAGAAGATGCTGATCAATTGTTCTTCATGTCCACTGAAGGTAGGGCAAGAAGTAATGGGATTAATTTTCAGCAAGGGAGATTTAGATTAGATATTAGGAAAATCTTTCTAATTATAATGTCATGGAAAGGCTTCCAGCAGGTGATGCTATTGTCATCAATCACCATCATCAGAGGTTTTTAAAAACAGGTTGGAAAAACACTTGTCAGGAGTGGTTTACTTGGTCCTGCCACAGAAGGATCAAGGCTGGACTTCATGACTTTTCAAGGTCCATTCCACCCTTACATTTCTATGATTCTACTATTCAAAATCTGACATGGGTTGAATTGCTAATTAGTTGGAGTATTCACTTTAGACCCAGTAGTTGCATCACCTTCAGCCATACCTGAGTTTCTAGTATAAGCCTTGATCCAATGGATATTGGAATGGGCCCTTATGGCCATATTCTCCCTTATGGGGAGAGGAAATTGGGCAAGTTGTAACCCACTGAGTTACCTACATTCAAAGGAGTGTGGTTTGCCCTTCATCACAAAACAGTGTTCCCACTTGTCATTTGGAGACCCAAAATCTGTGATCAGTCAAGAGGCATGGGACATCTTTGCTCAGATAGGTCTCTGATGGCTTTTCAGCATTACCAGGGAACGCCAACTGCAGCACTATGGCAGTCTGCTGCTAGGAGTATTGGAATGGTAATGTGCTTCCTATGGCTTCTCTCTTCACCCCAATTCACTTGTGCTGAGGCAGTAATAATTTGATTCACAATTGTAAACAGTAAAAAAGATCTTATTCCACCAACTACATCTGTCTCCCCCTTGTAAGGACAAGACATAATCACCCAGATATATTCATATCAAACAATGTTTAATCTTATCAAGACACCATTTAACTGGTTAATGGGCCTTGGTGCACATAAACACATCCCAGGATGCCATGTAGGGCCCTTGGGCCCATCTAAGAAATGTAGTTCCAGGAGGGACAGAGATTTGAGAGGCAATGTGATGAGGGAACCAGGTGACAGCCTTTGGGAGTTATATAAGGAATATATTCTGAATTCAGTATAAGGGTGTGACTCTAGGCCCAAAAAAGCCAAGAAACTACAAATTGCATGGCCCAAATCTGACCTTTAAAGATATATTATAGGAAAATACAATGGTAGTGAAGGTCAATCCTCATAAGCAGACTAAAGCTTTGATATGCAAGTGTATTGTTGGTAGTTATCTGATATTGTTTACATATCTCTTCTGGGAGATTAGCACTGTAGATAAACTGCTTTACCGTCTATAACTGTTCTTTTGATTAAGAGTTCAAAAGGAACATATGAACATTTAGATGGAACTTTGAATGTAACAATGCTATTGTTTATATTTCTCTTTGAAGTTTAAGTAGTAAATACCTGTAAATGTGTGTAAATTGCCAGTTACGTCGTGCTAATATAACTAGTTACCAGTGTGCAGAAGACATAAGAGATGATATTTCAGAGTCCCAAATAATCATCTATTAATTGTTCAAGAAAGCGACCAGCCTGGAATCATCCTGCTAATTCTCATGGGAGAATTTGAACAAACTGCACATGGACTATTTAGTTTTCATTTCTGGACTGGATTTCTAAAAAAGAAGTTCTAAACAAGGACTGATGACCTCCAAGCTGTTTGGGTAATTTCAGAGACTTTGCAATTTAAGAATTTTGCAATTCAGTTATCATATCTACTTTGAAACTGACCTAAGAGCTTTATTTTCATCTGTGTATGCTTACTGACCTTTTAACCATTACTCTTGTTCCTTTTTTAAAACAAATAAATGTTAATTTAGTTAATAAGCACTGGCTTTAAACGTGTATTTGGGTAAGATCTGAACTATTCATTGACCTGTTTGATAATGTGTCCAATCCATTGGGATTGGTAAAACATTTTTACATATGATGGATAAAGATTTTCAGTAATCTCCATCATATTTGACTTGGCTGTCTGGGTGCTAGCCAAAGGGCAGGATAGTTTTAAGGGAACTGTATTTTGTCTACTGAATGACCAGTGAGGTCATCAGAAGCTGTTTGTTGCTGGCTTGCTATATTTTATGGAAGAAAAAGCACCAGTATTTAGGGCTTTGCCTGCCCCATTCTTTGCAGTTTGCCCTGTTTAAGCTATCTCAGCATGGCTCCCCTGGAGGCCAATGTCACAAAGGGACATGGGGGTTGAAGCAGAACTTCGAGGGGTTACTGAGTGTTTGCAAAATGAACTGGGCCATGAGGGAAATTACTTGTCTCTGGAATTTATTTTTTATTTTCCTCAACTGGTGAATCTGTCCTCCAGTTTATAATCCATTAAACAGTAAAATTGCAAATCTCCCACTCTTTGTTTAGATAGTCTCCTAAATTATGCTGGGAATTCATAATCCTTAACATAGGGATCTCTTTTGATTTTCAAAATGTATTTTTTCTCTTGGACTTTATACTGAAATATTTATACTGAAATATATCTGAAACTCCACCATACCATTTACCTAACATTATACGGCGTTTGTTTCACAAAACCTTGCTGATTCTATAGCTTGAATTTGCTTTCTTAATGTGGAACTCATGGTAATTAAAAGACTTATATCCTTTCAACAAAAAACAAAAACAAAAAACTAATTAAAAACATGACACCAATATATCCTGATAGCTTTAGCCAGACTTTTCTAAATTCCTCTGTTTTTGTTTTTCTTTTGTGTGTTTGGGGGAAGGATCTCTACTTGTCACCTGTCAGAAATTATTCTTTGAACTTATTCCAGGAAGCTGGAATATATTTAACAACCAGAGACAGAGTCCATGATCTCCTTTTCAAATCTTAGTGAAGAAAAACAACATCTGTGCTTGGATGACTAGTATTTACCAGCTCTGAGTAAGAAATACTTGGTTTTTGACCACAGTAAATAATTAAGTTCATGATTTTTCTATTTGCATGCTTGTAAACAATGATTTTAACATTGCCTCAGGGCAAATGCTTTAAGATTGTTTCATATTCTGCTTAATTTCCACTTCCTACCCTTTTTATCATTGTTTCTATTGCACTAATTATGAATTGCCCTAAAGCATTTTGTTTAAAATACATGACACATTGACATAACACAAAAAAGACCTTTTTTGTGGGATTTTAGAGAGAAGGACATATATATCTTTGACAAAGTATTTTACCCTTCCACCTCCTGCCGATTACTCCTTCCAGAACTGGCAAGAAATCTATTAGAAATATTATGTGTGAAGCAACTACAAAATCAGCCCAAATTCTTATTTTTTTTTAAAGCACAGAATGCTAATTACGCAAATAGCAAACTGATTGTTGTAAATAAAGTCATGCTAATAAGTAATCAGTTAAAGTATCAAATGAGCCCAGAACCTTGACTGAAATTTAGATACTTTTGAATATGGAGCTAGATTCTACAGGTGAATTAAATGTCTTAATTGATTTTGCCATGTTAAGCCTGAGCTGGTGGTAAGCAACCCATCTGCTAAATTTGGAAAGACAGTTGGAGAGGAAAGACTTGATGGATGGTGACATTTCAGGTATTAAGAGGTCAAATGGTGAGTCACATAGAAATTATATCTGAATGTGTGTGAACATATATGTTTACTGACAAATAAAATATAGAGGTTGAACTGAAAGGAGCTAAGGGTAGAACCCAATGAGACATGAGGAAGAGGAACCTTGGGCAGAAAGTTTGGAGGGGTAAGAAAAGAACAAAGAGAGGATAGGACCATAAAACCATAGCAGGGGCTGGGTTGCAAAGAGAAGCTGAAGACATTTTGCTAGAACCCAGAATGACACCAGTATCTAAGGAATGAATTAAAAGCTTAGTATGTAAAGCTGATTAAGTTGACTTTTACCAATTTTGCTATTACAACATATTTTAAAAGGAGCTTACCTTGTATATAACAGTATACACATTCTGATTCTTGAAGGATAGGATACTCTGAAAACAGAGATAATCATTTTAGGTATGTGAAAATTTCCCAGTTCAGAATGAATAAATACACAGAGCTACTCACATAGTAAATATATCAAAATTCACTTATTTCTAGTGCTGGCTTAAACCAATTGGGCTCAGATCCATCAGAGCATTCATCTCCCTGAAACCTTGAGCTCACTCATCAAGGACTAGCTTACACTACAATTTTAGGCTGATGTAGGTCACCTAGGATCAATTTAGCTGTGCATGGATGGCATTATTGGATGGAGAAAGTTGCATGATGGGAACATGACTCCTTGCTCCCAGTCACCCCTGCATGACTTGTTTCTGCCCTACCATGCATTGGCAAAATTTACCAAAAGGGTGCCGAACAACGGTGCATTAGGATACCTACCCATAGTGCACCGCACTGTGCATCAACATTAGAATTCCTGCTAAGTACATACTGTGCCAATGCAAGGAGCCAAGTATGCACATTCGTGAGCAATATACTAACTGCGGCAACTTTCTGCCAATATACTTTTCATCAACCAAAGTTTGTACTGTAAATTCAAAGTTAAGTGATGGCTTAAGGTTAGCTGAGTCCCATCTCCATCACAGAATGCAGCTCCCAGAAAGCTTGAACTCACCCATCAAGATAAAATTGTCTTCCAGCTGAAAGAGTGGGGGGACTGGCTGTTCAGACACATTTGGACATCAACTTTGTCCACATTGAGTTTTGGTCCTTACACTATGCTAACCAAATATTTTTGTAACTGTCCTAGAATGTTCTTGACAGAAACATTTGCTAGCAGTGTTTTGCTGCCTTTTGTGGACAGAGATATTGTTCGGACCAACGCTAACCCAAACTGTGCTGTTCTTTAGATGTTCCCCAGCTTTTTTTTAGGGTCGGGGTAAGAGTTCAGCCAAAGTTTTTCAAGGGAACCAGTGATCTCTTTCCTACATTGAGATAGTGTTACTAATACAAGGATTCATGTATGCATAAATTACATATATTCCCAGACAAATAAAACAAAAAAAACCCAAAACATTCAAGTAGTATTAAAGTTGACAATGCATATCAGTAACTAGAGAGTAAAACTTAAAATAATGTTACAATAATCTTCACATTAGGAACCCATGAGAATTCAGGGATAAAGTTAAACTTAAGAGATCCAAATATATTAAGACATGGAAATGCTTATTGAAACACCCAAATATCCATAATTTTGCCCTCTAGTGACACCATGAAGGGGAGAAAAATGAAACATAATGTATCTTTAATAATTAGTATAATCTAATCTGGAATCACAAACATAGATAATATGATACCTGATATTCTTTCTTTCTGACTCATGT
Source organism: Mesoclemmys tuberculata (assembly GCA_007922155.1). NCBI lineage: Eukaryota > Metazoa > Chordata > Testudines > Chelidae > Mesoclemmys > Mesoclemmys tuberculata. The sequence continues at coordinate 65,850,552 of ML675610.1, forward strand.
GATGGTAATATTAGGATGTGTGTAAAACAGACATACACTTTTATTTGAAAAGCTGTTCTCATCTTAGTCATATTGGCTGCACAGGCATGTGCAAACTTTTCTTCTCACAGATTTTGATTGTAGCTCTACTGGTTCAGATCAGTATGGGTGACTGGAGGGAGGATTGTTTGGGTAGATAGGAGGATTGTTTGATTGTTAACAAGTAAAGAGCTCTTCTTTCAGCAGTTACTGGAGTAGCACACACAATAGGTTTGTTGTGAACACTATACCATCAATCTATGGCATATTTATACAGGTTTAGCTATGCAAATGATACAATGGTGTATACCTGCAGTGTAGATGAACTGCATTTGGTATGTAATTCCATCAATATAGATGCTCTGGCCATTCAAAATTTGGCTTTGAACAGTCAGTGTTGAATTATATAACTAAAGTTAAAAATGTAAACTAGATAGGATTCTAAGTTTTTATCAAAATATCCCTTTAGCCAGCCATTGAAGTGACATAAAAACAATTACTGTCTCAATATATTTTATATATCTTTTGATCCACCTTCAATACTCTCTACTTTTTAAAGAGTAACAACTTTTACTTTCAAATAAATTAATGTAAATTATTGTGTATCTATAGAACAAGCTGCTTCTGAAATGCTGTAGTTTCCTCATAATGATTTTACTCCTTTTATGATTTTAAATATGTAGATCATGCCTACGGATTTAAAACTGATCCTTTCTTCAACTCTAATACAATTCATTGTATTAGTTCTTATGTTTTTTTTACTTGAGATGCTACACTACAGAAAACTTTCAGAGTGTGAACATTTTTTTTAAAGTATTAAGCCTGCCTGGATGAAAAATAATGCCTTCTCAGATAGATTCATGAGGATCAATGGCACAGAATAGCAGATTGCAAGTTAGTTTCATCACCAGTATGTTTTACCAGTCAGGACCCGAAGGCATGCAGCCCAGACCCTATTTATACATAAAGATGGCAATCTAAATTCAGATCACAAACGAAAGATCATTCAGATTCAGCACCTCTCTTGTTCTAGTACAGTTTATTTCTGGAATAAAATATACATCAGTTAAAAAGATAACTGGACTTGAAGCATGTGTTTCCCTGGGGTAAATATTCTTCTCTTTCAGGAATTTAACAATTAGGTTATCTTAATGGGTATGTTTTCTGACTAACTTAAAATCTACTATCACTAAAGAACTGTACTGAATGTTTTCCTGATTTATATTTTTAGAGCTCATTTCCGATTTTACTACTATATGTGCATCTTTTTGTGTATTTGTATGACTCTAGACAACTATCTGAACTGCTGTATTTTAATCATAGGCAGGATTATATAATGGTATCTAGATAGTATTAACTTAGTGGCAATAGTTTATATGGCAATAACTTATAACTTTTCACCCTATTGACTAACGTTTCCCATTTACTAACATGAGATCTTATCAACAGAGTATCTGAATAGCTCACATAATTGAATAGGTTTATCCTCACAATATCCTTATGAATCAGGGAATTATTATCCCTATTTTATAGATGGGGAATTGAGACACAGAAAGATTAAATGACTTTCCTATGGTCACATGGAAGTCTGTGGCAGATCCAGAAACTGTATCCAGGTCACATGAGTGTCAAAGCAGAGTCGTAACCACAAGACCATCTGTCCTGTATATGTAAGAATGCAAATGCATTATTTTAACTAATCATCATTCTATGACAAACATGTATGCATCAGCTGTTAGTGGGTGATCAGAACACTGGAAAACTTTTAACCCCAGAAAACCTCAGGCATTTCAATTTGCCCCCAAATGTTCTGAGATAGCCAATATGACTTTGGTGATGTTGATGATGATGATCTGTGATTCTGTTGTTAAAAGCACCTTTTATGGCCACTACTACCCTCCAACCTCAGGTCAATCCAGAAAGAGACTAATAGGTTTACAGTTTTAAAAGAGTGCATGGGATAGTGTACAAGAACCTCTGCATGCACATGAAGTGAGCATATCCAATGCATGTGTCCAAATCATGACTATGTAAATACTGGGGCATATTCTTATTCATATTTTCAACTTGTGTGCACATACTGAATATACTCAACTCAGGCATATGAAAAATGTGCATGCGCGCTTTTTAAAAATTTGAGTCTGTCACTATATGGGTTCTCTCTCTTCCCTGGTGGCATGAGCCATTGCCTAAGTAAACTCTTATGCATTAACTCTTATATATCTACGCAGAGTATGATAAATGGTCGACCTACCAAGAAGCATTTTGCCTGCCTAGGTTATAATAATGTATTAAATCCTTCCTTTTCCCAAGATGCATTCAAAGTGTTAAATGCAAATGTCTTCTGTTCAGGGGTTCAAGCATGAGAGCAGCAGCCACCTTTCCCTTGGGCCTGGAATCTTCCCCTGCTTGATTCCTTCTTCTTTTATACTGAATATCTGGGCTTGATCGGCTGTGCTCAGCTATACATGTTTTACACATCTGAATGCTTCCCTGTTTGGCTATACATCCCTGGAGATCTAATAGAGAACCACCATTCTGGTCACAACAGTGGATCCAAGGCCCAGCATCCTTGGAACCTGATAAGAGCCAGAGGGGTACCATATTCCCTTCTCAGAAAGAAACCTAATGGTGTGCCACAAGAAATGAAACAATAGATACAGAAGGTCACCTAGTACTCAAAAATACTTGGCTGCAACCCCAGTGACATTAGGCCCAAATTAACTTTGCTCATGCATAAAGCTCTTACTGTAATGTCATATTTCAAATTCTTGTTCAAACACCATAATAAATCTTCCTGGAAAGAGTATCTCATATTTCAACTAGATACTTATAATAATTTTTTGGTTTTTGGAGGTTTGATCCAAAGCCTGCTGAAGTACCCTCAACAGGATTTGTCTCAGGCACTGGCTATCTTTGCACAACTATTTTAAATCATCCCACATTTTATCTGAAAGCTTAGGTCATTACCTTTTGACTTCAAAATGCACTATACATGCCTACATTTAATTTGTATCTTAACTGGAATATATAAGTTACGTTGTATTCTATTATTCAGTATGTAAAATCAAAACATACAAATATCATTTTAGATTCTAATGGTATTCTTAAAAAAAAAAGATTCTCATGCCATTGCTTAAAGAACAATTATTTAAAAATTTTTATATGTTATATCACAAAGGCATGCAACATATGAACATTTCCAAGGGACTAAAAAAAGAAAACTCAAAATCCATGTTTTTCTGTGCTCTGTAAAATATATATGGAATATTTTGGCCTTGATTTTTTTCCATAAACAACTTTGTTTAGCAATTAAAATTATCTTTAAATCATTAAAAAGAAAGCAAGTTCATTGCTATTTTAAGATGCTGGGGTATAACAAGGGCAGAGGGCAGTAGGAAATTTCTCCTATTTGTAAACCAGGAGGTGGGCAGGCATAAGCCCGTCCACTGCTCAAGCTCCCTTTCCCAGCCTACGGGGAGGAATCAGTGAGCCCAGGATACAACTGATTCCTTGGGACAACTGATGAAAAAACAGGGAGGATCATGGAGGTCACAGGGTCAAACGGAGGGAGCCAGAACACCAAGAAGAGAACCCTGGACAGCACCCATTGCTGCCAGAAGGTGTAAAGGGAGCCAGTGGATGCCGCCCAGAAGAACTGTGCCTGGATGCATGATTGGATGAAGGAACAGATATAGGCCCCACTGCTGCAGAGCACTCCCTCAGCCAGCCAGCTCTCTTCAGCCAGGGCCAGGAGGAGGTTGTCGAGGAGGTTCCGCGAGTCCTTCGGGTAAATAAACAGGTGTGTGCATAAATAAACAGGTGATGGGAAAAGGGCAGCCAGAAACTCAACAGGAGGTTCTGGAGGAGCCAGACCGGGGCTGCAGCCTGGCGTACTCCAGGTAGGCGTGCACCAGGATCTCCCTCACGCTGCAAAAGGGGCAGGTGTTGGGGCGAAGGGTGAACCATGCCAGGTACACACTCATGCTCACAGCTCTATGAAGGAGCCGCCAACTGATGTCCCCAGTGGGCCCCGGGGTTAATGTGGAATAGAGACTGGCCTACCTGGGGGTGGAGGGGGTCCTTGCCCTCCACAGGTGGCATTAGGTCCCGCGATTTGGTGTCTGGGTGGGACACAAGGCTGAGGAAATGAAGGGTGTGGAGCACAAGCATGTAGAGATGGTGCCTTGGTGCAGTTTGAAAAAGAACAGGCTGCAAGTCATGCAGCTGTCTTGGTGCATGAGGATGGAGAGGCTGGGGGGCTCGTGGGTCCGGGGCTCGATGCTGAGCACCGGAGGGCCGGGGCTGAGGACGGGGTGGGGAGCAGCCTATCACAAGACCAGCTCGAGGTAAGCCTGAGCAGTGGGGGCTAGGCTGCGCTCACCTCCTGGAGTATGTTTCTGGGGGTTTGAGGGGTGGGGAGCCCTATGTGCCAAGCCAGCACCACCTCCACCTCCACCCAGTCCCCCCGGGCATAGTCCAGATCTCCGATCCTGGTGACTCCTGCCAGGACCAATCTCTATCACACTGAGGGGGTCTCCACCAGCTGTACACGTAGCTGGGGGTTGTGTAGAAGGGGTTCCTCGAGGAGATCCTCCCTCTCGATGACCACAAGGGAGTGATGGGGGTGCCGTGATGGGGGTGCTGTCCTCTGCCAGGAGGCAGGTGACGTGCTTCCAAGCCCCCCTCCATTTCTCCAGGGCTTAGAAGAAGTGGGAGCCGTGATCCTTCTCCCAAAGGAGACAGATGTGGCATCAAACAAAGGCTCCCCGGGCTCTAAGGTCTTTGAGGGCCTGGAGCTCCTCCCGCTTCTCCCAGCACGCTCCTCAGAGGGATGGATCCTTGGGACTGGCAGTGAAACGCCTCCCCAGCGCAAAGACCTCCTGCTCCAGTGGCTCTATCCCTGCATGCCTCCACCGGCTGACCCCCCTGGTGTAGTCGTGGCAGAAGAGTTGGGTGCACACCTTCTCTACATCCCACCAACACCATGCTGAGGGAAAGGCGCTCTGCTGCTCCCGCCAGGCCAGCCAGAACTCCCAGAAGGACGCTATGGAGCTCAAATCCTCCAGAAGGCTGTTGTTAAAATGCCAGTAGGCTGGCCTGGCCTCTCCATAGTGAAAAAGGTCATCACAGTCACCAGGTGGTGATCCGAGAAAGGGGCCGGCCGTCACCCAAGGAGTGGGCCCGCGAAAGATGGTGGTGAGAAAGGTTGATGCTGTCCAGTCTTCCCCATTTGAACATAGGTGAAGGTGGGTGGTGGTCATGCCAGACGTCCACCAGGGAGTGATGGTCGATAATCTCCTGGAGGACATCCACAGCGGCCTGGCACTGCTCGGTCCCTGTTCGGTTACATTCCTCGAGGATAGTGTTGAAGTCCTGTACCAAGACCAGGCATTCACGAGGATCCAGGGTGCCAAGGAAGGTGGACGCCTGCTGGAAGAAATGCACCTGCTCCGGACCCGCAGTCAGGCCACAGACGTTGGCGAGATTCAACACCAGCCCCTCTACGCGGACCCAGAGATGCAGCAGCTGGCCCGGCATGGTCTCGGTGACCCCCAGCACCTTGGGCTGCAAATCAGGGGAGAATAGGGTGGCCACTCTGCCCACGCAGGTGGAGAGGTGACTCAGGTAAATGGACTTGACACTATGAATGTTGTGTCTTACTAACAAGTATTCATGATTTCTCGAGATAAGCTAGATTAATAAGTATATTTACTGTGGCAATATTCATGATGAAGATAATTGACATATAAGTATGTACTGTTGCCATTAACTTAATGTATTTAGGTAAATATTCATGTACACCAAAACACCATCATTATTAGATGATATGCTTGTGGTAAATAGATGAATGCACGATTATACATACTATGTCCTGTTACCATTAATATTATGTACCCCATATCCCCACTCCAGCTACCAGCTGGCCTCGGTGGCTGGGTCCATGTGGATCTCCCGCAGGAACGTCACCGAATACCCCCCTTCTGAAGGAAGGAGAGCATCTGGCTCTGTAGAGACGGGTCCTGCAGCCCCTGGTGTTTAAAGCAGCGAAGATGACAGGCATTATGAGGAGGGCTGGCAGGGATCCTCAAGCAGAAGTGCCAGCAGTCTCCACTGGGCTCTGCAGCAGCCCGTGGCTAACTCCAAAGGCCATCAGGGCATCACCGAAGATGAGGGCCTGCTGGTAGGCTGTGGCATCCTGCTGCCCAGTCCCTTTCCCCACCTTCATTGTGGCCCCACAGCCCAGAGGATGCAGTGGAAATCCACCCAGCACTGCAAAGCGAGCTGCATCCGGTTCCGGGCATGGCGTGTATCCTGGAGAAAAGCACATAGCTCCTCAAACAGCACATCGGGTGGTTTGTAATCTGGCCCGGTCCCTGCAGTGGCCCCATGGTGTGTTAGCAGGGGGACTAACTTCCCTACAGTGGTGGAGGGAAGGCAGCAGCCCCAAGGGGGCTGGGAGCAGTGAAAGCAAAGGCTGCCTCCTGGGAGCTCTTAAGGGGGAAGGAGATGACTCCAGGGGCGGCAGGGGTGTGGGTGGCCAGGGGAGGAAGAGGAGAGTTAAGGAGTGGGGTTGGGAGCCAGGGGGGCATTGGGAGCAGGGAGGGGGGTGGGAACCGGAGCAGGGAAAGTGTTAGAACAAGAAGCAGGGTAGGGGTCAGAGCCAGGAGTGGGGGCGGGTTCCACGGCCCCAGCAACCGGGCCAGCAGGGTGCAGTGCCTCCTGATCGGGACTGGGAGCTAGAGGGGCGGGGAAGGGGAGGGCGTCTTCTATGGGGGCAGGCTCAGGTGGTGCAGAGTCCTTGGCTCCGGGCGCTTGCAAGGGGGTAGCCTGACTGTCACCCTCGGGGGTGGGATGGAGTGGCTGGCCCATGGCCGGGGAGGGAATGCCCGGGTGGTCCCGAGCCAGGCTCTGTTGGTCAAGTGATGCTACAAGGGGTGTGGTGGCTTTGATGGAAGCGCTGATGCTAGCTGGGTGGGCAGAGGGGCCAAAAGGGACCCAGACACTGGAGGTGGTGCCTTCCTGGAGGGGCCCTTGGCCTTCTTATTTCCTCCTTGGCCCTTCTTCCTGGCTGAAGGCACACCCCCTGGAGCAGGGGGGCAGTAGCCATGACAGGGGTAGAGTCCCTGGAGTCCCCACTTGAGGTGGCTGCCACTGATGTTCTGAGATTAACACCCGGGGACACAGCAGGGGCAGCAAGACCAGTGGCCACAGGCAGGGACAGAGTCCCAGGGTGAGAGGAAGGGGTGGGAGCATCTAAGGAGAGGGTCCCAGCCCCAGGCACATCTGCCATCTTGGGAGGGGGTAGGAGTGGGTTCAGCTGGGGGGCAGAAGACAGGGGAGGAAGGGGTGGGTGAAGAAGGAGGGGGATGGAGAAGGAAGCGCAGCCATTCCACCCTGCTAGGCTGAAAGCAGGGGGCGAAGGCACCAGCACAAGGGACAAGGGGAAGCTGAACCAGCTGGAGATACAGGGGTGATGGACTCACCAGCCTCGGTTGAAATACCGGCTCCTCTGGCTGCATGGGGGGGTAGGGGATAAACCAATGTACGGGAGTGCAGTGTGCGGGGGGGGGTAACAAAAATGGGGGGGTCAATTAAACGGAGGCCATGAGCGCTGCTGGGGCCAGAACTTGGGGGGAAGCAACAGTGGGCAGGGGAAGGGGGGCAGTTGGGGCTGAAGCAGGACTGGGAAGGCCCAGCAGCAAACTGCTAGGACTGGGTGCGACATGGAACAAGCCAACAAACACAGGGGCTGGGGCAGGACAAATAAACCTGACTGGGAAGGAAGGCTAAATCAAGAAGGGTAAGGCAAACAAACTCACACAGGGACAAACAAACCTATTAACAAACAAATAAGGGGGAGCAGCAAAGGGGGGCTGAGCAGGGGCAGCTAAAGTAAAGGGAGGCAGAGAAGGGGAAGGGCAGTGGCAGAAAATGTGGGGGCCAGGGGAGGGCAGCAGCAGGGAAGGGGCACTCATGGCAGCAGGAGCGGGGGAGGAAGCAGGCTAGGCAGGACAGGGGCTTCTCTTCAACTGGTGGTGGTGCTTATCCTGGGAGCAACAGGAGTGATGACAGTGGAGAGGCCACACACCCACCCCCTTCCAATCAGGGCAGGGGGAAGGTAGGCTCCTAGGGCCCCCAAGAAGCAGCAGCAGCACCCCAGATGCAGGAGCACTTCCAGCCAGCAGGAGCACCTCCAGCAGCAACAGAAGGAAAGGTCTGGAAGGGTGGCATGTAAATTCTAGAATGATCCGGGCTTTATTCCCTGTAGACTAGCCAGAGTCATTAGAGGGTAATTAGGGTCAGCTGACACCAATTAAGGCTTACCCAGGTGCCTGATAAAAACCCTCTACTCCTGAGAGACAGTGCAAGCGCTGGAGGAGTAGGTGTGCAGTGCTACGGACCAGAGGGTTGTGTGGAATTGTAAAGAGAATCAGAACAGAGTACAGTGGTGTGTGGAGTTGTGAAGAGGAACAGAGTGGTGTAAAATGGTGTGTGGAAGAGAGGTGGAGTCCTTAGGAAAGTACTGGGCTCAAGAAGGCAGAAGGACAGAGGAGGGAAAATAGCCCAGGGGAAAAGTCTGCAGCTGCAAGTATGGTGCCAGCAGCACATAGCTGCTACTCATAGGGCCCCTGGGCTGGGACCCAGAGGAGTGGGCAGGCCCGGGTCCCTACCCCTCCCTGGGAAGACGGGGTAACCGGCGATGCTCTGGCCCACTACGAGAGGCAAAAGTGCGAGACCCACTAGGGAGAAGCCAGCTGTTTGCCACAATGCACAAGTATTAAACATTTAATAATTGGAAAATATTATAACTTCCATACATGTGCTTAATTTCCCACACACAGGAAAAGGTCATTTAAGCTATTTAAACATTTTCATTTAAAAATACATCTTTCTAATTGCATTATAACATGCACAATCGTTATATATTTATGTATATAATGTCAGCTCACCACATGTATAGCCATTATCAAAAGTTGGTGTTCTGTAGGCGTAACAGTAGAGGTGGATCTTAAGGAGAGATTTGAATGACAATCATGTAGTGGCTTTTCAATTTTGGTGAGTTTTTGCCACTGTATACGGGAAGACATAGGAGAATGAAAAGGATATTTACAAAAAAAAAGTGGCATTAAAGGCTGGCAACATGGGCACAAGAAAGAAACAGGAGGGGAGATATGGCTGAGGAATTTTCTTACTCCACTATTTATTGTTCTAGTAGTGGTGGATGTTGTCAGGTTCTTAGTGGCAATTCCAATACTCAATATTTGTTTCTTGTCAACCATTTCACTATTAGCCCACTGAGGGAAAGTTACAATTCCTATCTCTGCCATCATCCCTATTCTTTAATGCTAACATCATTCAAGCATTATTGATCTGCTGTTTGTGGCAACAGTAGAAGTCACTTAATTTCCTGATGCATACACCATACTTAGTGAAGACAAATACCAAAGACACCAGTATATCTGAAATAAGACATCATCACAAGCAGTACTGACACACATGCTACAGTACTTAATATCAATACAATAAGTTTATAAGTTGGCATCAGCTGTATTAAGACCGAAAAGCAGAACCTGGCAAACATTTGTCTTAAAGAATGAGTAAATTGAATCCACCCCAACCCAGAAAACAATGATTGCCCAAATGGGTCAAAATAGAATACTGAACAAAAATATAAATAGAGCCCTCCAGTAGAATGTAAACCTTCAGCACACTGAAGATTTAGTGAAGGATACATAACTGCCTTTTCTGCAAATAATTAAATGAGGCAAATGCCACTTTATACAGAGTATAAACTGTGGGTGAACTCTTGACCACATTAGCTTTAATGGGGCCAGAGTTTCACCCTGTAATTCCATCAGTATACAGTAAAATACAGGAGTTTATACAAAGTATTTCTTAAAAATGTGGAGCTGTGAGTCCACTCTTTTTTGTAAGAAGTGTAAATATCACATTGTGCAGGACTTCTGAAAGAATGTACAGACTGTTATATTTATAATCCCTAGTTGATATGTTCAGACTGCCTGTGGATAAAAGAAATTAACCAACCACTTATTGGCACAATTCCTATGCTTCACTGTAAGGAGAATCATCATAAATAAATGGCTTTGAATTATCTAGCTAAACAAAAGAACCTCAACAAACACCGAGTTATAAAAGATCTGAGGTACAACCTGGGAAAGCTTTCATATACACACAAAAATGGAGTAAAGTCAACCATTACTTAGCTGTAGATGAACCACAACGTTTTATGGTGCTTCATAGGAAATCATTAAAGCTTCATCTGTAGATAATGTTACCTGGCAGCTCTGTGTTCTTGGGGAACCAGGGTGAAAAACCCCTATTCTATTTCTGGCTCACCTGAATCCCCCCAGCCTCTGCTTGCACCAGAAACAAAAGCTATGAAAAGGCTGTGGGAGACACACCTAAAACCCTCCCAACAAGGGTGATAGGATTAAGACAACTCCCCAAGCCTCATCTACATGGAAGATGTAAAAAGAGGCATCTCAATTAGCACATGGAATGGAGAACTGGAGCCTCATTTACATCGAAGATGGAACAAGAATTAGCATGAAGAATGGAGAACCAAGCTCCAAAGCAGGAATCGCACTGACTTCTGGGATTGGCAAGGCAGGGACACACTGCATGATGGGAGATCTCTGCTCTTGATGTAAATGAACTCACACCTACACCGCAGTTATCAGACCATTCGAGTATTGACATGCAAAACACTGAATCTGCCTGGTTGCATTGTGAGCTCCCCCAAGGAACATTGCCCATAGCTGGGAGTGATCAGCTCCTATTGTCTAGCATAAAGAAAACCTCCCTGAAGAGACATTGTTTACCCACAAACAAACCTGGTTCTACAAAAAACCCCTACCCAAGTTCAAACCCTCTCTTGCTTTCCTCTTCTGATGCCTGGACCCACATGCTTTCCTGACTGATCCTGTTGTGGGGTTTGCCTCTCCCTCAAGTGTTCCTGACCCTAAGCTGAACAGCCTGTCTCCTGGGAACTTCTGAGCTGCAAGGAGTGGTGAGATTCCCCCCCCCCATCTTTCCCAATTCTCTCTCTCTCTCTCTTTAATCCAGGTATAACTTTCTACTTTTGTAAGCCAACCTGGGCTAGCTTTCTCCAATACCCCTACTGTAATTTTGTTGTATTTAAGTGTTAGATTGCTTTTCTCTCCTTGTATGGCATCACTATTAGTATCATAAGTTTTCTACACCTGGCAATAAACTAACTATTGTAATCAAGCTGGTTGCCAGTTTCTCTCTCTCTAAATGCATTTACTCCTTTGTGTTCTTGGCTTCCCTACCTTGCTCTGCAGCAACGCTTCTTTTACCTAAGCCAAAGATCCCTGGAGTGCCCAAAATCCTATGGGGTTTGCTTATCAAGGGGGTTACTGCTAGAACAATTGTGTTGTGAAGAGGCATATAAAGGGGGTAGCTGAAAAGTGCTGCTCTGCCTAGCCTACGGAGTCCAGAGGCGCATAAGGGTGACAGCTGAAAGTGCTGTTTGACCCAGCCTGATTGAGTCCAGGGGGCACATAAGGGGAACAGCTGAAAAGTGCTGTTTGGACCCAGCCTGCTCATAAGTGTGCTCCATTCTGGTGCGGTGCAACGGGCACATGAGGGTGACAGCTGACAGTGCTGTCTCACCCAGCCTGCTGAGTTCAGGGACGTATAAGGGGTCAGCTGAGAGTGCTGATAGCCCGGTCTGCTCAGACGCACTCAGTTAATCTGGAATGGTTGTGTGTATCTGGGGGGGGTTTATTTGAATCTGAAAACCTTAGGTCCTGCAGGATAGCTCCATTGGGAGGGGACTTGTAACCATATGAACACACAAGTAACACAAGCAGCACACTAATAGAATCACACCCCCTCTTCCAGGAAAGTAACCCTAATAAATAAGCATACCCCAAAGTGACGGGCAAATCTGGTAACAAAAACTGATTGAAAACATTTTCCCCAACCCTTCAAGGCCACATAGGACTCTAATGGCATCTAGCACTTTTATTGTTGTTATGTGCATATTTTATTATTAGAAAAGGAAATGCCACAGTAATATCAATGGTGTGTAAATGAAGCACTACAATATATCTTCCCACCCCAACCTCCGACAATCTAGGTAATATCTATATATCAATTTTCTATTGCTTTGTAGAGATTAAAGTGACTTTTCCACACAAAAAATTGCCCCAAACACTTCTCATTCCAAATAGAATTTTTAATCAATGCTTAGTTGTTTTTTTCTGAGCTTTACAGAGTCTTCCATACAGAAATAAGGATTTTCAAGGATACCCTCGGGCAATATTTTAAAGGGTTGCTGCTACTGTATCACTTGAAACACTAATGCACATCAAATAATAAAATTACCATATAATTTCATAACAATCTATAATTCATCCAAGACAAACTGTTTCATCCACAAAATGAATACATTATAATAAACAGACACCAAAAGTTGAATGACTATAGTTTTTAATCTGGCTCAAATATATAGGCAGCATATGTGGAGCCAGAATTTTCAAATTGGGATGCTTTAAGTTGCATTCCAAAACTTTTATTTAGGTGTCTAAACACAGTGTCCAATGTTCAAATGTGATGAACACCTACCTGTAGCTCCCACTAACTTCCATAGGAATCAAGAACACTCAGCTTTCCCAATTCTTCCTTTTAATGCAACCTCCTCACCCATCCCTACATTTCACCAGTCACTTCCCATTTCTTCTCCATTCCAACAATCCATTTAATCTCAACCCATTTCAGACACCTCTTTTCTTCCTCAACTTACTACCAGTTGTGTAGCCCCCCCTTCACATATCAGTAGTGTAAAATGGCCCCTTCTGGATAGGCAGATAGTGGAAAAGCCCTCCCTTACTTCCTGCTGCCAGCTTTCCTCTGACTGGAGGAAAGGGATGCCATTGAAGAATGGACTGTGTGGCTTTTGCATATTGCTGGTGGAGCACAGCAAGTTGAATGTTTGAGCTCAGAACCGGGAGAGAGACCCACTAAGCAACCTGTGAGTGTGGCCTCCATAAGCCTGCACTACATGGCATATGAGAAACTTCAAGAGAAGGCCAGAGAAGGAGGCAACCTGATTGGTGACTGAAGAACTGTTGTGTAGGGACACTTAAGATATTTCTTTGTGACAAAGGGTGAGTGTTGCTGACAAAGGTGATTGATTGCTGCTGATAAGGGGAATGATGGCTGACTGAGTTCCTGCCTCCCAAAAGTTGCAGAAAGGGTCTCCAACCTAAGTACCAGTGAGGAGAGCACCCAACATACAATTAACCCCTCAGAACTTTCTTGCCCAACTTCCAGCTCCATTGAATCTAATTAATACATTACACTAAACTTCTGAGCAGTAAAATAGTTATTTAACATTATATGGAAGCATAAAATACAGAGGGTTTTTATTTTTAAATGAAAGATTCACTGTTTTAAATTGTATATCAAAGGAAGATGTGGCACTAAAAGTGGTGTTGTTACACTCCAGCCTGTAACAGATCTTTATCCTTGAAAGAAATCCATTGAGATAAGGCTCTTGAGAAACTGGTATCACATACAGCATCTTTAACCTTAGGTTAATGGGATAAATAATTGAACCAAGCATGTTGGATAATGAGGTGAATTTTAACATTTTAATATAATAATCCATTCTAACCAACAGCCAAGTCTCTTTACAACCATTGTCTGCCCTGGGACTTGTTATGTGTAACACAGAATGCATTCAAGAATGCAAATTATTGAAGTAAGACCATCACAGAGGGCAAAAGTAGAGCACAGCACATTTCTACTGTGGCTGCAGGAAAATGTGCATGTATTTCTGAAATCAGTCCTTTCACACCAGTACCACAGTGAATTGTATAAATAGCATCTGTTCCAGACTATTGGATAATAAGTGTAAATTAACTCACCTGTGCAATTCTGAGCCCCAATTCACTTGCTTCCTGACTACATAAACAACATGTAAAATGGGAAATGTTATAGAGATTGGATATTATATAAATGGTCAGTGAAAACTGTTGTATTCCAGTTTATTTGTTCATGTTGTCACGGCATATGCCCAGAATTTGAGGAACATAAAAGTAACGTGTTTCATTTTGCAATATGTTCCCGGCAAAAATCTACAATATGTCAAAAAAAAGTACTACTTGTTATAAAAATACCCTTTTAAAGTCAGACTCCATCATCTATATTAAAAGTAAAACAACATTCTGCCACCTACCTCAGTTGGTGTGTTTTTTTGGAGGTTGAGGGGAGAGGGCGTGTTAAGGCCCGGATCTTGCAGACACTTACAAAGATGCTTAATTTTATGTATATGTGTATTCCCATTGATTTCATGAGCATATGCATACATAATTGTAGGTTCAAGGTCTTTATTGATGTTTTGTTTTTTAATAGTGTTTGGAAGTTCTTTTTTGCAGACTTGCTGGCTGTATTTTGTTTCTGTCTCTGATACACAAAGTGCATTCAGGCCAGTGTACTTCATCCTAATTGCCATAATTTGTTTTAAAGTGACAATTATGTAAAATAAGCTTTTTCATATAAAAAAGTATAAACTTGATCTTGAAAGATCCCCACATCAGTGACAGTTTTATCAAGTGGGATTACTTGGCCACTCGGAAAAATGAGAAAATAAAAACAGAATAAAATGTATTTATCTTCATTTCAATTAATTCAAATTGTGTCTGGAATCCTGAACACTTTGGAACCCAGTACAAATTTCTTGGCTGATTTCCACTAATTTCACTCCTTACTTATACAAACAATTTCCTTATCTTAATATTTTTCTCTTCTCTAGATTTATGAATTTGGGGTGAAATCCTAGATACATTGATGTCAATGGGAGTTTTGCTATTGACTTAATGGAGCCAGAATTTCATCCATCATCTTCAAATGGTAGACTATTTCTATCCCCTTCCCAATCTTTGCAGAATGAGTTGTCAAATGATGCTCCTATATTGCCCTTACTCTCTGGAATTGCCCCCCAATCCCTGAGTCCCTAAATTTGGTTTCAGATGTCATATCAAAACCAAGACACATTTCTGTTTTTGGTTTATGACTCATAATCACTTTCTTTTCCTTGGAAAGCGACTTATATATCTTTGGGCCTGGGTCCACAAAAGGACTCGGGTGACACACTGCAATTAAAAACCTGTGGCTGGCCCATGCCAGCTGACTTGGGCTCACAGAGCTTGGGCTAAGGTGCTGTTTCATTGTGGCGTAGACTTCCGGGCTTGGTCTACAGCCTGAGTTCTGGGACCTTCCTGCATTAAACAGCCTCATAGCCTGTGCCCCACAAGCCCAAGTCAGCTTGCATGGGCCAGCTGCAAGTGTCTCATTGCAGTGTAGACATACCCTAAAATATGTTTAAACCAGGCATGCCAGAGGAATTGATAAAAAGGTTTTTTCCAGACAAAGGAAAAAGGCCAACACTCATTCCAGACGTGGTCAAATTCAGTGGGCTATTCATTTGTATTGGAGGTTGTAGGAAGATGTAATTTGCATTGTGAACAACACCAGTGGGGGAGTAACCACCTTGGAGCCTACACCAGACAGCGTGGCTTCTACACGCAGCAAAGGAAATGAACTTTGTCTAGGGATACCCCCAGGAAAGGTCCTGGCTAGAGACCCTAGAGATCCCCATCAGCCATGCTGGAAAAAGAAATTAGGTAGGAAATACTTCTTTGAATGAGAGACTCTAGTTAGTTAAATCAGGTTTTAGGCTTAATTTTACTTTTGTAAACCTTTCTGTCTTTATTCTTTATACTTGGTATCACTTTAATCTATGCAAGTTTGTTTAATAAACTCATTTTACCTTTACTATGAACCCCATTTAAGGTAATAAGCTGCTGGGTACTGACACTTTAAGGGAGTAGTGAACTTAACCTCTGTGAGTGCTCAGTGAGAGGAATGGACACGGCAAATCTCTGAGGAACTCAGGTGATGGCCTTCACTGATAGTTACTTGCTAGGCAAGGTTTGCACTGTCTGAGTCCCAAAGACTTTGCTGGCAGAGCAGACTAACCAATGCCTCAGGGACATAATACAGAGATTAGCAGCAGCAGACTCTCAACTGGTAAGTCTGAGAGAGGTAACGCAGTAACTCATAATTCTGGAAACTCAAGCAGAGCACTGCAGGTGCCAATACGAGATGTTGATAAGTGGGATGCATCCTAATCCCAGCCTCCTCACAGAGATAGGCACGTAAGTCTGGGCTGCCGGAAGGTGCCTCTGCTTCCCATTCATGAACGGGGGGAAGATAAAGGGACAATCTTGCTTGCAGGGATGGATGGATGCGGTTGGTGTACTCAGAGGCCATGTAATTCCACACAAAACAGTGGCGGGGCCTCTCTCATAACTCCTAGCCCAGTGGTTAGGATACTTAGCTGGGATGTGGGAGACAACAACTTTGTGTCCCTCCCTCCCTTTGTGTGATGAGAAGGAATGTGAACAGAGATCTATCACCTCTTAGGTGAGTGTGCTAACCACTGGACTACAGAGGGATCCAAACTCTTTGTGTGGCCCAACTGATATTTAAATTTTCAATTATTTACTAAAGGTAGATCATGCCAAACCAACCTGATCTCCTTCTTTGAGAAGGTGACGGATTACTTAGACAGAGGCAATGCGGTAGATCTAATTTATCTCGATTTCAGTAAGGTGTTTGACACGGTTCCGCATGGGGAACTGTTAGTTAAATTGGAAAAGATGGGAATGAAAGTGAAAGTTGTAAGGTGGATAAGGAACTGGTTAAAGGGGAG
>ML675610.1:65872340-65903843 GCA_007922155.1 Mesoclemmys tuberculata
ACTAGATGATCATATTGGTCCCTTCTGACCTATGAGTCTATGAATTATTTAGTGTGCAATAATTTCCACAGGACAAAATGAGGGAGCTCCATGTCAAAATATCCCACCATCCAATGGTTAGAGCACTCATTTGTGGGAGGTCAGATTGCTCTTTAATTCACTTTTCCTCAGAATGCAGAGATGGAACGTGAACCGGGGATCTCCCACATGGTAGGTAAATGCCGAATCACTAAGCCAAGGGTGCTCCTTCCCTCCACCCCCTTTGTGTGGAGCTCCACTCAGATCAAATCAGACCCTGCATGAAAACTAGATATTCATATTTCTATCTTCCCCTCGTTTGTGGATCATTCTGGGGCTTGGAGATTAGCTGTTTACAGTGTTTGGCAGCAGCCAAGTGGCAGTTTCATGCCTCATAGTGGCACCTAAAATGGGATTTAGGTGCCTAAAGCTGTGGATTATGCAGCGAAGTACCTATATGGATCCACGTCTTATTCCTGAAGCCTCCTACTTTTCTCATGCTTTATCATTCTTTGTTAAATTTGGCTTTAGCTTTGGCTTTAGTTCATCAACTACTATATACATGTTAGCGTGATATATTGGAATGTATTTTAAATACAACAAGACTTAACAATGTAGCACAGGAGCATCCTCTTAAATTTATGGAAATAGTTGATGGTCAAGAAGCACAGGGTTGGATCTAATATTGCCATATTCATAGTAGGCTTCAGATTGCCGTGATTTATTGTGTGATACATTCTTGCATGTTGACATGTTAAAAATATCTTTTTTAGTTTAATTCTTATATGTACAAGATATTGTAACTGAAATGCCATGTTAGCTTCCTGAAATCTGCCATATCTTTTTCCTACATTTGATTTACTAGAGTGCATTGGAACCATCTGTTAAAAAGTTGCACATCTTACGTTACATATATTCTTCAGCAAAAATTAACACTATAGCAAAACCCATCAAAATTAAGGGATAAAGGTGGTTTTGTTTGCTTTGTTTTGTGATTTGGAAGGGCAGAATTTATTTCCTTTATTGGGAAGAAGAAATAGCTTCAGGGGTAGAGTATCACACACTGTAGAAACCAATTTAACTTAAAATTGCTTCGAAATGTATTGTCTGCTGCATTGTTGGGAGTTGAGAAATAGTGTTTTATGTTGATTTTAGAACATCATCAGAACATGATTTCTATAATATTTGTGTTTTAAGATAGTATTTCTTAACAATGGTGAAACCTGCAATAATGACCTTATACAGTGTGCAGTCTCATGTTAAGAGAGTACTTTATACTCAGGGTTTCCACTACAATTTTTTGGCCCCTGGTTAACGAGCAATATTTCTGATTTTGGAACCCTTAGCCGTGTTGGTTGTTCATTCAGAATTAATATTAAAAAACAATGCTCGTGTGAAAGCTCGGAGCACACAGATAATAATTAGACATACAATAATAACCACCATAGAATATAAATCGTGATTTGGTGGTAAGAGGGCAGGGTCAGGCTGTGATTGTAGCAGCGCTGGCTCCCTGCCCAGAGGTAGGTTGAGTGCTATATTTTTCCATCATTTGTCCGAGTCATCTCAAAACTCAGGCCCCAATTCAGAAAATTAAGCAGAGGAGTAATCCCACACCTTTACAGGAAGACACTGAAACATGTGCTTACTTCCCCCTGAAGTCAAATTAAGCAGATGCGTAAGTGTTTTGCTGAATCAAGGACTATGTGAATAATAATATCAGTGGGACTACTATCAGAATAAGATGAGTTAGGACTGAAAAACTGGCCTTTTTGTCTGCCACTCCTGTGTGTTGTTAATTAAGACAGGTTTCACCATACGTATTTTAGTGAAACCTTCTGGTTTAAATTTGTAATCCTTCTGGTGAACTGGGGATATCTATTTTTTTAATCACACTTGGGTTTTTGTTTCAAACGCATAGTAAAAAAAATCACTAGTTTTCACCTGTTCACAGGTTGAACTTATGCAGTGTGATCTAGATAAATAAGCATAAATCAGCCCACATGAACTTAACTGTTGAATCAAAAAGCCATATAGCAAAAGGTTAACAAAAATCAAATAACAAGCAAATGTGTAAAAGTTACAGAGCCAGTCAAGACTATATTTTAAGCTTTCTTGGAAAGCCTTCGGGGAAACTTGCTGAAAGCTTCCAGGAAATTATATTAAAAATGAAGACAGGGTGCCCCCTAAAGAAAGTCACAAGGAAGCTTTTTTTAATCACTTCTTCCATTCGCTGACACATGAGTTTTAAAGTTAGCTCACTCCTTCCCTTGTGTCAGATATAGGAGAAGACAAGAAGCATTTGAAAATTGCTGGTTAGACAGAGCAACTGCAGACAGAAGCTTATAAATTGCCTGAAGCTTGACCTAATAGGTTGAGACCAGCTTTGAATATTGGGACCTCTCAGGAATTCCCAGTGGAGTTGTAAAAAATATGGTAACATTCAGCTACTAATGGGCCATGAGGGACTGAGTCTGAAGTACAGAGCGATATCTGGATCTTATTCTATATTACTGTCCTTGATTAAATTTGTCACTTATAACTCTGAACAAAGAAATCACTGGAATCTTTTTTGTAGGTGGTTGGAAATTTGGGAGGTAGGCTGTTGAACTGTAAGGATGGTGAAAAAGTTGCCAAACTAAGGTTCTTTTCTCCTGATGAGGTAAGAGATGTATAGCCTCATTTCTTTGTTAAAATGGTATGTTACTTCTGGTAGTGCCTTCAGCATGATAGGTGCTCTCAAACATAAAAGATGTCACAGTTTGTGCCCTCAAAAGCTCACAATCTTAACAGAGATAGTCAGTTGGAATTAGGATGCAAAGGTACAGCATACTAGAGTGGCCAAGGTGATTCTTGATAATGCAAGGTCAAACTAATTTTTAAAAATGTTTGAACTAATCACAGCCTTTAGCAATTTATTTTATGCAGAGCTGGTTCATAAAGGAAATGATGAATATATATTTTTTTTCCTTTTTGATTTTCACCAGTTATATTTTATTTATTTTTATGCTTTTTTAAAAAATTGCTATGATTGCCATAGTCCTCCATAAACATTATCCATTCACCATCCCTACTTTACTGATAGTGACCCCAATACATGGATGGCCTATGGTCAAGATTTTCAGAAGTGACTAGTGATCTTGAGTGCCTTGACTGAAGACACCTTGATTTTGAGAACGAGCTGTGCACACAACCTCTGAAAATCAGAGTCCTTTAATGTGTCCTCGGTTGGGCACCCAAAGAAATGAGAGATCAAAATCACTAGTCTCTTTTGAAAACCTTGATCTTAATGACTTGTGGAATGACACTTACCATTATTGATTTTCTGTTCCCTTCTTCTTAATTCCTGCAGAAAACCCCCAATGCCTCCTGAACAGTAGAAGAAAATACTCAGAACATTCAGTGTATATCTACATTGCAATTTAAAAAATCCATAGTTGGCCTGTGCCAGCTGATTTGGGCTTGTGGAGCTCAGGCTAAGGAGATGTTTAATTGTGGTGTTCAGGTTCAGGCTGGGACCCAGGCTTTAGGACCCTGCAAGGTAGGAGGGCCCAGAGCTTGGGTTGCAGCCCAAGCGCAAATGTCTTCACTGCACTTAAATAACCCCTTAGCCTAAGCCCTTGTCAACTGGTCCGGGCCAGACATGTCTGTCTAACTGCACTGTAGACGGACCCACAGGAGCCTATTGTCTGATGGGGTAGTAAGCCAGGCGAAGCTGCTATTTTGTAAGGCTGAATTAATCCAGCATGTTACAATGGAAACACACTGTGCTCTCTGATGGAAACGTCTATCTTTTCTTTGACCTAAAATAAGTCAATCAGACTGAAAGTCTATGTTTCCTTTTTGAGAATGGAAAAAATATAACAGTTAAAAACAGCCCCACAGAGGCTGTTTGATGTCACACAGTTAGTCTATTATAGAGCTAGAAAAAAAACTCTGGCATTATGGCTCTTACTTATCGTTCTCACCATAGACTCTGTTCCTACTTTATTGACCATGGGCTCTTGTTTAGACATGTGGGGCTTAATTTTAATTGCTATTTTGACCATTCTTTCAGTGTGGTGTTAATCGGCTTTAGTATAAATGAGAATTGGGCCCGACGTGTTTTGTAATATACCATACAATGCCTATGAACAATACTCCACGTTGAAGAAAACTATGATAAAAGTAGTGGCCCAAATTCTGAGAAAACTTGTGATAATGTGTATGGCCAAATATCTGAAAGACCTCAATTGTAATGTGGTTCATGACAGGAACTGCTTGCCAATGGAATTTACACAAATCCTGGTAGGCAGGAATAATCACAGAATACCAGAGCTACATGCATTCTGTCTCTGTACTTTGAAGGGAGACAAGGTAATGTGTCAGGGAGAAAATAAGTATGTCATATGTACAGACACACTCTATGTAGGCTCACAACCTCAATGAATAGACATGCTAAATGGAATACAAACAATGTATTCCTTCTCAGGGCTGCAATAAATAAATGGAGTGTAAAACAATGAAGAAGGAAGGCAGATTTTGGGGACTGGAGAGAGTTTGAACGAGAGAAGTAGGGGTTTTGCAATCTCCTTCTGTGTGAAAATGATATATAGTAATTCTTTCTATCCCTTGGCAACAGGGTGGCCTTGCTCTGTGTATGAGGCATCTTGGAACTGTAAAAACGCATAGTAATTGTTGAAGACAAATGGGTTTCTAGAGCCCACCCTGTGCTTCGTTCTACACAATCTGTGACTATGGCATCAGTAGGCTGAGGTGGACTACAATATTCAAAAATGTCTTATTGCATTGTTATTTTGGTGATATATACCTTTGGAGAAGAATCCAGTTTCCTGTAAAGTCAGTGAAAATACTGAGTTGGGACAGGTGCTTCATGTGTATTAATGAGAAGTTGGTCCACTTTAACTAGAAAAAATGTTCGCAATGATACATAAATCTGAATCTCTGTTTGAAGAATTGCAGTTTATAATCCTTAGCTTCAGTTTGTGAACAGTATTTATTATCCTGTGTGTATTAGTGGGGGACATTTTTAGAAACAGTTTTAGATTTAAAACTATAAAAGAGATGAAATAATCTAATTCACTACATCCATTCAATGGAATATCATATCTTAAGCACTTAATGCTGTAGGTAAGTATCAGTGAATTTGTCCAGTGAGTACTTTAAGCCAAATTCTATTACAAAATAAACCACTAGATCAATCATAACAAGTTATTGACATGTGTGTGTCATTAGTAATATTTCGTTAGCTAAGGAAAGTGACTTTCATAGTATAACTCTGAAAAGAGAAAATGAGCAAGAAATAGAGATGTAGCTCTAGCTATCTATCACCATTGAATTAGCTCATTGAGCCCTATAACAAGATCCATTCACTCCACAGCTAGAAACTACTTTCTTTGATGAGGACATACATTTCCTCCTTTTGATTTCTCCCTGCAGTTATCTATTACATTATTGCAATCTAAAAAACTAGTTAAAGCCAATTATCATTAGAAAGCATTTTGGGATACATTAAATATGAAGTGTGCTATACAAAACAAGTCTCATTGTGTAAGAAAGTACCACAAACACCTGGCCGTCTGAGTGTCTATAGACCTTGCTCTTGATCTATAAAGTGAATCATGGTAATTCAAAGTGGCAGTAAACTAGCTCATTTTCTCTCCTGTTTGCACACTTCTATAAACAAAAATAAATTCAATAATCTAATCTAACAGATGAAAGGTGATCTCTAAAATGGTGCACTGTTCCCATGACTGTTTGGTTCTTTAGCTCTTAGTTGCATACTCAGCAAAAAATCGAAGGAGCTTATGTAAATCCATGCTTCAAAATTGATAATACTCAGAATTTTCACTATTGGCCTCACAGAGCTTTTGTGAAAAATGCAGTACATTCAGCATCAATGCACCATTCAATGAAGTTGTGTATGAACTCTTTCAACTATTTGGATGCCAGGAACAAATTAATTTCAACATCTGCAGCAGTACATAAAACAGTTTGACCAGAATATTGTGTAACCTAAGAAAATAAATCAAACAAAGTGGATAAAAACCTGTGAAAATCTCATATGCTCTAACAGGGAAACAGACAGGAAAACTTTCTGAATGCAAAAATACATGTAAGAGTTTCTATCTGGGAAAAAATTATCGTTGGAAAACTCTTTGAGTGAACAGATCCTCAGTCTGGAAGCACCTGGGCACTGCATTAAGCCTGGAACACTATAGAAAGCTTTAGACATTAGGGTCTGAGCAAACTTTGCCATTAGGCATGGAATGTTCCAGGTGAGGCTTAGATTTGGATTTTAAGGCATGGTCCCAATGGACACTCAGTTACTTCGAGCCACTGGAGCAGCAAATTGGAGCTCCCTCTGGTCCCTCAACTTATTAGCTCATTTACCATTACTTTCTTCTCTTTCTCCTCTAGCTGGGGCTACTTTCTTGCCAATAGTTGGAGAATTGTAAGACAATTTAAAACTTTATATTTGATCTCAATAGGAAATTATTTTTTCTTCGGGAACTATGCTGCCCTTATGGATGGAGGAGCCACCAACCACTTGGTTGCAGGAATGTGCATCTGGTAGAATAAATTTTCTAGTCTGAGACCCTCATTCCCAACATTTTAGGCACTTGGATGAAAGGCATGTACCTGAGCAGTATGGAATATGACTTGAATTCACTAGCTTGACCTACAACCATTGGGAGATTTAGCTCCTGGCCATATTTATGGAGGAGGGCCTTAGAGCTCTTAGGGCATATTTGGAATCAGAATCAACTCCAAACCCTTCTTTGAAATTATGATTTGGGGGATTCATTGAAAGCTGGACAATCTCAGTAGTGAGAATACCTGGGTGACCTGTAGGTGCTCCTTGTTCTAATGCAACAGCAGCTTCTGTCATTTCTAGGGAAGGCAATCACTTGCTAGTTAAGTGAGGATTAGTTTAGGGAGGATAGCACATGACCAGTCAAAAATCCATTCTGTGTCCACTCTAACTGTGACACAAGAATATGTTTGTGGTCTTATGTGCCCAGTCCTCATTGCTACCCACTTGTACTTCCTCAGTAGCACTCCGCTTCTGCACCTTTCTGCTCTTCCTTCTCCCCAGCAGGATCAAAATGTTCCTTGGGAACATCACCATGTATCTTACACACGTGCCATTTATAAATGAACTGTGTTCTCCAGAATCTAGTACCAGAACTTCAGCTACTTTTGCTTGGTTTGACCATGACAACAGGCAGCTGGGGACTGCAGCATGCCCTTTGGGGGCCATAGGATGTGGCCCAAGTTGTCCAGTCAAAGACAAGTCCCTGAATTACTGCTTGTCCCTATCAAACGAGGCAAAGCAGACTGATATTTGTCTCATCAGCTTGCTGCAATCTGCAGCTAGCGGAAATGCCAGTTTATGATGATGAAACTATTCCAGTGCTGATATTAGGACAGGACACTTGCATCTGCCTGGAAGTGAAAAATGCCTTTTGGGGATAAAGATATCTCTGTCTTCGGCTGCTGTTCCTACTACTTTTCCATTATGTGCTGAAGACTAGTAAAGGGAGTTATTATTTCATATGGAACATTGTTTTTTAACTCAGCAGGGGAACATTATTCTCAAATCTCCTTATCAGATCCCTGGCACCCAGGGTCAGACTCAGGAGAAAAAGGTGACGGTGCTCTTCCAAGGTCCACCTGCAAAGTGAGCACTGCCCATATGACTCCCCAGAATGAGACTCTGCTCGTGGTAGATTATACCAAGATTCAAATATGATTATTCATGGTGCTTGGCTTCCCTTCTGTATGGCTTGAATATGGCCATTTCCTCTGCTGGGTTCCTTGGGCTCATTTCCTTAATGACTCCAGGAAAAATATATATCTCCCAAACACCACCCATTTGCAGAATGAAACACTGAACAAAGGAAATTGTGCAGATTTGTGACCCTCCCTCTCCTTTCTTCAGGAAAAAGACAGTTAATGTTCACATATCATCACTGGGCATTTGAGCTAACCCTCACCCAGGTGAATGGAGCAGATCACGCTACTCGATTATTGTTTCAGGTCCTCTGCAGACTCATGTAGAGATATCTGCATCAGTTACACTTGGTTCAACTTCCTCAGATTTTCTCTACAACTACTTCCAGCTAGAGATTAATTTTTAATGAAGTTACGGAGAATAAAATAGGTGCTGATACAGTGTATGGGAGCAAGCTGTCTGTGTTCAAGCTCTGCCTGAACCAATTAAAAATGCCAATTAAAAAGTCATCCAAAGATCTGACTGCATCTTTCAAACATAAGACCAAAATCACCCATATCATTAGTTAGTGTTAATAAGTTTGTTGATGACAGACTATTGCAGACCAGTAAATGCCTTGGCATATTTTCTTTGGGATGGAACATAGCATTCCCATTTCAATGAATAGGTTTGCTCATGGAGTAAAGTACCACTCAGTGTAAGTGAGGCTGGCAAAATGTGTTATTATATAGAAATTATAGTACATTCTGTGGGTGCTCATGCTTTGTAATTACATAATATATTTATGACATAGAGAATTCATGGCCATGTCAGAGTGAGATATTTAGGTATAAGGGAATCTGTCAAGAATCAAGGAAAATAAACTTGAAACTCTACTACATTTCAAAAGACTATATTGTATAGAAATATTAAAAGTAAAGCTTTCCTTATCAGAACATTATAAAAGAGTGAAGCTTAGTGTGGAGGAACAGTTTAATAAACTGAAATCAATACACTATTGAACTGTGGACATTTAATGGATCAGAGTGAAAAGTGTTTTTTTTTATCCATTTGCTATTTCAGATCTTAAGTCTGTATATGCAGCAAATTATCTCATCTTTATCTATGGATTGTTTAAACGAGAATTTAGCACAACGGAATTTGATCATTTTAACTTTTATCTTGAGTCAAAGGATTGTTAAGTGGTAAAGAATAGTTAAGCTTAAACTTAAAAAAAAAAGCAAAGAAATGCAAAGTTAAGAAAGACTTCCTGGGCCAAGTTCTGTCTTCAGATACATCTGTGAAAACCCATTAAAGTCAGTAGGGCTATTCAGAGGTAGACAAGAAAAAATAATCTGGCATACTCCTCTGCTCCCACTGAATTAAAGGGCAAAGCTCCCTTGTCCAGCACAGAATCTGTCTTGCATTTCACTGGAGGAAATTGTCTAGCGATGAGGAGGTGGAGCAAAGGTAGCTTAAAGCCACTTCTATGCCCCCTCGATTCTGGGATGGCTGAGTTTAGTGCATTCCCCATTGTAAATTAGAACAGTGCTAGTGGATGCTCCAATCTATGGCAATTCCCAAGCAGCCCATTCTGAATGAAAGTTTTGCCTCCCACAGAGTGTGAGAAGAAAATCCAAAGAACCTAGCTATATAATTTCCATGTGCTGAGTTTAGTGTGCTCATGGCTTGGTGGTGTTGGTGGCCTATGATATAGAGGAGGTCAGATGAGATGATCTCGGTCCCTTTTGGTCTGAAACTCTATAATTCTATGAAGTAAATCTGAGGCCCAAAAGTGGCATTGATCCATGTGCCATTTTCTGAATCTGTGTTCAGTTGAATTGCGTTCCAGGGAGTGAAGCTACATTTTCTAGTAATGTGCTGTGCTATTCTTTTATTTCACCTTATCTGTATGGTGTGCTGGTCCTCTTTTGTGTTAAGAAATAGATTTTACAAGCAGGTCCTGAGACATCACCTAAGATTAACTTTCTTTTTCCCTTTATAAACAAAACCTCAAAACACTTATTTGTATGACTAAAAAGCCTTACAACTATTGACATCTAATTTTATAATTTCCTAGTTTTTCGTCTTTTTCTTGTCATTATTTATTCAGCAAAAAAGTGAATGTATTGAATAGTCATTACAGTAATCTTCTGAAGTGTCCAGAACTCTCAATTCCTATTGATTTCAATAAAAACTGAAGGTGCCAACACCTAATAAAAGGTGCCTATCGCTTTGTTATATCTGGTCCTTAATAGCACTGGTTCCAACTAGTTAGATGTGACACTCCCCAACTCCCCATGGTACAACCCAGACTGTGTTTCCTTTAACTCTCTGGATCAGGGTACCTCTCACACTGTTCTGCTAGCGACAAGCAGCACCTTCAGGCTTTTCTTTCACACAGCCATTAGCATGTGAAGGCACACCCACAATTCCATGCAGGCTCTCACAGGTTCTCATGAACTATACCCAGGGAAACACAAATCCCATCAGCCCTGACCTTGCTCCAAAAAGATGTCCAATCCTACACTGCTCAAGATCTTCCCTTGAACAATGCAAGCTCATTAATTAGCTTGCCATTTCATCAAAGGAAAGTGGACATGCACCAGTCTTTGTAATCTGAGCAGATTTCCCAAGCACTTTAGACAAATTTACTGGTAAAAATAAAGCATTAAAATAATTTATTAGCTACAGAAAGATAGATTATAAGTGATTATAAGTATCAGTGTTATAAGTTATAAAGCTGTGGACATCTCCCAGACTCACAGCGTAGTTCAATAACAACCATAGAGCAAAATCTCCTAACCCCATATACGACGATATAAAAAATTTTACAGAACAATGAGTTTCAGCAAATCATGGCTTTTCAAAGGATACCTTACAAGGCATGCTTTGAACAAAATATCATAACCATGTACAGGTGGTGAATGTGGGAGCTACAGGGTCTATTCTGAAGTACATTATGTCACACCTCTCCCTTTACTTCACTGCAAGAGTATTAGTCACTGACTAACTTGAAGTCAGTATGTGTCAGGGTCCTCTAGTGTTTTAACAGCATAACTCCCCAGTGTTGTGTTACTCACATGTGATTTTGGAAAGTCCTGTACATCTTTTAACACTTTGCGGACCAGTCTAGTGATCTCAACAGTTAGCAAGTATGTTTGCTCTGGGTTGCTAGGAAGCAGCTCTTGGTATCTTTGAATTACTGTTAACACTTTTGCTTTTCCAACTGGTGTTAGCTCACTATAAATATTAATACTTTTCAGTGTATAGGTATCTTGGCATCCAGACATCAAAACAATGAGGCAGTATGCATCAGTTTTCCTTTCCACACAGTAGACCAGGTTTATTATGTTTTCTCTGCTGTGACAAGCTTGAAGTCTGAGAAGCAGCATTATCATAAGGTTTCTTAACATTATACATGTTCCCAATTACCATCCCAAGCATGTTCAAGGACTTTTCCCCAAAATCATGCATAATGTACCTTATCAAAAGGTCTAACATCAGTATCAAATTCCTTACCTCAGATGACATTTACAAGTATCTTGGTCATACCACGCCTTCTGTCTAAACAGTCTGGTTTTGAGATTGGTTGGCTCAATACCCATTCTGTCATTTACCTCCTTCCTGAACTTTTGCCTGTAATCAGTTACTGGCTTTTCTTTCTGCATGGGTTCTTAATCTAATCATGTTTCTGGGATTTTGGTACTTCAGGGTCTGCTCAGAGAAGGGTTCAGTGGGATCCTGCATATTTGTGGAGCTGTCTTCCAACTCCAGGGTTATGTATATGCACAAAACCCATTTCCCCATTTGGCATTACCATACATTCCTTACTCCCAGCTAGGACTGAGTCATTCCCTGCCCCCTTTCCTAGAGGGTTGTGATTTCTGGGTTAAGAGGACCTTTTTTTTTTGCCAGATGTTTTTATCTCCTGCAGCATGCTCTTAGCTGCCTTCCATGCCTGACCCCCTTCCTGCTGCTAATCAGGTCATTGGTGTGTTCACCTTTGCTCTCAGTAGAATCTGAAACCTGTCTTAAAGAAAGTTATTTTCTGTAAGCATGTCAAGACTGGTATCCTGAAAAATTGGGACCTGGATTGGGGTACTACCCATCCTTCCTTTCTCTGTCCCCAAGAAGTTAGCTGTGTGACGGCTTCCCTTTGAAAATCAGTAATGCAGTTCCCTCCCTGAACTTGAGTTTGCCTGAGTGGACAGAAGCTGGATCAGCTGCTATGTTCAGGGTATTTTCTCTCGAGTGACCAGTAAGATGACATTAACGTACTCCCACTAGTCTTTCCCCATTCTCTTCTTTTGGGGTGCCCTCTTTCTATGCTATCTAGAATGGGATCTGTCCTTTGTTCAGCTGCAAAGTGCTGGCAACTAACAATTGGAACAGTTTTCTCACTCACTGACAATACCGCTCTACCCCCTGGATCTGAGTGGGCATTACAGGAGCGTTACAGGAGCTCCATCAGAACCTCCCCTATCTGAAAGCAGGCTGCCCCTCTCTGTTGCAGAGAAATCCTATGTCCTTTTGTCCTATGACTACCCAAGTGTTCACAGGCCAGTTGACCTTGAATGGTGCCTTAGAACATGTGCTAATTACTTACATTATACTTGTAAAAGAAATGATCTGTGGGATCTTGTTCAGGGGACCAGGCAATACTCCATGTTTACTGTAAATATAAAGATCTTAAAAAGCTATTGCCTTCCCACACACACACAAGAGTTCTGCAGCTGGTAGAATAGAATTACCAGTCCTGTGCATTTCTCGAGTCAGCCTAGTGGTTAGCTAGGCTGAGCATGAGGGGGGAGATGGGCTTCTGTTGGTCACGATCCGATGCTCCATTATGATTGCAGAACAAACTCAAAGTTTCTATATTTTTACCTCATATTTTATAATGGTTAGTCTCTATACAATCTTATGAGTCTTACTGTGTCATGTAGCCTCTGTATTTTGTATTGTAGTTAATCACCAGTCAGTTGCAAGCATGACCTTTCTTCTTTTTATTTCACACTTTATTTTGTTCTCAGGGTGGATTCCCCTATGCTTCGGAGTTGTTTATCTGCATTCTTCAGCCTTCAGGGTCAGGATGATAGCTGCAGCTGAATCTTCAATCCCCTCTTTGTTGTCCGATGGGTTTGGGTTGGCATCACTCTCCTTATCTATTCGCACCCTACACTTATATTTCTCACTCACACCAAGAAAGCACTTAATCAAAATATATTTAGGTTCAATAATATAAGGTTCAGAAGAACAAAAATGGAGAAAATTAACAAGTATATGCATTATTCATTTTCCCCCTCGCTTTAAAGTGAGAATTATAAAAGAATCTGATCCTTAAGACTCCTTCCCAGAAGAGACCATTTTTATTTTTAACTTTCTACCCTTCATTTTAAAGGAGACAGACAATGAGCCAGATTCACCCTTGATGCAACACAACCGAAACCAGTTGAGTTGCACCAAGGATGTCTTTGGCCTAGAGTTTCTAATAATAGTTCTTTTATTATTTCAGCTTTTGACTAGAAGGCTATGTGACATTTGGTAAATATAGAAGTCTGCAGTATTTATGAGCGTGCAGCTCACAAGAGAACCTGACATCTATCTATTTTCTGGTGTAATGGAAATATATCCCACAAAATTGATTAAGTTGAGCTTAATCTATAACTGTAAACAACTAATCAAATGCGTAACATATGGAAGTAAGTGTAGGGCTTAAGGGTAGAATACAGGGAGATTCCTAGGTCACTGAAAATTAAAGGCTGTCATTGCAGTCCGATATTTAATTGCCATCAGCTTACTATGGAGAAGAAGATCATGTTAAATCTAAACACACACTTTTCACCAAATCTAAACCCTCTATTCTGAATATCCCTGATCCTAATTTGACCTGAACAGCATGCTACTCACTATATAAGAGACTGAAAGAAAACATCAGGTCCATATACTGCTGAAAACTGCAAAAGCTCAGATCTGGACACAAATTTTGAAGATCAGGCCCATATTTACTATGAACAGAATATCAATCTCTTTCTTTTTTTAAAAAATAATAACCAATCTGATTAGTTAAAAATTGGCTACAATATCAAAATTAGATTTGTGCTGTTGTGCTGATAAAATGACAACAACTACGGATGGATGACCATAATCTATGCCTAATGTCATCAAAGACATCTGATTTGTAAACCGTCTAATTCTTTCATTTTGCTTCCCCATCTGTTGTATCTATTTGTTATCTATTATTTTATGCATATGCTGATTTTGCACATACTTACACACATGCTTAACTGTCCTAGTGTGAGTATTCCTCGGGGGGCAGGTAAGTGTGTAAGTGTTTGCAGGATCAGGACCTTAGATTGGAAGCTCTTTAGGCCAGGGACTGTCCCTGTGTTATATATTTGTACTGTGTTTAGCAGAATAGGATCATGGCCTCTAGGCATACTGCAATACTACTACTACTACTAAGTATTACAGCATAGCAAAGCAGTCTCAAGGTAAAGATCTGATTGACAGTGAAATAAACAGGTCTGAAGCTGCAGTGAGTATATTGGCCTTTGCCATGAAGTACTTCATTGATCTGAGACATTAACACAGAAGTGAAGTCTTTTCCTGGTACCAAATACAGCGTAATGCCTCTATAGTTGCTACATTTGGCCTTGCTGCTCTTTTTGAATAAAGTCAGAATAACATCCTTCTTCCAGTCATCAGAGATGATATTAGTATGCCAGATGGACTGGAAGAGCCGATGTAGCCACTGTGCACCAATACCTTTACTTGTCTTCAGGACTTCTGACATGACATTACAAACCCTTGTGCCTTCCAAGACTTCAACATATGGACTTTTCAATCTGAATCTCTTGTTGGTTGAAGGAAGGTGGCTCTACTGGAAACTCCCCACCCCTCCCCCACCCCCTTCAAATGGAGGAGAGACTGCAGGTGGTGGACAATCAAAGAGTATCTTCAAATGAACTTCTCATCAATGTAACGTACACTGCATGTTGACTGATATTGCCATCCTGATTCTTCACTGTATGAAGGTGCTGTCACCTTCTCCAGCAAACATTGCAAAGTTGAACAGAGAGTTCAGACTTCGTACCTGGCAGCGGACTGTCTGCCTGAGTCAACCACAAGGATTCTGTATCTTTCTTATATAATGACTTGAGAATGTTCCCAAGTCTAACCCATTCAGCCTTTCTGTTTGTTCTCAACAAATGTGTCTGAAGGCTCAAATTGTAGCAGTGCTTCTTTCTCCACTCCAACTGCAGAGAGCATCTCCTCACTAATCCATGGATGACATTTGAAGGGCAGAGCCCCAGCACTGAGCTAGCAATATGTCTACATTAATTACTTGTAACAATGCTATTCCTCATCAGATGCCAGAGGAAGTGAGACTCCAGCTTTTTGAGAAGATGGCTGAACTTAATGAGCCATGCACAGCCCATTTTATAGATTTCCTTCAGACCTTTGATTCAGTGCCTGGAGCACGTTTGTAGGCTCTGATAATGTGGGAAGATCTGGGAAGATAGCTCTGTTGATTGAATAGCTTTACAATGGAGAAGAAAGCAACCTTCAAGTCAGTGGCAGATACTCAGCATGGTTTTCCAAGGCTACAATGAAATGTTTCACTCTGGAAATGTTGAAATGTTTTGTTTTAATCTAAATTTACTTAACTTTAATTCCTCAAAGTTTCAGTATTCCAACTTTTCATCTAGATTCTGGCTGAAAAGAAATGTTGAAATATTGGAATTTCCTGTGTGATAGAAATTCCATTTTTCAACCAATTCTACTCAGAATAAAGGCAACATCAAACAGATTATCAAAATTTGTTTTCAAGATATTAAAAACTCTTTAAAAATCCTTAAAAAATAAAAGAATTCTCATAGTTTAAATTCATATTAAAAAGCCATTTCCTCAAATTTCAATATATGGGGAAGATTATACATAATTGTGATATACTCAGGGTACAGTATGGACTCATGAACAGCTGTGTCACCTCAGCTTTCTCACCTGGGGTGTCTTTTACACTGCTTTGCTGTGACAGCTACTAATACTGATTTCTTAACCAACAGCCTCCAGCATGCAAATTACTTCCCATTATTTTGTCTGAGTGCTGCAGCCAGCCACTCTTGAATTACATTGCAAAATAATGCCAGCAAGATCCCAGTCCTAGACTTTCCCCACCTCTCTCCTGGACAATACAAGCTTGTATAAAGTCTATCATTTTGTTAATAGAAATTGATATGGACAAATCCTGTTATATCAAATGCAGTTTTCCAAACACCAGTTCAATCACAATAAAACAATAAACAAAAGTTTATTAACTGCAAAAGGATAGATTTTAAGTGAATTCAAGTAATGAGACACAAAAGTCAGAATTGGTTACAAATAAGATAAAGGAAAACACAACTCATGTCTAACTTAACGAACTAGAGCAAATTCAAAGCAAGGTCTCTCTCATCACATGTTTCAGCAGTCTTACGGGATGAACTTCTTTAAGTCATGACCCTTCCCCCAGTCCAATGCTGCTTCCTTTGTTTTTCAGGTTTTGTGGATGCTGTGGGCAGAGGAAAAGGGAGGAATGATTTGGGGTGTCTGCTCTCTCTTCTTATAATTCTTTCCCTTTTTTGAGAAGCATCTCCAGCATCTCATAGACAAGGAGTTTGTGCAGTTGGGAACCCCAAGTTCTTTCTCTTTTTAAGAAGTAGATTTTTTACCCATGTCCCTCTTCCTGCCAATGAATAGCCTTTTAGCAAGTGATTGCCCTTTTGACTTTGTTTACACCTGGTTGAGGTGTCAGCTTGCCTTTTGTCTTTGAGGAACTGGTTTGGCCACTCCTCAGACTTGGAATATGTCTTGGTAAACTCATACATTGGAATCTGATAGTTTGACATGCAATGATGCCATGCATATTTTGTCAGCAAGTTATGAGTTTTCAAGTGATACCACACATGGCATACTTGTACAAAGAATATTTATTTATTATTATTATTATTATTATTATTATAACCACACATGACATACTCGTGCAAGGGGTGAATACAGGGATACAGATAGTCATCATAACAAAAGGAAATATTTTAACCTAAGAATAATTTTTAATGCCTTATCCCTAGAGATAGTCACTGAGTTCTATTATATTTGGATTTTTTAAGCTAGTTGTAATTTGGAGCTGCAGGCTGCATGGTGGAAATGGCTAAGGATTTAGTTTTATCCAGATTAATAACCTGACCAGTGCATACTGCTTCTTGCCCAATGAGATAAGCCATCTGCTGTGGTGATTAAGTGAATGAGCATTTAGGATAATGTCACTTGCTTATTTGAGATATCAAACAGGATGGTGTTCAGCTCAACCTCACTGACATCTGCCTTCTCAAGCTTCTCTTTCAATCAACTGATACTGATACTGAACAATGATGGTGAAAGAACTCAGTCTTTGGATAAAGTCTTCTTCAGCTCTTGAAGAACCTCATCTGCCAGTTTCCCCAGCTGGACTACCTTTCCCATGATGCACTACACTGGCTCAGCCAGAGGGAAGACCATGGTGCATGATGAGAGATGTAGTTCAACTAGTATAATGGCCATTCTGCATAATGGAAAAAAAGGGCATGGGGCACTCTAACTACAGTTCCAGTGAGGAATCATTGTGGTTCATACAGACATAGATTAACACTGAAATGTTTGGGTTTCTTTACTCTAATAAGAAATTTTTAAAAAATCAACAGAATCAACTTTTTCCTGAAGAATGTGAAAACAAAATTTTTACAGAAAATTCACAACCAGATCTAATTTTGAGCTCCACAAATATGAAGCACTTCTGCAAACATCCTGCAGTTGCTGTTTGGATTACCAAATATTCATACATCATTAATATTACTATCAGTGTTGAATATAAATAAGATATATTTGAAAAGGCATTTGTTAAACTCTGTGTTTATACATTTCTTTGATAGTTCAATAAAAATCATTGAAATGCAATAACAAAATATTTTCATCACTTTTCCTGTGCAGTTATGTTTTCAGAAAAAGATTGGTTTGAATGAAAAATAAGTATTCTTTGCATAATGCTTATTGTAAAAGCATTTCAATAAATATCCCAAAACACAGTGCGTTACAGGAACCTAACTTCTCATTATTATAATTATTCATTATTTATATTGCATTTGTGCCTATGACCTCATTGTGCTAAGTGCTGTACAAATACAGAACAAAAAGGAGTTCCCTGCTTAAGCTTCCAGCAGGGTTTATTAATAGAGGAAAACCTACTGTGCACTAGTATATGTCTGAAAATGTAGTCTTCCTAAACTCTAGACTGCAGCTGTGCACCATGAAACCCACAATGAAATTACAATTGAAAGAGAAATTATGAAGAAACCCATTAGAGTAAATTTTAATGATGTATATGAAAAATCTATCTAAACAGCTAAAAATGTGTACATTTCCAGTTCTAGTCAGAGAAAATCCAATAAGTGAGTAAGAAAATAATGCTTAAATGGTGAGTTTAAACGGTTATTCTTGTCTATTTACTTAAAGACGATTCCTGGTAGGCTTGTAAGAAAATGGAGTGTTATTTGATCATATAAAGGCCCTACAATTATTGACTACCCAACATGACTTCCCGCATGTAGTTAATGCTTTAATAGTCTAAACCCAGCCATGCTGAACTGATGCTGTTTCAAATAAAAATAACCAGTATTTTAAATAGATAGCAAAATTCAGTCTAATAAGTGTGAGCCAGATGTGGCAATTGAAGGATCCTAGACCTCAAATTGAAAGAATTCAGGCCATTTCATAGGTAGGTTTAGCACAGAAGGGCTCCTTCATTTGGCCGTTAAGAACAAACACCTTAGTCAATATTAAATCATGTGGAATGACCCTACTTGTTAAATGAGAAAGTACCTTTAATGTAAGAAGAGTGTTAAAGAAGGTCAATGGCAATTTTCATTATCTACACAAAGTCAGGTATCACTGTGTACTTGACACTTTGATTTCTTCTTTTGATCATTAGTGCACAGCCACAGTTGATTTCAATAGTTTAATTCCCATTCCATTGCACTGTATTTATGAGAAAAATACTGCCCAAATAATGTTATATATATTTGTCAGTCTAATACTACAAAACCATTTTCATAGTATGTAAATCAATTAGTAGAAATTACAATGCATAAATAATGCCAGCTGAAAACAACGAGGCTTATTTGAAATAACAAAGCATCAAAATTGCAGACTTAAAACCCTGGTTTCATAACCAACTCACTTGGGTTTTGTATCATAGAGAAAATTAAGAAGGGCTGCAGCCCAGGGAAACCGAAATAATTGAACATAGCTATTATTATCACAGATGTGCAAACTAGAAAAAAAACTACTGACTTTTAAGAGTTTTTCATTTTTGTTTGAATGTCCTTAAACTTTTATTGCTTTTTGATGCTGTACTTCGCAGTGGTGGAGGGTTCTTAATTTATTTATTATTATCTCGGTGGCGGAAAGAAACAGACCGACAATGTGAGGTGCTCAAATAAAGTATTTTATTATAGTGATGACTTAACAAAAGCTGGGCTGAAAATGCCTCCCACACCAGTAGACAGACCTGGTGGATGAGAAGGACAGTTATAGACACAATCAGGATAATAAACAGTGTCATGGTTTCAAAAGCAATAGCAATAGCAACCACACACTATAGCAATCCCAAAGCATAGGAAGAAAGCACCTACCAAAAGCAGCAGAGTGGGGAGACCCATCATCCACTCTAATAGTGATTCGCAACCAGGGAACCGACCTGTAAGGGGCATCCGGTAAGGCCTTGATGGATCCATGGAGAGTCTCTCCAAGTGGTTCCCGGGGGTACCTATTATACCCCTTTATCCTGAAGCCTTAGCAAAATTTCTTCTTAGCAATGTGATACGTCACTCTCAATCTCGATTAGAGATTGGGTCTTAAACTTGTTTTTCATTAGTCTATTGGTTAGTAATTGCAGGCGGCTGAGCTAGCAACAAATAAGGGAAGCTGCTTTTTTCCAATGTCTACTTTAGTCCTGCGGTTAGATAACTTGCTGACCTGTGGTCAGGCACCTGCTGCTTATCTCAGAAATTTTCTGCATAGCTAACGTATTTTATGCAACATAAGACTGATCTCATAAAAATAACAGCCAAAGGTTAGTTCCACTTTTCCGTGCAGGGGCTTTCCAAGAAGTTATGGGCCTAGTCTTGCTCACAGCATAAACCAGATTTTTCTAGGGCCTAACCTTGCCAACTACACTGGTTCCACGTGACAAATTCTTCCGCGCCCTACAGATGCTCTACTAAAAATACTTTCTGTAGAATTATTATGGGAGTCCTGAATCTGATGATTAATTGGACATGAGCTTCTAAATGTAACCACAATGACATATCAATCTATACAGGTAGATTTCTGGTACATAAGAAAAATTGGAATGAAAAAAACCTGTTGGGTCACTGAATATCTGCCTTCTCAAAGCACTGTTTTCTTGCAAGATACCATCTATTTTCTTAGTTAACCTCTAGAAATATAAGTGGTTTAGGTAATTTAATATCCTGTCTCTGTCATCTATCAGTGGTGGATTCTTCATAGGAACGCATCGAATCTGCTTTTGAAAACTCCCTCTTTGCAGAATTGAAATTTATGCTCTAATTCACATTTGGCCAATCCCCTGTTGACAACACAATGCATAGTCACATATATTTATTGTTGAAAACTTCATGGCCAAAACCTCCTTGGTTTTAAAATGACCAGAAGAGGAAAGAGAAAAAAGTAGTAAGGACAGCTTTGCAAACAATTCACAATGAACAGCTCATCTGGCAAATTAAGTCCTTTGTCTTCTTTGTTACTTGTCTACAAAATAGATTGTTGTTTTCTTTATTAATTTGTTCACTATCTGCACTTGTTCAACTAGGGTTTTTGAGCAAATTAATTACAGCATATAGATTGCTTACAAATTGTTAATTGTCAATACCAGTATCTAATGTTCATGCTTGGTCACCTAAGTAACATGGTATATATATATGTATATATGATGATTCCTCATAGGATAACATATTTTCTACAAATAGGCTCCTGTTGCTTTTTCTCCTTCAGAGAGAATTCAGGAGACACAAAGGGAGAGACATAGCAGGAAATAAGGAAAGCCAGAGAATTTTAGGAAATATAAATGTTTTTTAGTATTTTCCACAAAGAAGATCATTAGTATAGGCTAGTACATTGGCTGCATGAAGTCACTATACTTAGGCCATGCTTCCTGAATAAAACAGAGTCAAAGACCTAAGAAAGATATAAAGGCTACTCAGACTTTAAATTAAATTGTTTCCCTGTCACATCAACACAAGGTAATTTACATGTTTTTACACGTAAATGTGTTTACATGTACATGTGGAATCCTAATTGCAAATGGTGCACTGTGGCCTCTTTCTTTTTTACTTAATTGCTTCAGTATCAGTCTTCTGGGCAGGGGAGTTGGGGAAATGCTTTGTATTTTAAATATTCCATCTCTGTCAAATTTACATACAATATTTCACATATATGTGAAGTGCATTGGTTGAAATCAGTAAAAGAAAGAGAGGACATTTTGAGGTGCAGCATTTCCTTCCATTGATCTCTTGGTAAATTCCATTTCATTCAACCATGAAAAGACCACAAAGTCTGTTAGCAAATTGGCTGCAGAAATATAGTAAAAGCCTTAGCAATCAAATTGTTTAAACTCTAAAATTAGTTCCCTGTAAAGTTGATCTCTTTAAGATTTGAAGTAAAAAAGACACCATGCACATGAAAATTAAATGTAGCAAACAGAAATCATTACCCTGTATGTCAGCCATACATTTGGGATTAATTTAACCACACTATAAAGAGTTCCTAACAAAAACCAAAGAACAATCCGTGCACAAGCAGACAAACGCCCTCATTAAGTGTCCTCTC
Organism: Mesoclemmys tuberculata; assembly: GCA_007922155.1. Taxonomy (NCBI): domain Eukaryota; kingdom Metazoa; phylum Chordata; order Testudines; family Chelidae; genus Mesoclemmys; species Mesoclemmys tuberculata. Next base: position 65,893,999 of record ML675610.1, read on the forward strand.
TTTCTCTCTCTCTCTGCTTCAGGTCATGTTCGCTGGAATCAAAATTAGCATCTAAGTCTGTTTCCTCTTTTTCTACCACTACACCTGCTGCAGCTCATTGTAAATTGGCCATGCAAAAGCTTTAGAAAAATACACATAATATGATCTTACAAACAACATTTCACTTGTGGAATGGTAGTGAAATGAGAATAAAAGAGGTTACAAATACGATCCAATTCAGATTTTTCACAAATACGTTTTCACAAGTACTTTTTTTTTGCCACATATGTCCATCTGTAGTTGCTAGCCCATCATGTAAGAACAGAATTCATAAAACAATAAAGAAAAGAATATCTTTCCCAATACTGGGAACATTGCAAAGTAATAAAATTTAATATTTTTTTTTCCTGGAACAAGGAAAGCAGCAAAGGATTTAAAAATACAGGAAGATCTGAGGTACTTAAATGATTATTCCTTCAGATCTTAGCTGATAGAATACTATGTAGGTATTTGCCTTGAAGTCTGTGCTGAGCAGTTCGCATAATTTTACTGGCCTGATTTATACATTTTTCAAGTTTAGTGCTATAATGGAATTGCATTTTTTTTCAATAAAGATATTTTTTATTATTGCAGTAATGTTGGTTTCAATAATAAATGTTACTTTGAAAATTGCTCACTTTTTTCAAGTTAATTTACATTAGTTAAAATAAATATATTAATCTAAATTTTTGGAAGGTTGCCAAGCGATTTAAACAATGATGCAGTAAATACTGCAGTACTAAGATTTTTTTGAATGGGGAGGGTATCTCTTGACTCTTAAAATTTACTCTATGCTAAATGAGGCCTAACACACCTCTTATATTATTTTTATTGTTTAGAAACACTTATACCCTTCCTAACTCTTTACAGTAAATCTCTTTCCTAGACCACTTTTGTAGGAGGATCCCAGAACAGTAAGCTGCAGAACTATGTGATAAATTGCATTTATTATGCATCTTTGGCTTAGTTTACACTGCTGGTGAAATTTGGCAGTAGTCAATGGGAGATACGCAAACTATGAAGAGTATCTTGCGTATCTCCTGTTGACTTCCTAATTTCTACTTACTGCGGTGTCCTCACTATGCTGCGCTGAAAAGAAATGCACTCCCGTTGACACAGCATTAAATTTGTAGCACAACTTCCCATTAACTCCTACAGAAAGGCCAATGGAGACCCAGGCACATGGAAACCCAGAATTCAGCCACTGAGGATTTTCAGCGAAGAGAGCACAGGATCAACCTCCTCACAATCAAGTACAAAAAGAACAATAACAATGAACTTAATTCTCAAGTACCAATTGAATAAAATCTTAAATGATAAAGAAACATAACAAAAACTTAATTTCTACAACGTAACATGGCTAATTAATAATTCACATACATTATCTTCAGTTATACATAAACAGAACTAAAGAAAGCAAATTAAATCTATACAGGTAAATCCCCACAGAAACTCAGTGAGAAGTAACTCAGAGTTTCCAAAAGCTTAGCTTGAGTTCACCTGGTCTCATTTACAGTCTTTGATCACCAAAATCTATATAATCTTCTGAGTGAAAAGCATTGCAACAACATCTTCCCTCCACTTGCTTGTAGAAATCTCCAGCTTGAATCCATGTGGACTCTAACTACTCCTCTGCTGAAATCAGAAGAACGTAACATAAGAACATATGAATGGCCATACTGGGTCATACCAATGGTCCATCTAGTCCAGTACCCTGGACCAGTACACTTCTGACAGTGGCCAATGCCTGGTGCATCAGAGGGAATGAATAGAACAGATAATCATCAAGTGATCCATCTCTTGTCACCCGTTCCCAGCTTCTGGCAAACAGCTATCTCTGCCATCCGGCCAATAGCCATTGATGGACCTATCCTCCATGAACTTATCTAGTTCTTTTTTTAACCCCATTATACTCTTGACTTTCACAACATCCTCTGTCTAGAAATTCCACAGATTGACTGTGTGTTGTGTGAAAATATACTTCCTTTTGTTTGCTTTAAACCTGCTGTCTATTAGTTTCATTTAGTGACCCCTTATTTTTGTGTTATGAGAAGGGGTAAATAACATTTCTTTCTTTATTTTCTCCACTCCAGTCATGATTTTAGAGACCACTATCATATCCCCCTTTAATACTGTCTAGGTGATTATGCCACCAGCTAATTAATTGACTGATTAATTGTCTCTAGCAATGGGCAACCATAATATCATGAATTTGCATTGCAATCTAAATTAAACTAGACAATTTGTTCCACTGTATCAATTAACACTTGAAAAGGTGCCTTTGGGTTTGCAAGTGAAATATAATATAATATATTGAAATATATATAGTGAATTATTTTTAACACACTAATAAGTAAGTCTTTGACATAAGAGAATACTGAAGTTTTTGTAAAATTATTTCTTTCTATAGTAACTGCTGAATTAAATTGTAAAGTTAATGTGTTCTGAAGATATCAATAAATACAGCATGCATCAACTTCTTGAAACACATTTAAAAATGAACAGCACATTTATATAATTGAAGTTTATTCCATGAAACTTCTGTCAGACTCCTAGCAATGTAGTTGACTCAAGTTAGTTGATTTAAATTAGATGATTTAAGAATTATTTTAAGAAAACATTTACGTCTCTTTTAAGTGAAAGTGTTAAAAAAACAAAATAAATGAAGTAAATTTAAAAAATAACATGAAAAATTATTGTGTCAATTTATATAGTTTTGACTAATTGGGAATAAGAAGTCTGACAGGATACATCATGTCACAGCACCATATGGACATAAATGAATGGATAGTTAATCTCTGGATCACCATAATATACAAAATTATAATGACTTCTTCTGAGCTCTCATGATGTCAGTAAATGTGTGTTATGGATCTCCTCAGTTGTATTTCATTGACATGAGACACTAGTGATTCTAAGTGCTGACTGTATAAATTGACTTACATATGTTAAAGGTAAATGATAGACCAGCATCTGGTCATTAGCACCAAACAATGAGATGCTTTATGGTGTATTCAAATTTATGGTGTTGTCATGCATATTATACAGCACCTGTGAATGTTGATCCACTCAGTTCACCCAGTATATTAATGCTCTGCCTTAAAAACATACTATAATCCTGACTGTTCTTCAGAAATAGAGTATGTCAGGACTATAGTATGTTTTTAAGGCAGAGCGTTCTCAGGTAGAGAATGGCAAGTAAATGTCCTTTGAGCTTCCTTGACTGAGCTTGCAGTGGGGAGAAGAGGAAATCCAAATGATCTCAGAGATGCTTCCAGCACTTCAAGAGAGGGAAGGCAGGAAGGTGGATTGTTGGCTTCTCTATTGATGTGAAACTGAAGGTTTTGAGTCTGTGGAACACTGGGCCACATTCCAATAACAATGGGAACTATATAAATGGATCACCTACATCTCAAAGGTAGGGATGCCAATCTTCTCAGCTGGAGACTGGCTGGAGCAGGCAGGAGGGTGCTAAACTAACAACACGAAGAGGGGATGCCATGAAGGCAAATATGGTACAATTACAAACAACATTACAAGCAAATTAAACTGAAATGACAATGAATGTGAAAAGAGGACATTTTTCTATTGGTTATATGCCAATGCTAACAGTCCAGACAACAAGCAAGAGGAGCTGGAAATAGTCACTGATAAGCAGAAATTTGATATAATTGGCATTACTGAAATCTGGTGGGACTATTCACATGATTGGAATGTTAAAATCACTGATTAGAGCTAGTATAGAGTAAAAGAGATAGTGAGGGCACTATTCATTAAAGACATTGTTTCCTTTTTTAGACTTATTGATAATTCCGTACCACAGGATGTATATGGATCAATGTACTAGCTAACCAAGTCCAGAATGGGGTGCTAGTGGGCATTCTGTTACAGACCACGAAATCAAACCAGATTGCAGGATGAGCTACTTCTTAAACACTTGCCTGTAATGTGTGGAAAGAAAAATGAGGAACTCTGATTTACAAGACATATGCTGGAGGTCTCATGAATACAGTAGCAAAACATCATTAGAGTTTTCAAAAAGTGTTTGATTTCCACAGTTTGAAATTGAAATTTGTTCTTTTTCTGTTTAAGATTGTGTCCAAGGAGAACTGCCAAAATCCAGGCTAATTTACATCTAATTTGCTGAAGAACTTGGCTTCTATCCTTTCAGACAACAGTTCATTTCTTGTGGGCAAGTGGAATTGTTCTCTTTATATGCTTTTCATTCTGATATTAGGGTCCCCATATAGCTGAAAATCTACTCTTTTTTCCCTAACGGTTGTTAAGGAGGGACCCTAATCTGTGGCTTCTTCTATTCTCCAAATTATGTCATTTTCTATCATATTTTGCAGCTTTTCTTCCAGCCACTTTCTTAAGGCTTGTGGAACTTTTTGTGTAGCATATACCACAGGTTCTGCAACTTCCCATAATTACCTGTTTTCTGTTAATGGAAAGCACCCATTACCAGTGAATACATCTTCACATGATCCCATTAATTCTCTCATATTTGGTTCTATCTTGTCTTTTTGTCTCTCTATGCATATATCCTCTTAACAAGACCAAGCAACTCACACATGTCTAGGCCAAGATTGGTTCCTTGCCTCTGTGTACCACCATCATTTCTTGTTTTACCATTTTCCGAGAATATTGAAGTGTCAGGGTGCATTCTCCCAGCATTGGAATCGGTCCTCCATTATAGTCTTTCACAGATACTTTTGACTCTTCTACTTTTATGTGCTTCTTACATGTCTCTAATTCAGTTTTTGTTATTACATTTACCTGTGCTCCAGTATCAATCTTGTAAGTCATATAAGTGGCATTTGTGCACATTTTAATTAGACATTTAATTTGAGATTTCAGCATCCTCCATTATTGTGCTTAAGAGCAGCTCTTCCTCATATACTCATAAAGTCCTAGACTTTAAGGTCAGAAGGGACCTTCTGCACATTGGAGGCCACAGAACCTCAGATATCCACTCCTGTGATAGACCCATAACCTCTGACTGAGTTACCGAAGTCCTCAAATCATGACTTGAAGACTTCAAGTTACAGATAGGCAACCATTTACACAACTTTAAACCTGCAAGTGACCCGTACCCTATTCTGTAGAGGAAAGCAAAAAAACCCAAGGATCTCTGACAATCTGACCTAGGGGAAAATTCCTTCATGACCCCAAATATGGCGATCAGTTAGACACTAAGTACGTGGAAAAGGCCCACCACTCCGACACCTGCAAAAGAATTCTCTGTAGTAACTCAGAGCCCTCCCATCTACTGTCCCATCACCAGCCTTTGGAGATATTTGGTGTTAGCAGTCATAGATTCGCTACATGACATTGTAAGTAGTCTCATCATATCATCCTCTCCATAAACTTATGAAGCTCAGTTTTGAAGCCAGTTTTTTTTTTTTTCCCTGAATGCTGTCCTTGGAAGTCTGTTCCAGAATTTCGTTCCTCGGGTGGTTAAAAAGCTTCATGCTATTTTATGCCTAAAGTTGCTGATGGCCAGTTTATATCCATTTGTTCTTTTGTCCACATTGGTGCTTAACTTAATAACTCTTCTTCCTCCCAGCTATTTATCCTTCTGATGTATTTATAGAAAGCAATTATTTCTCTCCTCAGCCTTCATTTGCTTAGGTAGGTTTTCCATTCCTCAGATCATCAGAGTAGCCCTTCTCTTCACTTGAGGAATCCCTTTGCACACTTAATTTATTCTCTTTCCTGCTTTTTTTGCAGATTTCAGCATATTGGTTGGGTTTATTACAATTTCTATGTTTGCCTGAATGTTGGGCATTTCCTTTGCTCATGCTGGTTGCCACATCACTGGCATTGTATCCTGCTTTCTATTTTTATATACTCAGACAATTTAAGTTCTGTGAACTTTTCCCTTGCTGATTTAGCTATAGTACTCACAGTCATGTATTTTGTGCTTTTCTCTAGGCTTTTTATTTGTGTTTCTGTTTGTTCTGCTTCTTGGCATACACATATTGCCCTTTCTAATGTCAGATCAATCTCCCTTAGTAACCATTTATGGACTTTTTTATTTTTATACACAAGGACAATTTGGTCTTCAATGAAAGAGTCTTTTAATATTCCATAATCGCAGGACTGACATTTTATCTCTAAGTCTGTGACAATCTCCATTATTTTCCCTTTATTCTGTGTTCTCTTCATGAACATATATCTCTCATCAGTAACATTTATTCTAGGGCCAAGATGATCTCCAAACATTTTCATTATTTCTGCAAAGTTTTCCTCCCTGTCCCCACTGCCATCTGTATGGAATGTGTTATAGACATCCAGTGCTTCTGTGCTTGCCACTGATAGGAAGCGAGCAATCTTGCTCTTCCTCCAGTTTATTTGCCCTTGGGGCTTTCATATATATATTGAATTTTTTCCAGGAATACTCAGCATTTCTCTTCATTCTCAGTTACTTTCACAGGCTCTGTAACAGCCATTTCAATGTCACCTCTCACTGGGTCTGCCAGCATGCTGAGCCCTCCACTGCTAATACCAGGTGGTATTTTACTGATGGGCAGGCCTGATCCTCCCCATGCCATGCTTCTGCTAAATTTTATGCCCGGTGCCCACTCCCCACCCACCACTCGCAAGAGCAGCTTGCACTGGGCTGCAGAAGAGGTAGCTCAGCGGTGCTTTGTGAGATCTCCCCTGTGCACACTGCCATGGGCTGGGCTGAATGCCCCGCTGTCTGTTCAGGGACTGTGGACTGGCAGCAATTGGAGAGAGGAGGCCTGGTGCTTCCAGGGTGATAGGCGCAGTGGAAGCACGTGGCAGCTGCAGTTTCCCTTGCAGTGTCCCAGCTGGGGTGCTCCATGGGGACTGGCCTGTGCAGAGCCACATGTCCCTGGGGCTTCTTTCAGTCTCATGGGTGAGCTGGCCCCACTCCTCTGAAGCTCCATTCTGGGGCAGGAAGTGAGTCTGTCCCACCATGGCCCATGCCCACAGTAACTCCAATGGCAACAGGCAGGAAGTGAGCACACCACCAGCCCCTGCTGGAAGGGCTCAGGCCACGACCATCACTGGGCCAGAGCACAGCTGGCAATCCTGCATGCTGCCTCCCTCCGGCTATGGTATGTGGGGCTGAGCTACCATTGCTGCTCTGCTGCCTTGGGCCACTGCGGTGGGTCTCTGTGGGGTGGAACGGTGTATTGCCAGGTACGGGGGTTCTTTGCCACCTCTCCCACCCACTGCTTGTGCCTCTTCACCCTCTCTTCAAAGAAGTGCGAAAGGTGTGCAGAAGGGCCTCGGGGGAGGTGGCTGACTGGGAGCAGGGCTTGGGACACAGTGTTGGTGAAGCATGGGCAAGTCCTTGAGGCGAAGGGGCAGGGCCTCAGTCTGAGCACTGGTTCCCCCCCCTCAGTCCTCCCCAAAGGCAGGAGTCATGTGCCACCCATTCTTAAATGTATAAACGGGAGTAGCACACAGAAGTAGTGAGGTGATTTCATCTCTGTGTATGGTGTTGGTAAGAGCAACACTGGAACGCCGCTCCCATTTCTGCTTTTATAAAACTGGAGAGGATTTGAAAAAAAAAGCCACACAAATTATTTAAGGCCTGAAAAAATGCCAGACAGCGAAAGACTTAAAGAGCTCAATGTGTTCAGTCTATGAAAAAGAAGTTTGAAAGGTGACTTGATTACAGCAAGGAAGAAAATATCAGGTACCTAAGGGCTTTTTAATTTCACAAAGGAAGGCATAAAACCCCCAAAAGTATGGAAACTAAAGCCAGACAACTTCTAATGAGTAATAAGACACAAGTATTTAACAGTGAGTGTGATTATCCATTGGAACAAATTATGAAGAGAAATGGTGAATTCTCCATTCTGAAGAATAAAGTCTTAGAATAAAGACCAGATGCCATTCTGGAAGATATGCTGTATTCAAACACAAATTATTAGATTCAATGTAGGGGTAACTGGGTGAAGTTTAATGGCATGTGATTTACATGAGGTCAGAGTAGACAATCAGATGGTTTCTCCTTGCCTTAAACTTCCTGGATCTATGAATATAAAAGGCATCTTGTGGATTAAATCAATAAACTACCATATTCAGGTGAGGAATATCCTGCTGAGAGATGGAGTGCTCCTTGTATGCAGTGAAGAGAGCTCTGGTAATTTTGCAATAGCTTTGCTCTAGCTTGTGACGAATTTAAACTAACCATCAGTCTAAAGAAGGCAATGATTATGGCACAAGGTGTGCTGACTGCACCAGAAGTTTTAATAGATAGTATCCATTAGGAGTAGTTCACAAGTTCTGCCATCTAGGTTCAACTGTGTCAGATAACATCTCTGTAGATGACATCTCTGGATGTCTCGACATCTCTGGGATGTTGTTCTAGGAAGAGGCACGATCCACCCAACAAAGAGAAAGAAGAGCATCTTCACAGACAGGCCTGCTAACCTAGTGAGGAGAACTTTAAAGTAGGTTCGCCAGGGGACAGGGACCTAAGCCCAGAGCTAAGTGGGGAAGTGAGACATCAAAAGGAAACACAAAGAGGATGATGCAACAGCAGAGGCCTCCTGATTCATACTGAGAAAGTAATGCAATCGGCTAGGTACCTGTATATGAATGCAAGAAGCCTGGGAAACAAGCAAGAGAAATTGGAAGTTCTGCACAGTCAAGGAACTGTGATGTGATTGGAATAACAGACTTGGTGGGGTAACTCACAGGACTGGAGCACTGTCATGGATGGGTATAAACTGTTCAGGAAGGACAGGCAGGGGAAAAGAGGTGGAAGAGTTGCACTGTATGTAAGACAGTACTATGACTGCTCAGAACTCCTGTATGAAACTGGAGAAAAGCCTATTGAGAGTCTCTGGGTTAAGTTTAGAGGCGAGAGCAACAAGGGTAATGTCGTGATGGACACCTATTATAGACCACCAGACCAGGACGATGAGGTAGACGAGGCTCTGATCAGGCAGACAAGATTAATTCTCACACTGGAAGGACAGCCACCATTGTCAGCCAACTGACCAAGTGCATGTGGGATAACAGGAAAATGGCATTTTACAGCAAGTTATAGATGTGTGTTTTGAGCAATCTGCTGTATCTGTATCCAGTGAGAGCTGAATCACTTCAGCCAGCATGAGAGAAGCCTAAAGATCTTCTACACCTGTGGTCTTCACCATATTCTACATATCAAGTGATAAATCAATGGTTCTGACATTGCAGTACTTTAGAAAGCAAAATTACCAAGTCAAATCACTATTCTGAAACAAGATGTCTCCGTTGGTCGCTTGGTCATTTGCAACATATGGACAATGGACACATTCCAAAGGATCTGCAGTAAGGAGAGATTATGGATGCTCTGAGGCCACTGGGTCAAGAGTAGGCTCAGGTTCAAGGATGTTTGGAAGAGGGACTTGAAAACTTTCAAAATAAGCATTGGAAGCTGGAAAGATGCAGCTAGCAATAGGAGGGCTGAACTGCACCAGGGAATAAAGAAGATTGAGGAGAAATGATTTAGAGACAGGAAGGTAAAAGGAGTGAAGAGGAAAGAGCAATAGGCTTCAGTAGCTAGTATGTCAGCTTCATCTTCTGGCTCTTACTTTATGCATTCATTATCTCCTGCATGCACTGTAATTTGAGAATTGGACTTTTTAGCCACTTGCAGTGCTGTAGAATGACACATAGTAACTGATCTGCTTTGGTGATTACACCATCATCTTTTGAGACAGATGTCTGCCATTCACATTCTGCTGAGGCCCACTATAGATCATTAGGACCAAGGAAGAAGTTAAGGACAAGGAGGTTTTCCAGTAATGGAGGGCCACAGGTCATTCAGGGAAATGGATAGTACATCTATAGAATAT
>ML675610.1:65904243-65928853 GCA_007922155.1 Mesoclemmys tuberculata
AGAATATCTGTATTAGAGCCAGCCTGTCGATATAAGGTGAAATGGTATTTTCTGTTCCTTAGTAAGACAACCATTCTCCCATCAAATTCTGGGAGGTGTGGTATCCAGTGACAAGTCAGTGTTTGAAAGACATTATGAAAGCCTAACGCTATGTGAGTTGAGATCAGGAGTACCAAAAGTAGAAGTTAGTTTAATTTAGTTAGTTAGTAAAGCCTGAAGTTATTGGTAGTGCATCTTTATTGCATACTTCCTTTTTCACTAATGTCATGGGATGTACATATCCAGCAATAAACTTCACTTCTGGACTAGGAACTTTAATGACCATAAGAATTTTTACTAGAATACCATCCAACAATAACTTTTAAAAAATCACTGAATTACTAAATTGACCACTTAAAACACTAAATAATGCAGTCATAGAGTGAAAGGAGATACATAAAATTAATTCATTCATGTAATGTATTTATGCTGAGCTGCACTGCTGGTAGCATCTAGACAGCAAATATTTGCAGAGATGAATGAGTGTTTAACTAAAAACAAACAAGAAAGAGCACTAGAAATGTTCTTATTACTCCTGCAAGCTATACTCTCTGAAACATATTTGCATTCCAATATAGTACATTAGCACTGTAAACAAAGAGCAAGCACATTCCCATTTATTCCTCCCTATAACCAGCACTAAGCAAACCATCACTTATTGGAAGTTAAAGAGCTCATCTTACTCACAAAAGGATGAAGAGGATAAACAATAGACAGAAGTGGTTTGACATAGGACCCCATCACTATTACATAAACATACCCTGGGGCTTATCAGATAGGTGCCTTACAAGCATGCTCCAATTTCTATTCCCTTAAAAAAAAACTCTGAGTACTTTGGGTATCATGTCGCCTTTATCATTAGTCTTGGTTTTATTTTTTTTAATACAGATAGATACTGAGCTTCGCTGAAGCAAAAAACTTTGCTGAAGATTATCTGCAGTCCCTGTCTCCAACTCATTAGAAAATAGATAGCCCTCAAATATAGAAGGCAATTATATTATCTTGAATCTGGGCTGATCTTTTGTTCACTCTTGTTCCACATTGGCTCCCCGTTTTGTTTAGGAGGCAATTTCTGCTTCTTTTGAGCTACTTTAGTAAGATTGTACTTGTATGTGCATGTGTGATTTAAGTGACTCCTAGATACACTGGCTTTGAATTGTGTGTCATCCACTCACCATGCAAAAAGATGTTAAGCTGAAGTTAGCTCTGAGCATGGTGTATATGGAAGCATGTTTACACAATCTTTGAGATGCTTGGTTTCAGTCTCCATTTCTTTCAACAGTCACCTATGGCAGTCCTATCACCACTCTCTTCTGTTCAGGTTCTCTTCGATCTTTTGGAAGTCATGGTCCTTTGAAGACAAACATATTGTTGGTATGAACTGCCCGGAGGTGGTATTCAGTAGGGCATCAGTGAATACTTTTAATAAAATTGGTGCCAACACTGAGCTTGCAGGAATCTCCAGGTGCTGATTTTGTGACCCAAAGCCAACTTAAAATGTCTACTTTGGAGCATCAGCTCTGTTGCCCTGGCAACCCATCTAGGAATAACTCTTGACACGTTATAACACAGTCCCAGACGATGCCACAGACTGCTGTAAGGTCAAAAGAGACAGCTCCAGTTTTCTCCTTCTTTTGAAATCCATTCTCAATGTACATAGTAAGTGCTATGCTTTAATTTGGTCAGAGACCTGACTGATCATCACTCAAATGTTGCTCTTTCATGGGCATAATTTTCTGTAGGATAATGTGTTCCAGGCATTTGTAGCTACAACTCAGGAGTGCTATGTCTTTTTGCCATGTCTCAGATATCATGTTTTCACGTATGAGAGGAGACATGAACACAGACAACTACCGCTGGCTTTTCTTCCCAAGATGTAGTGATGCCTAATGATGCCTGTTTGCTGGCTGTTACATTTCTAGGTAAGCCCAAGCTGATTGTCTAAGGTCAAACTCTCAACAGTTATGTTTTGTCCAACAGACTCATATTGGGAAATACCATGGCTAGGGTATACCTCAGCAGCATTACATTCTGACACCTCATAGAGTTAACAGAACAACACTATATCAGCATGAACTATTATTTTGATTATTTCATTCTGTTTTTCTACTCATAGAATATTTTCCTCTCTTCTATCCTCCCCATTTCTATCTTCTGAGAGTGGAGAGAGCAATCAGCTTCTTTCTTTCTTTCTTTCTATAAAGGAAGAAAGAAGGGTGTTTCTTCTCTCCCTTCTTTTTGCCTGGCTGGGGAGGGGATCTAAAAAGGGATCCTGACCCTTCTGGGGCCTGTTTGCTCAGCACTCACCATGTTGCCGCACCTTGGACCATTTGAAATCAAGAACATACCAGGACCAAAGAAGTGAGCAAATGAATAAAGTAGGAGATTCAGCTGTCTGGGAGCCAATATAAATAAAGTAAATGAAGTCTCTAGTGCATAGAATGAGGTTCACTGAAAGGTTAGTCTCTCTACACATCAATAGACAGTTGCCAAATCTTCCTAAAACAATCCCAAATTACTGCAGCTATCTGTTTTATGGTGACAGCATCTGCCATATGGCAGTCCTGTGGAAGTGCTCCAGAAATGCTAGTTAAGCAGCTAAATCTTCCTTCAGCTGACTCCATGCCCCTATAAAAAAGTGAGCCTGTGTTTTTAACCTCAGTAGTTGCTGTCATTAAGTGTAGTGAAACAAACACTATATACGGGATCAGTCACGTATACAAAGGTCAAGGGAACCATCTCTGACCGTACCGGCTCCAGTATTTAACTTTATTATCCTATGACACCTCTGAATCTTACCTCTTAAGGGTTTGTAATTTGTCTAGCAGAATGTAAGAATGGGACATTGAAAAAATTCTTATTCAATCAATTTCAATACATGAGAATTTTCTTTTTCATGGTCACATGCTCAGCGCTGCCACAGCACCTTATAATTTCATTTAAGGATAAACCAAATCTGATGATTTCCTTTCTATCATCTTTGCTCTCACACAGAACCTTCATGAGATCGTGCCCCAAAACTTGCTCTGCATACGTTTCATTGGCAAATGCTCAAATGAGCTCTTTAACTCTGACAGCAATGTCTGAAAATTCATGGCAGCAACATTATATATACCTGAGACCTGGCCAGGAACTATTTGTTGGTACCCATGCAATATCGAAGTTAAATAACCATATGTTTTGCCTTAGCAAATGTCATTGTACCTTATTCAGCTGCCTTCATTTGTGGTAAGTAGAATCATACATCTTCATTTCAAAAACTGTTGTACTTTTTATTTATTTTATTTTAAATAAAACCTGAATTTTATTGATTTTGTCTTTACAGGGCATCTTCTCTCCAAGGATCTTAACACACTTAATGACCATTAATTAATTAGCTTCAAAACTACTTCTGGGCGGAGAAAGATAATTCAGTGCTGTGGAGGATTTTGATGTTTCAAAATTTGGCTTGGTTCCAATTCAGCTCAAAACCAACAATTCTGACATTCTCCAAGAAAGGGGGTCAAACCCCAATTCCTATGCAGGCTGCACATATCAACAGCCCCTGAATGTCGGGACAGTTTCAGCTTTGGGTCAAGTAGTATGATGAGCTACCCCAAAGCCAGACGCTCAGGAAGTCCTGGGATCCCAACCGGCTGAGGAGCCATGCAGGTGAGCTGCTTGTAAACTGGGCATGTTTGCAATGATTATCTATCCAGCAAGCGGTGTTACATTGGAAACTTGCCTGATTTTCATTAGAACATCACTGAAATTGAACTATCTCCAGGGAATGTTTCAATTTTACCAATCTGCAAATTACAACAACAAACAAACAAAATGTTTCTCTTCAATTTCTCTGGCCAGTGCTATTCACAACTACCTTTTCAGATGGCAACTACTCTGGTCTTCATTAAAATGGTCATCATTATGTCAGCATTTGCAAACAATTGCCACACTGTGGTATCTGAAATATCAAAGTATTTTTTCTATATTGGAACTGGAAATTATAGTGGGATCTCAGATAAACATGGTGACTCGTGGTTGCTATTGCCAATTTACTTTATTTGGTTTGGAGAATGCCAAGCACAATGGTACTCTCACTGTGTTCAGATTCCCTAAATCCTACCATAATCTAGAGAATGAATGAATTAATAGCCTCATTTTACAGGTAGGAAAATGAAACAGCGTTCAGGAGGTTTGCACAATGTCACACAAGCAATCTGGCATAAAAACTAAAAATGAGATCTCCTGGCTCATGATCCTCTGTCTTATCTGCACATTCATTCAAATATTAAAATACAACTAGGAAATAATTTATCTACCTGTGATGGGTATATTCAGTTAGTGATTTTTTTTTTAAATGGACTATATTGCTGAAAAAAATCCCCAAAGCATGTACTTTAAGAGGTTTGAAGTCAGGGTCCGTTGCCTGAATCTGAGCTGTATGGAATGCTGATCTCCAGTTTGTCATATAAGAACTTATTGCCACTTACTCAGGAATTTTTAATGCAACTGTAACAGTTATTTTCAACAAAAATGCAGAATTTTACATTTAAAATTATATGAAGTTTGGGCTTTTTGCACCGGACAAGCAATACTACTAAAAGACACATTTAAAGTGATGTCCTGAATTCTGAAAAAAACTCAGTAGAATGGAAATATTTATTCATTGTTTCATTCTTAAAAATGGTAACTGCTTATGCGAATAGAGTTGTAAATTTCATTCTGAAACCCAACACCCACATTGAGTACTACTGGTAATTTGCACTTTTGTTGACAATCTATAGTCCAAGGATTTAAATGGGGAAGAAGATTGTACTATCTTGTTATCCCTAGGCAGGCTCCAACTCCAAGTGACTAGGCAGCAATGTATACATTTTTTGGAAAGTCATTTCTGACCACTATTCCTTGTTAAATAGAAAACTTAGGATCATCATCATTAAACCCCGTCAATGGGCAGAGCACTCACTGACTGCAAGTAAAAGTTGGCTGACTTTTCTAAGTTATTGTTCACTTGAGGCACATTTTAGACAGTTTGGGGAACCTTGATCTTCCATTGTAGTTATCTCACTTAAAAGCAGAATCTTCCTGTCATGGGATATACAAATACCACTCCATCCTGGAAGAGGTTAAGAAGCTGCTTTGGGCTATGGTGGCCACGCCTCTCTGCACTTGCCAATCATGCCAGGACTGGAGAAGGAGGAGTTAAAAAGAGGAAACACCATTTATCTGGGGATAAGCAGGGAGAGGAGCAGAATGTTTTGCTCCTCAGCTTCCAGAAAGAGTTCTGACAGGTATAGAGCTTTTGCCTGGCAGAAAGGAGAACATGGATCCCCTGGGCTAAGAGGGGGAAAGAGACTGAGACTTGTACTGGAGACCCAGTAAACTCTGTGCAAGGACTTCAATGCTTCCAAGGCCCTCTGAAGTAGGAATGGCCAATATCTAGACTGAGGCTGCCTACAGTTTGAATATTTTCATTTATACTTTTATTTAACCTTATTTGCTGATTATGTACTATTTTATTGGTTCACCTGGAACCCTGAGAGGAGAAGAAACAAAGAGAAGGCCTCAGCCAGAGGGTAGGGTGCTGGCCCCACTAGACTGATAAACCACACTGCTCCCCACATAGCTCCTAAAGGGGGCACACTGCCAAGGACAGATGTGTGACATTTCCACTTCTAGTTATGCACATTCACCAAAAGTACAGTCACTTAAAGTGACTTTTTTGTTCTTAATAACAAAGAATTTTAAACTCTGTATTAATGAATAGGTTCAGCCAAATCAGAAAATTACCAAAATCACACTTCACTTCTTGAACTAAAAACAATTATTTTTTAGGTTAAAAAAAGATAGTTTTCTTTAAATGTTCACATGTCTCTCTACTTCCAGGGTTCATTTTGAATATTGAAATGAGAAATGAAAAAAGGTTATGCATGTGATATTTCTTATTGGACTGCCACACAAAAAACAAAAATCTCATATAATCCTTGACAGTATCAATTTAATCATAAAATCACTTATTTTATAGCAACATCACTTGCCTTTTTTATAAAAGTTAACCTGTCACTTTACAATTAAATACAACATTGCAAAAATGTCCAATCTCAGGCATTCTGAAATTGATTTGGAACAGTTAAAAATGTGAAATTCTTCAGTTGATATATTAGGTACCAATACAAGTCTGGGACATATAGATTTTCAGTGAAGATTTCAAATTTCCTCTTAGGACAGATGCATACTGCTTTTTTTCTTCTTCTGTGTCCAATTATATTTGATATTTAATGTAAAATCCACAACATGAAATCTTACAATCTTTTGGGAGTGAGCATGATTATGAATTTAGATTTTAACAAATTTAATAACATCTCATAAAATAAGACAATGCCTCCATACTAAAAGTTCTGATTGCTTTGTATTATTATTAATCGTGATCATTTTTACTGAGATGATCTGATCCAAAACTCATTGTCAGTTGAAAGACTCTCATTGACCTTACTGGAATTTAGATCAAGCCCGTGAAGCAGTTTCATCTGTAGATCTTAAAGTGCTTTGCCAAGAAAGAGAAGCATAATTGTTTCCATTTCTTAAAAAAAAAGAAAAAAAAAAAAGGGAAAGAGGTAAAGCGAATTACCCAATGTCACAAAGTAACTCAGTGGAAGAGTCAGGACTAGAACCCAAGTCTCTTCTGTATATTATAACTGGATAAAAATGCTAGGACAGTACTGAAACTGAAAACAGATGAATTAATAAATTATTACATACGCTTAAAAATTGTAATGTTCTCGTGTGCTAATTATGACATTAGTCAAATGACCTGGATTTCACCACAATCTCGTAGCAGATTCAGTTTCACATTTGTAAATTAAGTGGATGAAATCTAATTATTCTTTTTTTTAAAAAAAAACCACCTAAAAAAGGCATTTACAAGAAAGGTTTAAATGTAATATATTTCAGCATGCAGAATCTCAGGTAAATGAAGCTGCTCTTCCTCTCTTCTGATCTTTAAATCAATTTGCAGGAAGCTCCCTGCTTTATTATTTCTTTCCAACTTTTCTTGTCACTGCTTGTTCTTTGCTTTAATTCTCAGATCCTGTATTTACTTCTAACTAAAGCTTTCTGGTTGAAGACGGAGAGCTGTGATGTCCTTTATGCCCAGTTATTAGGCAAATTTCTGATCTTTCAATGATTTATGAGCATATATTGTAAATTATGTCAGATCTCTGCATGAAAATGAAGCAAAGAAGATCTGGTACCAGATTCTGCATTTAGTTTTTCACATATATACATGTGTAGGACTGATTGTGGAATCCAGACTGGCATTTGTACCAATCAGAGTTAGTGTTTTCCACATAAATGGCGTAGCTGTCTATATTTTATTTATTTGGCATGTGCTTTATTCTATACAGTCAGCCAAGATTTGGCTTCTTAATCATTTTTCTTCAATGATAACATAGATCAACTGGGATTTACTATTATAGAAAGAGAAATAAACAATGTTTGGCTGAAATGATTAGGTGAAAAAAAGGAATTTGTTTGCCTGTGACTGTAACTAATAATGTCACAAAATATACGTGCACCCCAACAATTCATTACATCTGACATGATACCTCATAAATATTGGGGTTTTCAAATAAGCCTAATCTAAACTTCAGGCAACCTACAGGAACATAGGGCTAGAAGAGACCTCCTTGGTCTTCAAGTCCAGTAACTTGCTGTTGTAGTCAACCCTATCACACAATCCAGTTAATAAACTTGTCAATTAAACTTGTCCATCTGAAAGCTAAAGAGGTTGGTTCCAATACTCCTATTCAGAAGCTGTTCCAGAATCTCACTCCTCTGACAGTTAAAAACCTTCTAATTTCCAGCCTAAATTTATTCATGGCCAATTCCTAGCCATTTGTCTTCTGCCGACATTGTCCTTTAGCTTTAATAGCTCTTTTTCCTCGCTGGAGTTTACCCCCCTGATGTATTTATACAGAGCAATCATGTTCCCTCTCACCCTTCATATTGCTAAGGTAAACAAACCAATATCTTCCAGTTCCTTTCATAAGATAGACTCTCCATTCCCCTCATCATCCTAGTAATCCTTCCCTGCACGTCTTCCAGTTTGAATGGATCTTTCTTGAACATGGGTGACCAGAATTGTACGTTGTGTTTGAGATGAAGTTGCCCAAGCCTTGTACAATGGCATGAATACTTCCCTATGTCTATTTGAAATATCTCAGCTGATACATCCTAAGATTGTATTTGCCTTTTTTTCATGACTGCATTACATTAGTAATTCACAGTTACCCTGCAATTGACTAATATACTCTATCTCATTCACGTTTCCAAATGATGCCCCAATTTATAGCAGCAATTCTTGCTATGGGTCCCTACATTCATGAGCTTGTATTTTGTAATATTAAATTTCATCCTATTTCTAATACTTCACTCCTGCTATGTATTGATACTGCCTTCCAACTTTGTCACCATCAAATTTCTTTAGCACTCTCCTATTTTTGTCAGTGATTGGTTTTCATTCTATCTATTGTTTTCATGTTCTCAATTAGTTCCTCTTTCAGTAAAAAGAAGATATTTCAGTTTGGCTTTCTACTTTCTGGATCATTTAACAGCACATAACAAAACTAGATGACAGCTGAGGATAGAAAGTGAAGAATATCTTAATTGGATGAAACTACAGATATAATTGCCAAACTTAAATTTGGCCAAGTTACCAGAGTTAGCACTCTGACTTTATGAAGACCATTGTGGAATCATTAAAGACTTCAAGTCATCAAGATATTTTTGTCACATCTGATCTGAACCATGGTATTTTCATAAACAATGCGTACAAACACTGTGCTGGAGATTGGGTTCAGTAATGATGACTCCAGCAGGAAAGAAGAATGTAGTGAATCACTGTGGCCACTTCCTTCAACATGTGGATTTTCCGTGCAAGACTTCCCTTCAAGTATGGACAATGCCTAACCCTGCTTCATTTGTAACATCTGGTAAAATTACCACCCAAGATAATCTGGCCACAGGAAACTCATTAAATGATATGCAGTATAATATTAATCTTCTGAATAAGCAGGAGAGCACTTTGGTACCTGTTTGTATCAGGTACCAAATCAGGTAAGAGAAAGAACAGACACAGAACACAAAGCTGGGCAGTTAATGCTCTTTATAACTGGGGAGACTGAAAGACAACTTTTTTATAGTTACTAATAAAAAAAGAAATATGACCATGCATAATACCACTTCAGCATGGATTGTTGCCTCTCCGAGAGTTATAGCTCTCTAAAGAGAAAGTCAAACAAAACCATTCTCTGGATGGAATTACATAATAAAGCAGTTTGATCTAAACTATACTGATTCTTTTGCAGAAAATGAGATAGTAACTTTGAACCGTGCTCCTTTTCAACTTCAAAGCAGCAAAGCCCAAATGCAGAGCATCAGTTTAAGGAAGCTAGCCAGGACAGTAGTCCTCATACCTTCAACACCATGCAGCCACTGACTCACCCTGGGCATACCGGTGCTTATCAGTGTAGGCTGTGTGCATGTGTCCCCATGTAGATGCTGTCCCAGCTCTGACCAAGCAACCGAGACAGCACTCACAATCGAATGAATTGACATGGCCACGGATTAGCTGAGCAACGAAGGTACCCAGGCCAGGTTTATTGTGTGTGGCACACTGAGAAGTGACCTACAGAGTATCTCTGAGTCAGCTTCATATGTGCGGCATTACAATGGCCACAGCCCAATGGCGGGACTTTCTGTTATCCCCTAGACTGGACAAGGTTGTTCCCTCTGACACCCTCTTTTATAGTTTGTTACATACAATTTCATTCTGCCCCCTTCGACGTAGGTAACTGCCACCCTCTTGACATAGGTTAATACCACCCTTTACCTTTAATTGGCTGATCTGGGCAAAACAACTGCATTTATCACCTTTTAGTCATTTCTATTCATCAAAGTGTCATTTTAGGGAGTTAGTTCTTTTTGGTATCTTGGTGCCTTCTGCACCTGCTACATAATTTGCATTTTAGTAATATTTTGGCAATGTGTATACTTGCAGTATCAGCACTTTCTTGTGCCAACTTCAGTTAACTTGGGTTTTTCTGCTTATACTTCTGTTTACTTGGGTTTTTCCACTTATGCTTTAGCCTGTTTTACAGGCCTTATGTTCATTTCTTACTACAACAGGTACTTTTATGTGAGTCTGCTGAGCCCTGATTGGCTGCTTCCCTGCAACCACTCTAGGCCGCTTGGAGGACTTCTCTTCTTCTCTGTTCCTGGGACGGGTGTGGCAGGACCCTGAGGCCTCCAACAGGGGGATGCTGCAGAGGAGCAGAGGCCGCGCAGAGGAGATGCTACAAAGTCGATGGGAGATACGCAAGTGATTTACGTCACTTGCGTATCTCCTGTCGACTGCCGCCGAATCTCCAAGGTAAGTATAGACCAGGCCTTAGACTCAGATCCCATTCCTTCCTCCATCGGTGTTATGAGTTACTTTATTAGAAGTTGTTTAGGATTGGTGGTGGGGGACCTTGGGGGTGGAGACAGCATTTTTTCTGAATTTTAATGTCCTTTCATGCTATACTAATGCTTTTTTTTTTTCCCCTGAAAGGAGGAAAATAAAATTTAAAAAAACCTACCTTACTGCTTAATTTTGAAGGGAAGGTTGAGAATTAATATCAGTCTGCTGATACCTGAATCTCCCTGAAACTGAAAACATTTTTATTCAAGCCAGCTTCTCTTAACTAATGTTTAATTTGTTTTGGTTCATTCTGTAAAGTGTCTGATAACATGTTTTCATTATGAAATGGCAAACAATGTTTTCACAAGAGCGTGAGTGACGTTTGTGCCAACCACCTTAGATAAAATGAAAGGAAAAAATGTTTTCAACATTCAAAGTTGAAAAGATACTGTTCAGAAACTGAAGGCATCAGTGCAGTTTTCTTTAAATGCTGATGCAAATGTAGTCAATAAAAATGACTATACAAAATTTATCATCAACAGCTAATGAAGATTGCATTCAAAACAAGGCACTCAGAAATCTACATGGTATATTTAAAGCAGCAGTTCCCAACCTGTGGCCTGAGGGAAAAGTGGCCTGCGGGCTGTTTCTAAGTAGCCCGCTGCTCCCCTTCTGCTGGCTGCAGAAGGGGGTCCCTGCCTAAGTACCCAGGCAGAAGGCATTGCCAGTGCAGTCTTTTTGCTGCAGCCAAGGAAAGGGGAGATCAGCACTCCCCTCACCCTGGCTGTTGCAGGGAACACAGCAAAGTGCTCCTCCTGGGTCCTTAGGCATGGGGTCCCTGCTGAAGCTAGGGGGAGGAGAGCACTGATTTCCTGTCTCCCTGGCTGCAGAAGGGAGCGACTGCCTAGGGATCCAGTTGGATCATTTTTGTCATGTTTAGATTAGAGCAAAGCTAATGTGTTTTAGAACACAGGGTCATATTAAATTTAAGACCATTCTGCTTTAAACTTCAGTCTCTCTCATTCCATCTCATTTTACATACATTAAGAACAAGTCACTCCTCTCCAGAGAAGATGAAGGGAGAGGTGTTTGGTTTTACTTGTGCAATGCTGTTGCCTGTTTCTCCAGGCTGCAGTTGTTAACTATTTATAAAACTTACATGACAGTATATATCTTTTATTCTATCCTCTCACTTTTAAAAACTGGGAGAAAGTGGTCTGGAAAATCTGCAAGCTAGAAATTCTGTGGAATTTTAGAGACAGGCTCTCCCCTTTGGAAAAGGGGGTTATGCCAAATATTTGACATAGTTTTAGTCCTTAAGCTGAGAAAAGCCCAACGATATGACATGGGGCCTCCATATGTATAAGCAACCTGACACAGTTTACCAAACCACTTCTTCCTTCTAGGGGCACAACTTATTCTACAGCTATGCCCCTTCTGCACCCAAACGGCTAGTCAAAATTAGGACCCGGAGATGTTTCATTTGGAAGGAGCCTATTTTCTTTGATGAAATCTTGGACAAGGAATGTACAAAATCCTGTCTTTGAATGGAGCAGGGACCAAGAAAAAAAGGAGCAGTTTCTTAGTTTACTGAACTAAAAGCTCTCTCTGTAGCTTTTCCCAGGGTCACAGTGTGCTCACAGGCTTGGCTTTCTTGCATGCCCCCCCCACTGACACACACACACACACACACACACACACACACAGCACCCAGTCAAAACATTCACACACCTTGTGCTAATTCTCGGGCAGACTCTATTAGGTCTGTTTTAGGTGTGGTCCCTTAACAACTATTTTAAATGGAGGTCTTGTCCCCATACAAGTTTTAACTTAGCATATAACAAGATTTCACCCACATCATAACACTGCTATGTGCTTAACTCTTTCTGACAGTGGGATGGCAACAGCAGAACAGGAGCTCATGCTCAAAATCCACTGGATTGTCAGGGTAGCATCTCTTGTAAAGTCATCACTGTAAAGCTTTGGCCCCCAGCACCACAGAGTGGCATATAGAGATTCAGGATGAGCATAATTAGCTTGCATTCCTTCTCCTGCAATTGCTTTAGTGAATTTTGTGCTCTTCCCTTCCCCCTCTACACTGCAAAATTAAATTCCATTAGGAGCAAGGAGTGCAGGATTGAGCCCTGGTTCATATAGTCTATTCACCTGCATTTTATTATGCAAAAGGACTTCGCCCCGGAGCTGTGCATTTTTTAGGGGTTTCTCACCTATGATACTGAATCGTGTTTCCCCATGCATTAGCCTTTGTTAGTTAGACATGTCCCTCTGGACACTGTATTTTGTCTAATTATTTAAAGCCCTGAAATCAAACAGGGATTAGTTTAAATTTAGATTTAAAGATAGTCTTTAAATATTTAAATTTCTATATTTAAATATTTATTTCTGTATTTCTTCCTTTACACCTGTAATTTGGTAATGTGCTTCTTGCAAAACATCTGTATACAGAATTTTTCAGGCACAGTGTAGTATGTGGTCAAAAACAATTGAAGAAGATCTGGGCAGGAAATTCCAAGAGTTCCGAACAAAACATTTTAGATTTCTCATGAAATGAAATAAAAAAATGGATTGACAAATTTGAATTTGATGAAATCAAAATGGACTCATTCTCATTTTGATTTTTTTTAAATTGTAATGTAAAAAATTGAAACAAAATTGTGTCAAAATTGACAAAAATCAAAATAGTCCCTTCTGAAAATGTCAAAATGAGCTGTTTCAACATTATCAAAATGCATCATATCTTTGGTTTTTTGTTTTGTTTTTTAAATTTCATGAAAGCCAACTGTGATATCCTGTACCTCCCTGTTCACCCCTTTACAAGACTATGATAAATTTCATACAAGGTATGCCTTGTGAGGTATCATTTGGAAACTCATACTTTAATGATCATTATTGTTCCATAAAATAAGTGTGGCAACGTTGTATGTAAAGTTATAGTATTTTATTGTACGATATTACTAAAGACATGTTCTGAGTCTGGGGAAGAGTCACAAACCAGTTTCCCAGAGACAAAAGGTTAGCCAATGCCTCAGCCTGGCGTCAACAAAATCGAATGGATTATCATCTAGTTAAGTAGCCATTCTTTGGCAGGAAAGAGGATGTGGGCAAAAATCTACATCTTGACAAAGAAACAGGAGAGGGTTCCCATCCACACAGACTTTGTCTCCTGAACCTCAGCTGGAGAGGATTCCCCAAAAGAAGAGATAGGACTACGAAAGAGGAGAAGAGATTATTCCTCCTTTCTATACCCAGGGCATCCACAGTCACTGAAGAACAAGGGAAACAGCTTTGAACTGGGGAAGGGATTCTGACTGAAAGATTCAGCTAGTAAAACTGCAAAAACGTGAGGAGAAAAACCTTTGCATTGAATTCACTTAGCTTGTGAAGTTAGGCATTGTTTGCAACTTACTTTTATTTTCTTGTAACCAATTCTGTCATTTAAGTTTCATTACTTGTAATCACTTAAAATCTATTCCTCTGTAGTAAATAAACCAGCCTTCTTGTTTTACCCAGACCAGTGTGTTTGGATTGAAGTGTTTGGGAAGCTCCATTTGGAAGAACAAGATTTGTACATATTTTCTATTAATAGATGGCAGACTTTATATTACTTTGTATTGTCCATGAGGGTGCTAGGCAGTACAAGATGCACATTTATGGGGGAAAGTCTGGGACTGTGAATGTGCTGCTGTTGCTCTGCAGTGTAATTCAAGGGTGGCTGGCTGTAGCACTCCAGCAGTATAAATGGGAGTAATGTACATGTTGGAGGTTGTGTGTACAGAGGAGGAGTGGTAGCTTGCACAGCAAAGCAGTGGCTGTCTGTGACTCCATGGTAAGAGTGTTATACCACTTTAGAGTTCATGCTTGTTACTGGCGTGGTTCAAATCTCTTTATAGAGCATACAACCAGTTTGAGGGTTTTGCCCTGTTTCTCGATAGTATGCCCTGAGGTTGGCAGTCATGCTTGAGAGCAATTCCAGACCGTGTTGACAGGTGGATTCTCTGTATCTTGAAGCCTTTAAGTCAAGATTTAAGGACTTCAGTAACTCAGCCAGAGTTTATGCAGCTATTATAGCAAAAAGAGTGGGTGAGGTTCTACAGTGTACGATGTGCAGGAGATGGCATTAGCTGATCACAATGGTCCCTTATGACTTTAAAATCGATGAGTCGATGTTAAATGAAGACAGTGAACAGTGCAGACTAGAAGCTTCTAATAACTCTTTTAAAACAACCTAGACCGATAGACCGGAGGAGTGAGCTAAATAAATATAAGTGACGGTCTATGAGGACAGGGCAAACTGGATGTAAGGAGTTGCCATATCAATTTTACTCTAAGCAATAGAGAGAGGAGGCATGCCAAAAAGAGCTTTTGTTGCAGTGAAGAGAAGGCATCTGGAGCCACATTTTCAGAACTTTCACTTGGACTATCATGAATCTGTAGATGTGACATTAACTTGGGAGGGTGAAATTTGATCCCCAGGCCCCAAAACAATATTTTCCCCATATCAATATAACATGGATCTGCCATCAGCTGTTTTCCCAAGAATTTTGGACCCAAGTGATCCCATAGTGCCTTTAGGTGTATTAATGAACCAATCCCAAGCTGTAGTTCTAAAAGCAGCTGAAGAGAAGTGCTCTACCCTAGGAGATGTATAAGGGTTTGCCAGGGGTTTCCATTTAAATTACTGAGAAACTCCTTTGACCAGCCTGCCTTGGTTTATCCTTGGGAGGACACAGATTAGAGTCTTCCGCTCTAAGGACTGACACTTAGACAGTAATTTCTTTGGAAACAAAATGTCTCTGTGACAAGGTGCTGGGAGAGATCAGGCTGATTCAGGCCCCTGCTCCTGGTGTCCTAACTGGAAGCAATTGAAAATGGCAGAGTGGGTGATAAGAAGCAGCTGCTGGAATAGAGGCTCCCAGGAAGGAAGGGTTGGGGGGGAGGGGCAAACAGACACACATGGGAGAAGCCGCAGGAGGAAAGGTGAGCTCCCTTGATCAGTGGCTGGAGCAGTGAGGCCTCTGGGGCTGTTAGGCCAGAAAGTGTATTGCTAGATGGTGGTGGGTAATAAGTTGTAAATAAAGAACACTGGTAGGAGCACAAAGCTGATGTCTGCGAGTGCTTTGTGGGTGCAGAGGACCTGAGCAGCAGGAGGAGCCTGCATGAACCAGCTAGTCTCTTTATTAAATGCTAATTCTAATACAATTTTAATCAAAAAAATCAATGTCAAAAAATAAAATAAGCTGCTTGGAACAATACAAGACACCATAAACTATATAACCTAATGCAGCACACCATCAGACAGTACTCATAACACAATATAATATTTCCTTAGCATATATTATAATATTGTGAATACGTAATTGTGGCACAGCATGAAAAGCATACAATGTTCCAACATACAATATAACAGAGAGAGATTAATAAACCCTGCATATCAATGTACCAAGCCTTAAGTAAATGTTGTATTAGAATGCCAAACTTTTTACAGCATAACATAGAATCTCTTATACTATGTATAAGGTGACATTGTAATAACACTGAACAACACTGCTATAAACTAACATTCTGTGAGTGTTGATCAGGGAATCATAGAATGGGAGGGATAGCAGGTCATTCAAATGCCAGCACCCTCATTTATTTACATCATATCCAGACATTCCTTATATTTAGGAGAGTCATACTTACTCTCTTTCTTCTTAGCCACATCCCTCTGTCTCATCTCAGGTCCTTCTATTCTGTCAAGCTGCTGCTACTGTAGCTGCTTCTGCTTTGTTCTGCTGTCACTGTTGCTCTAGATGTGCTCTTCTGCTCCTCCAATCGCCCACCCCCAACATGTCAGTTCTCTGCCTTATATATGATTTTCTGCCCTTTCCTGACTGGTTGCTTTATTAATGTCAGTCAACGGTATCTTTCTCACCCAGGGTGATATTATTTTCAACCAAGTAACTGTCCAATATGCTAATTAGTTTCACTTGTTTACTCAAACTTGGATCTCCTTGCAATCCCCATTCCTATCTAACTGACCCCTCCCTGATTAGAAGTGACCTTTATTTCACCCCGATCTACCTCTGTGCTACTGATCAGTTTCTTAACACCTCTATTTTGTTCTTCTCTCTCTTAGCATGACATCATCGTGGCCACTTTTTCAGATTTCTAGCTTAAATTTGCTCTAAACTATCACTATTTGCTACTTATCTTGAGCCTTAAATTTAAAACTAACTATATTTCCATTCATGCCTAATCATTATGATACTGTCATCATCTTTATTATTTAAATTAGAACAGATAAAATCCATGATGCTTTCTCCCCCTCTATTCCTGCTTTTCGGCTTTCTGGCTAAATGCTGCCTCTGGTGTTGATTTCCTTACTAGAGCAGCTTAAAATTATCTAGTATCACAGCCACAAGACTAGCTGGTTTTCTTAATTCAGTTCTACCATAAACCACTGTTTCCCAGCAGCATTTCACTTCATGCCATTTCCCAGAATGATATTTTAACTTTTGGTGTCTATAAGGTTTATAAAACACTTTTTTTTACACTTTATTTTGTTCTTTACCTATTGATTTTGTCTAACCTTCAGACAGTGGCTTTTCCTGTCTTGTGTCTCTGCATAATGCTTTTGGATTACAGTCAGACCAGGAGACAAATTCTGAACTTAGTTGCGCTAGTGGAAAAACACAGTAAATTCATGTAAGTTAATAACGATGTGCACGGTTTACACTGGAAAATTCAGATCCAAATTAGTCGAATTGGCTAAATTTTATTCCTTCTTGTACATTATGGCAACAGGGATAACACTTTGGACCAAACTTCATTCTTAGTATAATGATGATGATGTAAATTGAGTTACATCCAGAAAGTAGGCTAGTTCCTTCAAATCTTTAAGGGGAAAAATAGATTCCAAGTCCCTCCTCCATCCCACCCCCAACACACACACATACACACCACACACAAAGGATCAATGAATCAGGAGGAGACTTGAAAATGCTGAGTTGAGCAGAACCAATACTGGTCACAAAGGTAGCTCCCTAGAAATTGGTAGAATCAAAGAGTCCAACTACATAGGGAGATGAGGCTTGGGGTTTTTTTGTTATTTTTAGTTTGCATTTCTTTGTTTGTTTGTTTGTTTGTTTGTTTGTTAAGAACTTTCTGAAGCAGAGTTTAGTCAGAAAACTAAAAAATCAAGCTTACTGCCTAGAACTCATAGAATCATAGAATATTAGAGTTGGAAGGACCTCAGGAGGTCATCTAGTCCAACCCCCTGCCCAAAGCAGGACTATCCTCAGCTAAATCATCCTGGCGAGGGTTTTGTCAAGCCACAGCTTAAAAACCTCTAGAGATGGAGATGCCACCACCTCCCTAGGTAACCCATTCCAATGCTTCACTACCCTTCTAGTGAAAATTTTTCCTAATGTCCAACCTAGACCTCCCCCACTGCAAATTGAGACCGTTGCTCCTTGTTCTGTCATCTGACACCACTGAAAACAGCCTAGCTCCATCCTCCCTGGAACCCCCTTTCAGGTAGTTAAAGGCTGCTATCAAATCCCCCCTCATTCTTCTCTTCTGCAGACTAAAAAGGCCTAGTTCTTTCAACCTCTCCTCATAAGTCTTGTGCTCCAGCCCCCTAATCATTTTTGTTGACCTCCGTTGTACTCTCTCCAACTTGTCCACATCCTTTTTGTAGTGGACGGCCCAAAACTGGACACAATACTCCAAATGCGGCCTCACCAATGCCGAATAGAGGGGAATAATCACTTCCCGCGATCTACTGGCAATGCTCTTACTAATGCAGCCCAATATGCCATTAGCCTTCTTGGCAATCAGGGCACACTGCTGACTCATATCCAGCTTCTTATCCACTGTAACCCCCAGGTCCTTTTCTGCAGAACTACTGCCTAGCTCATCAGTCCCCATTCTGTAGCTGTGCATGGGATTCTTCCGTCCTAAGTTCAGGACTCTGCACTTGTCCTTGTTGAACCTCATGAGATTTCTTTTGGCCCAATCCTCCAATTTGTTTAGGTCCTTCTGTATCCTATCCCTTCCTCCCAGGGTATCTACCACTCCCCCTAGCTTAGTGTCATCTGCAAATTTGCTGAGGGTACAATCTACCCCCTCTTCCAGATCATTAATGAAGATGTTGAACAAAACCGGCCCCAGGACTGACCCCTGGGGCACTCCACTTGTGAGCAGCTGCCAGCTAGACATGGAGCTATTGATCACTACTCATTGAGCCCTTTGCTCTAGCCAATTCTCTATCCATTTTGTAGTCCATTCATCCAACCCATACTTTTTTAACTTGCTGATAAGAATAGTGTGGGAGACCATATCAAAAGCTTTGCTAAAGTCAAGGTATATCACATCCACCACTTTCCCCTCATCCATAGAACCAGTCACCTCTTCATAGAAAGCAATCAGGTTGGTCAGGCACAATTTTCCCTTGGTGAATCCGTGTTGACTGCTCCTGATCACCTTCCTTTCTTTTAAGTTCCTTAAAATGGATTCCTTGAGGACCTGCTCCATTATTTTTCCAGGGATTGAGGTGAAGCTGACCGGCCTATAGTTCCCTGGGTCCTCTTTCATCCCTTTCTTGAAGATGGGCACTATATTTGCCTTTTTCCAGGCATCTGGGACTTCCCCCTGTTGCCACGAGCTTTCAAAGATAATAGCCAATGGCTCTGAAATTACGTCAGCCAACTCCCTCAGCACCCTTGAGTGCATTGCATCTGGCCTCATGGACTTGTGTATGCCCAATCTTTCTAAATAGTCCTGGACCTGTTCCTTCAGCACTGTGGGATGTTCACCTCCTCCCCATTCTGTGCCACCCAGTTCAGTAGTCTGGGAGCTGACCTTGTCTGTGAAGACAGAGGCAAAAAAGGCATTGAGTACCTCAGCTTTCTCCACATCCTCTGTCACTAGGTTGTCTCCCCCATTCTGTAAGGGGCCCACACTTTCCTTAATCTTCCTCTTGTTGCTAACATACCTGTAGAAACCCTTCTTGTTCCCCTTCACATCCCTTGCTAGCTGCAACTCCAATTCCGCTTTGGCCTTCCTGATTTCATTCCTGCATGTTTGAGCAGGATTTTTATAATCCTCCCTAGTCATCTGACCAAGCTTCCACTTCTTGTAAGCTTCTTTTTTGTGTTTAAGATCACCAATGACTTCTTTGTTAAGCCAAGCTGGTCGCCTACCTTACTTGCTGTGTTTTCTGCACATCAGAATGGTTTGTTCCTGTGCCTTCAATAAAGTTTCTTTAAAATACAGCCAGCCCTCTTGTATTCCTTTCCTCCTCAAGAAGTTAAATCTCTGTGTACATGGTTATGTGTTGATTTGCAGACACATCCTGTTTTGGCTTGAGATTTACCTTGAGAGTTTACCATATGTGGAACCTGCCATTTTTAATCTCTTCAGGGCAGGGACAGTGTCTTCATCAGTATTTGTATAACATCTAGCACAACAGTGTTTTGAGCCGGACAGGTCTTTGGTCTTTAATGTAATATAAATATTGTAGCATCAAAGATTTCTGACTAAATGAGGCAAGTCAATATTGTCCAGAGGGTTTCACTGCAAAGTTCAAGAAACTGAAGTTAAATCTATTCATTTCCTTCTTTTTAACAATGCCTTAAGTTCTAGTGACTGGACCGCTACTGTGATGAAGCTCTGTGGGAAAGGTGATGCAGTTCCCAAGCCATATGATGTTTTCAAGTCTAAACTCCCTTACTTCCACCCTTATGGGACCACCACCCTTTGCGTGTTCAGTTCCTGATGCCTCCCACATTCTGATCCCAATGTGACTGAGAGCACTCTATATAGTCTTTGGAAATGAAGATGCTTCTGTGCAGGAGAAGGAAGATCACCTATGTGCACTGGTTTTGTAGAATGATCTGGTCCTATGTTAATAAGTAGAAAAGACTAATCCACTGCAGATAAAGGGTTTGTAATTTATAATTGTAATATATATGATGGACAGTGCACTAGCATTTAGTGAATGTCACTACTGCAATAGCCTCAACAACCGCTCAATTCTGAAAACGAATAAGAAAAATACTTTGATTTAAGAGCAATGTATCAGTTTCTATAATGAGATTATTGATGCAAGTTATGCTCGTCACAATTCAAATTTACAATGTACATTTGTTCATTCTACAACATAAGAATTAAGTCCATTAGACCTTTACTTTTTATGTAAAGTCATCCTATTCCATATAATTATTGAATTGTGCAAATACAGTTCCTAACTTAAACACATTTAAAAGTTATTATCATCTAAAACTTCCATTTTCAGCCCAAATGCACTTGCTTGAGTTTAATAACTCTGAAACTACTGCAGTAATAGGACTTGAATTTTAGAGTTTTTAATATGAAGAATTAATGAACAAACAGATATATTAATCACCAGTGGAACATTTTCTGATTTGGCATGAAAAGACTGGCCAGTGAAGTTCTAACTGTAGTGCTGTTATGATTGATCATTAGAGTTTTATGTATAAACCTTTGACATAGAGGTCATGCCCAAATTCTCTGGCCACTTTTAAAAAGTCTCCAATCATTCCCCTGTCATCCTACAGCTGAAGGAGGTGCTACAACAGGGAGCACTGAAGGCGAATAAATGCATCCACAATACATGCATCTGAAGCAGCATCCTCTCTTCTCCAAAGAGTGCATGTGGAAGGGTTTTTGCACAAAACAGGGGAAGTGGCTTTACTGTACTGTGGAGAAATGCAGGGATAAAGCAAGCTGCAGCTACTTTCTACGGAATTCTCTCTGCCACACAGAGAATGTCTGTTGGGCTTTCTGCATTTAACTTAATGTGTAGAGCAGAATTAACTTTTTTTGCACCCCCCTCAGAATGAGGGCTGCTGCTCAGATGCTGAGTTATGGTCTGAGGCATAATGGCCCCCCAGCAGGCTACCAAAGGTCAGGAGAGTTCATAGAAGCTGTGCAAGAGGGTTTGATTCTCTGAATGACTGGAATTTCCATTGAAGATCTTGGAGGTAGCACTCCCTGCCTCCCCCACAGATCCAACTCTCTTTATTGGGGTCTTCTTCAAATATTACCTCCATAAGATCAACCCTGTAATGTGTTTTCTCATGCCACCCTCCCCCATGGGTATTTCTGTTGGAGGGTACAATCTAAGTTATAACTTGCAATAAATTCTTACTCAAAACGTAGTAACCCACAACAGTACCTTTTTTGATTAATTATGTCGCTGGGAGTATTGAAATTAGAAATTTGGAAAGAATTTATACTTGACTTTATAGTGTCCCAGTTGTAAAATCTTTTTTTTTTTAAATCCATTTAAATTATATTTGCCCCAAGCAGTGATTTTTGGAAATCTCTATATTGTCAATGGATTCCTAATAAGCTATGAAGTAAAAGATGTACATTCTTGTGAATACTAACAAAGGTAATATAATCATCAGATATTCCGAAGAAAGTTGAGGTGAACTGAAGCTACCAGAGTTCTTTCCATACGTGACTGTTGGTCTCATTCACAGATCTATGTAACATTCTAATCCAGTTTCTTTGAACTGTTCTGAAAGTATACATGCAAAACAGACCTTTTTTATCCTTCTGCTGCTTTTTTATTATTGAATTTGATGCCTTTGAAGGGGGCTCAGTTGACTACCCAAGATAACTATTAATCCTTAGAAAAAATAAATAGCAGGCAGCTGCCATACAAATTTACCCTAACAATTCCACTAATGTGTCTCAACTTTGAACTGCGGAAAACCCTAGAGGGCAGAAGACAATTCCATGTCTAGGCCCAATTCTTGCTACATTGCTTGACATTGTCAATAGGGTGGCTGAAGTTGGTGGTACTTTATGTAGCTCAACAGGTTTTAGGATAACTCATGTACCTTATTCCATCAAAAGGCTTCTACATTTTCTGAAGGGATGTGACTGAATCTTTTCAACATGTGAAAAGAACTTTTTTCCAAGGAATTAATTTCTTAATAGGAGTATTTTCCTCAGTCCAGCTCATTGAAATCTTTCAGAATTGAAAGTCTGTTGCCTCCAATCCTAATTTGTGCTTTTTTAGCACTTACTATAGATGTTATTTAACTACTATATTTGAGACTTACATGGCTTCCATAATAACCAAAACATCAGTGTTTTTCTGTTTCAAAGCAGCTTCAGCTCTTCACTAGAATTATGGTTGGTTAAAAAGTTAGCTCCTGTTTAAATCAGTGAACCATTCATAAACTAATCCTGATTTTAAATCAATGTATTCTTCATTGTAAATACCAGTGTTCAATAAATAGTCTGGACAAAAATTTTCATATTCTAGGTAGTTTTGTGAACTGCAGTCTACTTTTTATCTGTATGTGTTGACTTTGTGTGGTTAGTCCTGTAAATCACAGTTATTGTTTCTGCTCCCTGGTTGGATGAGTGAAATATTTTAAGCAGAAGAATGACAACTAATGAATATTCACTTCCCATATAGGATTGGACAAATAACTGATTTTGTTTTGTGTGGTGGTCAAACCACAAAATCCCCCCAAATTTATTTTTGATTGACCTGAAACATTTTTAATAGAGGAAAGGGTTCTCATCAAAATAAAAAACAAAACCTAATTTCAAGCTGAAAAATTGTTTTATTCAACCTAAAATAAAACAGTTGTTTAGTTTTTTTAGGTGTCTCTCCCCTCCTCCTCTTTTTAGGTAAATCTGCCCAATTTCAAAAGAAAACCATTTCAAAATGGAAAGGTGAAATTTTTCCTTTAAAAATGTCAAACCAAAACTTTTCAGCTTTCAGAATTTCCTCTCAATTTTATTTGGCTGAATCAAGTTGAAATAGAACTTGTTGAATAAATTATTTGCTGGAAAAAATTAGAACAGCTCTATTCCCATATAAATATTTGGGTTAATATTCATGCCAAAATTCATAACATTTGCAGGATTTGCAATAATTTCATGTGTTTCTGATGGAAGTCCATATACTCATAAGTCCTACTACAAACTGAAGTTTTCTTAGCCACAATAGTGAAGGATTTGGTATAGATAGACTGATAAGTAATGAACTATACATGGTTTTCTTTTTGGTCAAATATGTGCTACATTTTCTTAAACTCTTCATCTTACTCTGATTTTTCAGAAGTTTGTGAACCACAGAAAACATGTTACCTGCTATCAATATTTGGACTTTGTTTCCAAGTAGTCTAATTCAGTTTGCAAACCTAAAACTCCTGACTGAAAGGAAACATCAAAAATATTGCTTCGGAGTGAAATTAGATTTGTAGAATCTATAAATAGAATAAGAATGCAAATGCAGTAACACAGGACCATTAGAAAGAAGTGTAAAGTCCATCAGATGTCCATCATATTAAATATAAAATTTCATGTGCATTATTTAGATCTATTTACACAGCAATTTAAAAGCCCTAACACTTAAAGGAAATTACCTTGTTGTTATGTTTGGTTACTAAAACACATGGAAACATCAATTCTTACATGAAAATTGAGCCTTTGTACAATATTTCTAATGATGGCTTTAAGCGCTTGAATAGTTGTCATTGTTTTCATTTAACACATATGGATTTTCATATCTTCATGATTATTGGTTTTGCAATCACAGGGACAGGTTCTCAGATATCTGACTTTGCACATGCTTCAGTGCATTATCCACTTTCTAATTTGGATCGTTGTACTTGATTTTTAATTACGCATCATCTTATGTTTTTGTTATAGTTTTTGTTACTATTCACAATGTTCATCTTAGTGTATTTGTTTATTGAAAGTACCATGACATTTATTGTTTGAAAAGTTCATAAGAGTTTTGCACAATTCAATAAAATTCCCATCTGTAGTGTACTAACATACCCAGATGAAACTTGTTAAAAATATTTCCCTCACTATATATAACTATGAAGACATGTCCAATAATCATAATAAAAGCCTTACACAAATGTATTTATATACATTGAGGCAATGAGAAAGTTATGAACTAAGTAGAAGCATAATGTATCCCTGATTTGCCCCAGACCAGTTTCAGCATTTTGTTGATTCTGCTGTTAAAAATTTCAACAAGTCTATCCACCTCCTCACCTCACCGATCAATAAGGCTCT
The DNA here is from genome assembly GCA_007922155.1 of Mesoclemmys tuberculata. NCBI lineage: Eukaryota > Metazoa > Chordata > Testudines > Chelidae > Mesoclemmys > Mesoclemmys tuberculata. The sequence goes on from ML675610.1 coordinate 65,928,809, forward strand.
TTCCTTTCCTTTCCTTTCCTTTCCTTTCCTTTCCTTTCCTTTCCT
>ML675610.1:65928863-66019304 GCA_007922155.1 Mesoclemmys tuberculata
CTTTCCTTTCCTTTCCTTTCCTTTCCTTTCCTTTCCTTTCCTTTCCTTTCCTTTCCCATAAGTGGTGCAAAACATAGCTTTAGGTATCATTAATCTGCCTCAGTATCAGATACTTCCATCTTCCTTTCAATTTTCCAAATGCACATTTCACTATCATTCTACAACTACTCAGGGTATAGGTAAACAGGTCCTTTTGTCCTATTCAAATGTCTAGCAAAAAGTTTCATAAACCAGGGAAACAGAGGGTAGGCTGTATCTCCAAGGAGGAATTGCAACGCCATCAGTGTCCTTGGATGTCCTCAGAGCAAAAGTTCCATTTCTTATGGTAGAAAGGACAGAATTTCTAACAATCCTGGTATCACGGACCTTTTCAGAACACCCACATTAATATTTCTCAGCCTTCCATGGTGCTCAGTCAGGCCTTGGGGAACAATGGAGTAACTTCTCATTCCATTAAGGAACTCCAAGACTTGGTGTGTAGTGGGGAGGAAAAATAGACGCATGAGCTCAGCAATGGCCTCAGTACAACTTGGGAACCACAGCCATGCAGAGTATTAACCTAACCTGCTAAGCTTTATGACATTCTGGAGCAGTACACACTTCCATTACAACAGTCCCAACAATTGGTCTACTACCACCAAACTGGCTAGATACTGACCAGTGGTGTACTTCCAGATAGCAATGACCACAAACTTCAGTGCATGGAGGAGAGAGTTCGTGTGCTGCAGCTGTGGTGCAAGCTCTGCAGAGATTTCTGTGCAAATGGCCCTTGACATCCTGAAGTTCTTTAGTTATTGCTTGTCGTCCCAGGTCGGCAGCACTATTCTGTCCCACTGATGAGTGCTCGGTGGCCAATCCCAAAAGCAGAACTCCAATGAGTGAAACTGATCCAGGAAAAGATCAATCAGATGTATCTGATTTCAGTTTTCTCCCCCTCCAGTGTCCAGATTGCCCTCACTCTGAAGTCATTGCACGACTTGCAATATATTTGCAGCAGTCTGGTTGTGTTAATTACTATGAAGATTACAGTGCTCAGCAATGTTTCCGCCATACTGCCTGACAGTGCCAGTTTCCAACCATTATCTCATACCAAGAAGGATGATGGGAAGAAATGAGAAGTTTTAAAGGAATTACTCAGTTGGACTTAAGCTCCAGAATGCCATTGCCTTTTGGTATGGTATCCCACAATGAGCAGTGGGAAATATTCCACAATTCATACAGCCTAGTGACAGACCAAAGGAGCAATGTACCATGAGATGTCTGCCAGAATATTGAGCACTTAATTTGGAACAATACATGGGAAGTAGCTTGATTCCAGTGGGAAGTAGCTTGACTGGAGATAACAATGTGGTATAGATGCACTGTTCATGCAGCAGAAGTTCTGGATCATTTAATGCAGATACAGAAAGCCAGCAACAACTTTCAAGTATAGATATGCCCCAAAGGACAACCTAAGTTATATTGGCTGCAGCAGTCCCACATGGACATTTCCTCCTCTTATCACCTGTGAGGTGGGGAAATATGTGGCTCTTGTGCCTTTTGCTTTGTATTCAACAAAAAACAAGCTGGTGGAAACTATATGGGCATAGTTAGATCTTAGACAACTGTTTATTAAATATGAACAAACAGGATTTGCAAAACATAGTGTAACACTTCTGCCAGGTGTCATAGGCAGCAACAAATGCTGGGTTCAGTATCTAGGGTTCTTCTTAATGATATAAAACAGAATCAGCTCAAGGCCCCACTACAGTAATCTGGGAAAATTAAGCACTATCTCTGGGCACCTTTAAGATGCAGTACTTCCCTACTTGAAAACTGTGGGTATAACCAAAAAAAAAAAATCCCAACCCAACCATTTATTAAAAAAGAATACACAGAATTAACTTGGGAAAGTAATCTGAAAGTATGCTACCAATAACTAGCCTTATCTCCCTGCACACACATAATATTTTGATCGGTGTCCTTCTGGGATCCTTGAAACAGGTCGAGGACAGAACATCTGTCCCCACTCTCTCTGAATCTTACTTGGATCACTCCCCCCTCCATAACAAGGGAGGTAAAATTAAGGTGATTCCTCTCAATCAGGGAATGCTACATGCAGTCCTGCTGCCCTTTACTCAGACAATAAGGATAAAACCACTTTATTGCCCTGGCATTCCAGAATGGATTTTCAAATGTTTTTAGTAAAGCTAACGTGAAAGTTATCGAATACGTCAGGGTATAATGCTTAAATCATCCAAACGTACAGTTTGGTTTAGAAGTAATAAAATCCATATAGGACATAATAACAATATCCCAAATTAAGGTTGATAGATTTAAAAATAAAGTTAAAACATTAGCATCCAAATATTGGGGTACCTCACTCAGAGAAAAAATATACTCAGAGTAGTTTGCTGAAAGCAAATATAGCAACGAGTATAGATACAATCTATCAGACACGTGTTTCAATTACTTTCCTGGTTTCACTTCTCTTGGGCACCCTGGCTCCTTTCTCCTGGTATTGCTGATGTCCAGTGATATATTCTAAATAGATGTCCCATGACCATGAGTTGTCGCATCAGCTGAGCTTAACTCTCACTGATTCTACATTCCTGCAACACTTGCTTGTTACTGGTATCCAATGCACCCAGGGCACTGAGAATCAGTGTGTGTGTTTGAACCTTGTAACCCCTACTTTGCAAGGCATCAGCCTTATTTCTCCATATTTTGAGCTTGGGTGTTGTGGAAGGCCAGGGTCCTGTTCTCAAAAGGAACTGTGATGTCCACCCTGAGGATCCTGTTCCTCGTTAGGTAAGACGATATCTGATTGCAGTTGACTGTCTGTTCCAGGGATAGAAGTGAATTTTAATCCATCATAACCAAAATTGATCACTTTGGTAACACAGATCTGTCTGAAGCTCCTCTAGGCAGAGTAGGTGTTTCTATGCATATACAGTTGGCTCCTCAGGTATTTTCTCCAAGTTCATCCCTAGATGTCAGGGGAGAGCTCATGCAGACCCTGTTTTATATCAGATTACAGTAAATCCCACAAGGAATCACCAACTATTTAAAATGGATACTGCTCTAGTCCATCTGAATATATCCATTGCTCAGCTATCCCCTTAAGTAGGTTTTGGGGTTCAAAGAAATCAAAGTTCCAGCCAAATATCTGAAAAAACCTTGTGCAAGAATCTGAGAACACCTTTTCCAAGAAATACTTAGGTATCTTAATCTGTGGTAAAAAGAAATCTTAAACAGATATTGAAGAAAATTGGAGAGGAAAATGATCCTGATACATTTGGAATGTAAGAAAAAAAATGTCACTTCATCAAGCATTTCTCAACTAAAGCTGGTCACATTTTCCTGTAGAATGTATTTTTCCATTGTCAAATGAAATCGGTGTTTCACAGGAAAGTATTAATTTAATCTTCTGGCAGGAACCATGGAGGTTCCTTCCAGAACCTGGTTTCCTTCCAACTTGCCCACATTCGCAGCAGCCTGCCTGGTGGGCTGCTGCAAAGCCAGGAGCCCAGCAGCCCTAGAGTGGAAAAAGAAGCCTGGGAGCACTGGCTCAAGCTGGGGCTCCTATGGGCTCCAGACTCCCTGCCACAGAGTGGGAGTCTAAAAGCCTTAAGTTTCCAGGGCTGTCAGGCTCACAGTTGCACAGCAGGGAGCCCAGTATCCCAGGGAGCTCTATTAATTTTGTTATGAAATGTCACTTCATTTTTAAATGAAATTTCAGAATTCTCATTCCCTGGGGAAATGCAGGGTCACATTCCTACACAGAATAGCTTATTTATTTATTTCCCAAGGAACAGGAATTCCAGGTTCAAATCAGCCATATTGTTTACATGAGCACCATATTATTTTGCCCATTCCTGTTATCCAAAGGAAATAAGAAATATTGCATCAGCTTGCTTCAGTTCTGAGTATTACATATATTAAGCAAAAGGTAACCTCCTAAGATTCTAGTACAAAAATCTGAGTTCATTGATTTGTGTAGTCATTAGCAATTACTTTGTGAATGGCATTCAACAGAAAAGGGGTCAGCTTGTTGAAGGGAGAGTGGAACTTAATGTCTACTATTTAAAAAAAAAGGCAGATGTTCCATCTGTAAAACATTATGCAAGTTGAAGCTTGAATGGATGGCAGGTGAATAAGGATAATTATTCACCATCATTACCTTTCCTGGAATGATATAAGTTCTTTTGCAGCTTTATAGTCTATCTATAACACTCTGCTCTGCTTAACTATTGGTTTCCACACAAGCAAACAATCATATTTTCCTACATTACTTTTATCTGCAATTAATTTGGGGTGCCTTACTCTCAGCTGCAATCTGGCATTTAAACATACTCAGATAACCTTTAGCATCATAATGCTGACTAGGTGGATCCCTCCATTAATTGTGAAGCTGACACTAGCTTTTTTCACCCTCTTAACTTCTCCAGTGCCCATTAGGGGCAGGAGATTTTTGAAATCTAAGTCCACCTCTGTGTTAGTGAAACTCATGTTAGAAAGAGAACGGGGAGTAAACAAGAAGTGAAGATGCGGTAGCAAAAAAGATAGGTTACATATGAAAGAACAGTTGTATAACTAAGAAGAGAGAATCAGGCTGTGGAACAAGGTACAAAAGAGGTTATGGGATCACAGAAGACAAGACTAAACATTTGTATGTAGGGAGAATAAATGGATCTGGACATGATGCTATTTTTTCTGGCCTGATATCTGGTCTGTTATTTTCATGTGGAATGTCCAAGGCAATGGACAAGATGACCCAGTTCTTACCATATAAAAAAATAGTACCTCCATCACAAGGGTGCTGTGAGGCTGTAGTTATTACTTTGGCTCGCCTTAAAAGTCTTGGTGGCCTAGATGAAGAACTTTCTTTTGCCTATACTCCATTTGAAAGAAAAATTAAAACCATAAACTAGAAACCTATAAAATAAATTATTGAGCTCTTCCTTTAAAACATAGACTGCATTGTATGAATGTGAATGAAAAACAATGTACTTTCCTGCTAAGCCTCTGCTTTCTCTTTCTTTCCTTGTCATTTTTAATTCCCTTCTTATTCATCTTCTCTCCTCGTTCTTTTGTTTCCACCACACAATTTTGTTTCTTTATGTTTCTGTCCTTTTTTACCTTCATCCCCAGATTCCTTCTATTTTCTGTTTTCTTCCTCTGTCTTCTACTGTTTTTGCTTCATGTGCCCACCTATTCTGTTTCCTTCCCTAGGTATTACTTTATAACTTGCCACTTCCCTCGGACTGCCAGTTGCTTCCTTCTGTACTCTGTGTCCTCCACTCCTTTTTCATACCAGCTACTGATACCTGGTTTCACAACTTCATGCTCCAGGAGATGAATTATCACTGGTCAAAAGGTCACTGCTCCCAAACATCTGCTTCCTCAGACCTAAGAACTGGATAGGCCAGGAATAGCCAAACTAAGGCTTGTGAGCTGCATGAAGCTCTTCTACAGTTAAAGGGTGGTTCGCAGAGCCCCCTTTGCTGCCCCATCCATTATCCATCTACCAGACTGTGATGGGGAGCTCAGAAGTGTAGTGGGGCTAGAGGATTCTACCCAGTGGGGTGGGGATCTTGGAGGGTCAGTAAATTTGGCCAACGCTAGTATAGGCCTAGTATAGGCTGCCAGGTGGTTGGGATGTGTTTCCCAGGAATAGGAATGCTTTCTTAATAGCTCTGATTTCCTAGAGGTGACTCCCTATTCAGCCCAATGCCCCTGGGCAAAGGATCCCGACCAGGGGTGCAGAACTTCTAAGTTGTCTGCCCCACTCGTTGGAGGTAGATCTCAAGTCCTGCCAGCTACCACCTTTATGCAAATAGAATGGGTCTTTGGCTGGTGAACTGATTCCCACAATTAGACAGGCACCTTCCCAGCTCTCCACATCTGGAGATGGGCTCTCAATCACGGGAAGCATTGCTAATACAGAGAAAGAGCGGGATATCATACAAGAAGATCTTGATGATCTTGTAAACTAGAATAATAGAAATAGGTTGAAATTTAATAATGGAAAGTGCAAGGTCATGTACTTAGGGACTAATCACAAGAACTTTTGCTCTAAGCTGGGGATGCATCATTTGGAAGTGACAGAGTAACGGAAGGACCTGGGCATATTGGTTGATCACAAGATGACTAAGAGCAGCTGTAGGGTGCAGAAGAACATTGTGATGCGAGGACAACTTAGCATGGCAAGACTAGACCCTAGAAATCCAGATCAGACTATGAGCAATGATAGGCCTCTGATGGGAAACAACCTAGAATGGAAAGCCCCTAGAGGGAATGCGGAACTAATCTTTTGCTTGTTTTTATATTGAGTAGTCTTACCTTGAATAAAATATCCTAACCATGCATAAAAGCCACTGAGATAAGCAGCAGATAAGTAACCGCAGACCGGCAGATGATTAACTGCAGGACCAGTTTAGACATGGGAAGGTCAGCTTCTCAGTTTTAACTGTTGATTTAGCCACCAGTAATTAGTAGCCAATAGACTAATGAAAACAAGTTATAAGGTCCAATCTTTAAAAGGGATTGAGAGTTAGGTATTGTTTTGCTAGGTAGAATTCATTGTTAAGCCTTGGGGAAAAGGGGTATATTAGCTACCCCTTTGGAACCTCCTGGAGAGACTCTCCATGGATCTTTCAAGGCCTTATCGGATGCCTCAAGCAGGTCAGTTCCCTGGTTGTGACTCACTAATATGGTGGATGATGGGTCTCCCCACCCTTTTGTTGTTGGAAGGTGCTTTTCTTCCTATGTTTTGGGATTGCGGTGGTGTGTGGCTGCTATTGCTATTGGTTTTAAAGCCATGACATTGCTCATTACCTGATTGTGTTAATAACTGTCCTTCTTGTCTACCAGGTGATTATGCTGGTATTGGAGGTGTTTATAGCACAGCTTGTTAAATTACAAACTAAATAAAACAGCATATTTAGAGTATTTTCCTTCTCCGGATGCTCTCTTTTTCGCCACTGAGATCACAAATCACGAACCCTCTGCCCCTGCAGAGCACAGCAGCCAATGTGATATGGTCGTGAAAAAAGCTAAAGCAGTCCTAGGATGCATCAGGCAAGGTATTGCCAGTAGAGATAGGGAGGTGATAGAACCGTTACACAAGGTGTCAGTCAGACCTCTTTTGAAATGCTGTGTGCAGTTCTGATCTCTCATGTTTAAGAAAGATTAATTCAAAGTGGAACAGGTGCAAAGAAGAGCTACGAGGATGATCTGAGGAATGGAAAATCTGCCTTATGAGAGAAGACTCAAAGAGCTTGGCTTGTTTTGTTACCCAAATAACAAATATCACAGGATCTTTTTCAGGGGATAAGGCAACAAGCCATGTTTATTGGGAATACAGAAATTTGTTAATAGTATCAATGGTGCAAATACCAAGAAAATAGTATAAACACTATAGCAATATTGTACTTTACTTAGTGAAATAGTATCAGTAATGCAAACACTAGGAAAACAGTATTAACATTGTATCAATACTACAATTACAGAGATTCTTGTTAATAATAAAATAGACTTTGTTGATACATGTTTCAGTTGGTACTTCCATTCACTCTCATACACTTTGACAGGCATACACAGGCAGGGAGACAGGCAAACATACATAGGGGTCTCACAGACATTATAGTTATCAGCCTCTAGGTGCTCGTGGTAGTCCCTGCCAGGTGTCTGTAGCACGAGGGTGAGGAGCAAGGTTCTGCTGATGTGCACTGGTATTCCTGGCTGGTGTGATGATGTAGACCCGAACCTCCAGCCTTCATCTTCCTGTCCCATTTTATAGGGGAAGGACCCCGTTTAATTCTCTGGGTTTTTGCTCATGCATCTGCATTTGGTGTGATCCTCAATCACCCACATTGTTGCAAGCCTGATCAGATTATGGTCTTTGGAGTGGGCTGACTCCAAAGGTATCACGGTGGACTCCTCTTTGGCCAGTTGAGTGGTTAAAGCTATTATCTTCACTCCTTTCTTCCTCCCTCAAATGTTTTAGGTGAGGCTGGTGTTTTCTTGTCTGGTTCGACATCCCTTACTGAGACCATTTGTTCAATCACTCTCCCTGTCTGCACCCACCTCAATTGCTTAGCCATTCACACTTCAATCACTCGGTGCCAACTCCTCCATTTGTTCTATGGTTAAGGTGGCTATGTGCCCATGGTTTCCCTTAGAGATAATGAGATCCTGCTGTTGGAATCCAGAGTGCATGGGTCCCAAATCCAGTTGCAAAAGTAACCCACTGGGTAAGTCAATAATAACATTATTCTTATACAACCAATCAGGTCCCAAAATTATATCGGTAGTCATGTACCTGGTCTGAATTAGGTCTCCGGTAGTGGGGAGTCCTTGCACCGAGAAGGGGACCTGTGTCCACTCCCATCCAGTACCTGCATCCCCTTCAAATGTCTGGAAAGTGACTGGTTTACACCTGGTACCTGCTGTTGGGGGTTTTTTAATGAGAGATACCGTGGCTCCAGTATTAATCAGGGCTAGTATAGGAGCTGTATTACCCAATTGAACATGCATGCAATGTCTCCCTCCTGGATCCCAAGGGAGCTTGCCAATGAGCCTCCATTGCTGTGCTCCCTTTGTATTTTGGGGCTCCATGCTCAATGGGCCTCCTTAATGGGTAGGCTCCAGGAGAAGTGGGAGAGACTGAGGTGGAGCACTAGGGGAAATGCTTGTGACATTGTGTGGTTGTGTCTGTAGCCACTGGGCTTCCCTTAATAGGTCTTTGGTAGGGGCCTTATGCCTTCTGCCCATATCTTCCCCATACTGGTGGAGAAGTCACCAGGCTAAGAGGTGGGCTTCAGAATTAATTACCTCCTCTGGTGGGGTCTTACCCTGACTTCTTTCCCCTCAGAGAATGTTTCTGTATATGGCTGCCCTCTGGGTCTCCACTGAGCATTCCTTTCTGTACCTGAATGATTCCTGTACTCATCCTTGTGGGGTCCTGAAGCGTATCTGTTACTTCTTGCATTTGAATATGTTATTGGAGCCACTGCAGCTATTACTTCTCTTTTTATCCCAATATCAGCTGGCCCCATGTGTTGAGTGATTTGGGATACCCTGTTCCGCAGGTTCCTTAAATTGGTCGGTTCTTCCTCACCCCAGGCTCCAATCCGAAGTGAGTAATGGGATAATAGCGATGCCGCACAATCTCTCAAAGTGCCCAGTGTGAAGCCAATTATCAATATTGTTGGCATCGCCTACTTGGACATTGCCAGCTAGTATCTGTATCAGTCCTCCCTGATTTAAGTAACTATCTGGGTCTTCATCTGTTTCTTGTGCTGTCATTACTTCTTGGGCTTGCAAAATACGGTGATCCACAAGGTCCCCCAAGCGAGCGAACATGGTCAAAGGGAAACCTACTTCCCTGGTAACAATAAAAACTAAGCTGTGGCTATCTGGGCAGGCTGCAGCCAACATTAATCTGCGGGCCTCCTCACTGTTCAAATTTTCCTGAGAGATAATTTGGAATGCCCAACAAATCCAATTAGTAAAGTTATGTTTTCTTAAGGGACCAATGTGTGCTTTCAGGGCTTGAATGTCTGAAACAGACAAAGGAACCAAGGTTCTGGTAGTTATTACTACAGCTCCATCCTGGTCCACGGTACGGATGGCAGTCTGAGTAACAACTGCCACATCCGCTTGGGAGGGTCTCAAACTGGGATCTAAACACAGGTCTATGTCATTGCATAGTGGCCCCCCCAATCTTGTTCAAATGCTAGGGGTTCTGTTCCCCTCAATCCCAATTACCTGCGGTGATGGACGCAATTTGTCGGGTTGCGAACCCCAGCTTTTGTTTTAACTGGGAGATCAAGGATTCACATCTAATATGATTCCCTGTTCCATGGTCAATTTCTTTACCATTCCCTGTAAAATTTTATTTTCATTGTCCGTCACCTCCTTTAATGTTACTGTTTTTTCCAATTCTATTTCTTTTGTTTTTCCTTCCTGCAAGAATTCCTGCAAGGATTTTAATTGTCTCTGAGTCCCTGTGGCAGCTGCCTTCCAATATTCTGCTTCTGAATGAGTTTTATCTAATGTTTCCTCATGAGACATTATTGTCTCCTTGGCTTCAGCCAAACACAGATAAGAATCATTACATGCCAACCACAGAAGCCAGACAGCAGCCAGATCTCTTTTTGCAGTGCTAGAAGTGTTGTATACCACCAAATATTGGGCCAATTTATCCTCTAGACTGGAAATTGTGTGGATGTCTGCTAACACTTGTCTCGGTCATGGATTGAGACCAAATTTTTGCAAAGCGGAGGAGAAGGGAGTCTCATCTCGTATAAATGGCAGAGAGGTTGTATTTTAAATTCCACCCCTGTAGGTGGGCTTTTGGTTAGTTTTTTCTTAAACATAGTCAGATTTTTGTCAGTCCTCTGATTGCTGGCAACTGGTTTCTTATCCCAGGGGACTGAAAAAATACTTTGTTACTGCACAGTGGATTTCTAATGTGCTTTGATTTGGGACAGTTACCAAGCCCTGTCCGAGGCTCTCCAACAGACACGCACACAGGCGCCTGCACTGTTGGTGAGACAGCTACCAAGCCCTATCTGAGGCTCTTCAACAGGCATGCACATAGGCTCCTCCACTACTGGAATAGACTTATTTCATTGGATGTGCACCCCTCAATGTTCACAATAACCATGGCATGCTTACCATTTCCCCCTTTGCATTCTCCACCAATTAATGTTATCCAAATAACAAATATTACAGAATCTTTTTCAGGGGATAAGGCAACAAACCACGTTTATTGTGAATACAGAAATTTGTTAATAGTATCAATGATGAAAATACCAAGAAAATAGTATCAACACTATAGCAATATCACTATTGTGCTTTACTTAGTGAAATACTATCAACAATGTAAACACTAGGAAAACAGTATTAACATTGTATCAATACTACAATTACAGAGATTCTTGTTAATAATAAAATAGACTTTGTTGACGCATGTTTCAGTTGGAACTTTCATTCACAGTCATACACACTGAGAGGCACACATAGACAGGGAGACAGACCAACATACATAGGGGTCTCACAGATGTTATAGTTACCAGCCTCTAGGTGCTCGTGGTAGTCACACCAGCCAGGAGTACTGCTCCTCACCCTCATGCTACAGTCACCTGGCCAGTCTTTAAATCATTGTCTGAGGACTTCAATAACTCAGACTTAGGTTAGGGGTCTATTACAGGAGTGGGTGGGTAAAGTTCTGTGGCCTTCATCGTTCAGGAGGTCAGACTAGATGATCGTAATGGTCCTTTCTGACCTTATAGTCTATGGTTCTATGTACAGGGATTCCCAACCACTCTACTCTATCCTGCACTTTTGGAGATTTTTTTCCCCTGGGACAAAGATTTACTAGTCTTGTGTTCAATCCTGCACCCTTGGGAGATGTACTCTCAGCTAGGCATAGAGATTATTGGGCAATGAATATTTCAACAATATTCAAATCAATATTTTATTTCAACAATGAAAGAGCAACCCATGGGATTTCCAGGGAGGTCCCTGCCCAACTCATATCCCTATAGCCATATCCCTGAGGCCCCAGGCCAGTGTCAGAAGTAACCAATTCCAGATATGCACTTTTCACAATTGAGCATGCAGAGGATTGTGGTTCTTATCATTCTATAGAGCATAAAATTCAAGAGGCAGGCATTGTTCAAAGTTCCTTCAAGCTTCGGGGCGGACAGCCTCTTCCTAAACTACCAGGAAGTATCATTAAAAGAGAAATGAAGAGTTTAGCACAGGGGGGTTGTAGGGTATTTTCTGATATATTTCTTAGTTTTCTCTGTAAAAAGGTAATATCATAGTCAATTTGTATTTGAATTATATATAGATATCATCCATATGTACCTATTTCTTGTTAGTCTTTGTAAAATCTGTTGTGAGTCAACTGTTTTTGTTGTTGTTGTTCTTTTAAAAAGTCCTTAAAATCCCTTGCAAAGTCTATGCTACAGAGCTAGAGAATGAAAGGCTAACATTATATTTTTCAACTCAATATGTTCCTTTGCTTGAAAATGTAACTGATCTTTGACAGTGATAAATTAGAATTGTATAAGAAACTGTGCCACTTAGAGTAGCTGTGATGAAGCCTACATAAAAAGGCAGCATTATATCAAAAGCACTCACTTCAGGTGAAGTTTAGATAAATCTCTCCTGAAAGGTTGATTCTCTTATGTAGGCAGGGGGAAAAAAGCCATCTCTGACAGCCATTAAACAGAAAGGGTCTTCAGAAGAAGAAGAACTCCATAGGCAATAACTTAAATTCCATTTCAATACCTTCCGCAGTCTCCTAATTATTAGCATTTATATCATCACAGATATTTCAAGAAGAGCAGCTTAACAAAGAGTCTTTTTAAAGACACTACCTGACTGTTTGCATAGTGTATTAAAAACAAACCAAAAAAAAAAAAATCCTCTGGTTTCCTGGAGGGAGATTTGTAGCTGCGAAAAGTTCAGATCAAAATTGTTTTGTCAATGCTTTACGGGATGAATGAATCAATACCAGCTCATCTTGTGTTTTCTTTCTTTTTTTTTTTTTTTTAATTAAAAGTCTGAATTGCTGGGATGTATTTTATACCCACTCCATGCTATCCTAGGTAGGGAAAGACAAGATTATTTGGGGGAAGAAATAGAAAAATCTGTAATTTGTTGTCAGTTTGCAAAGAGAAGACACTGAGAGATCTTTAATTATCTCACATACAGTCTGCAGATATGTGCGCAGTTTTGGTGATTTGTCCATGCAGTCAAATGAGTAACAACCAAAAAGACTCTACAAAGTAGCTTCCTACTTATTATCTTCCAGCAAAGGTTTTGAAATAGTCTATTCATGACCATGAATTTTAACTATAGAGAAAACATGCTTTGAGTTAGCAACACAAGAATGTTTCTGATTCTTGGGGAACCCTGCAAGCTTGTGAGTAGACAAATAATGGTTTATAATGCATACTAGAAAGCTAGTCAGCTTATTATGGAAGAACTGTCTCTTTGCCCCCAGTCTGTATGGTACTTAGCACAAAGGGGATTCAGGTCCCAGCTTGAAGCAGCTAAGTAACACAGAAGTAATAATAAAATATTGCATTTATTATATATCTTTGCACTCCCAACTTGTATCCATTATATCCAAAGGGCAGAATAAATGCCAGAGAAAGACAATGTGAATAGGGGGCATGGATATATAAGATTATGCCATAAAGAAATATGAGGCTACTCAAAAATCCTGCTTAATGAGTCTCTTTTCTGTATCTCACTTTGAATTCTGCTAACATTAGAGTTGTTTTTATTACAATGAAGTTATTTGCTGAAGGTAATAAAAGAAAAATATATTGATGGGGTGTTTGTAGAGGCATCTGGGTAGCAAGAACACAGCAATTATCATTGCAACTGTTTCACTCTAAATACAAGCACCTGTCTTTAGATCACTTGTTGAACTAAAGAAAGTCTATACTGCTTGTAGAGAATTAATGTTTGAAAAATTATGTCTCTGTGCCTCCTCCATCTCATTTGCCAGTATTTCCTTCATGCTGTTCTCTTTCCATTGCAGGGTACCCAATCTTAACCAGAAGGGTCTAGGAATGGCCTAGCATAAATGAATAATTTATGCCTTAGAACTATAGAAAAATACACTTAATCTAATATGTTTGGTTTGGGAAATTTCTATCTATCAACTACAACTGACTGTCTGCTACCATTGTGTCTGTTACACTGATGTGCTGAAATTTAATGTTTTTATAGCTTTGCTCTTATCAGCAATATCCTCTGCTCTCATAAAAATGTATCAAATATCTGGTAAGGAAACTATGGATGAACTATTAGATTCTATATAAACTCACATTTTCTGTGAAACATTGAAGTAATGGGGATAGTATCAACCAAACTAGCTAGATATTCAGTAGGAAAATCATCTTTGTTTTGCAAAGATGGAAAGAGATGGAAATGAGTGATGTGGCATGCAATTAACTGAGAAACTCAGAACAGTTTCTGAAACAAGGTGCTCAAGAAGGAGCTACGAAAATTTCCCCCCATTTCCTGCTACATCTGGGTTTTCTTTAAAGATACCCAGCCACGATCTGACCAGGTCTGGCCTTCCTTAGTGTATAGTATGTTATTCAAATAGAAGTTCAGACATAAATTTAAAACACAGAGGACAGAATAATGGTTACACTGAAGTCAGTGTCAAACCTCCAAATGATTTCAATGGGACCAGGATTCCACCCATACTGTACCAAAAATATTCAGGTTGGTTTAATTGTAATTAAGCATTTTCCCTCACAAAATGTAATCATTCTAAAGAATGTAATAACTATTTTGGAATCCTCATAGTCTGATCATGTGTTTTATTCCATACCATATTAGCATGAGATGAAATATCACAATATTTACTATAGAATTTGTGTGATAAAGTTTATTGCACATTATCTGATTTTTAAAATGCAAACTATGGGTAAAATGTAGACTAAAGGGCTGATCTGAAAAATCTCATTTATTGTCATTTTTAATAGATACTTTCAAATTATAGCCTTACTAAAAGCTATCGATATTTATTTTTCAAAAAGAATTTTTATTCTGGACTGGCTTTATACCTCATTTTAACCTAAAATAAAGTGTGAGAATAGTAAGAAATACATTGGACCTGTTTTTGTTGTTCACAGGCTTATGCCTGTCAGTTCATGGGTGTTGTCTATGTCCCAAGTTAGGGCTCTCACTTAATAAAATGTCAAGTCCTTTGTCTTTTTCCCATCCTGAAGATGATATATAATTAATTGGGTAAAGACGGCTATGCCTGCAATATGTCAGACATTTCCTTTCATTTGATTTACTCTATCATGTAGATTTACACCATGAATTACTCATCGAGTAAGCACAAGTATAAATAGAAGTGCAGCTCCAGTAACAAAAGTAGTGGCAGCAGAGAAGCCACGTACATGCCTCCCAGTTCCCAGAGGGTTTGTATTCATCACAATCAGCCATGCCTCCTTTGCCACTACCCTCGCTGCTGTGGCAACCAATCTATTTATGCTCATGCTAGCTTAGTGTAACAAGCAGAAGAATCACATGCCTAGGTGGTAGTGTAGACATAGCCTATGGGTTTCTTCTCAAGGGAGTGAAACCTCAGAAGATTTGTTACCTGCATTGTTTCACTTTTGGGGATTTCTAGTAAATACCCTGCAGTGTCTTTACTTACTGCAGGCAGCATTCTTTATCTTAACCATTTACCAGGAGTACAATCATTTTCAAGCTCATAAGGACATATATAACATTTATTACATAAATACAATAGACTTCGGATATTCCACGATTCCACACACACTGTCACAGTAGCCTACAGTAGCTATAATGCAATAAAGAAAAGGCTTTAAAGGACGGGTGTGATGCATTGCACTGAAAGTGGAGCATATTTCGTACTTTGTTGCTTGAAGAAGTGGACAGGAATTTTTTTCTCTCTCTCGTTTTCATTTTTTTTAACTTTGTTTCAAGGCGACTGCAGCTCACTTCTAAGAGTTTCCTGTGATGGTGACAGTGTGCACACCACACCAGAAATTAATACACCTGTGCTCAGTTCAGGAGTAGAAATAAGGGGAGATTTAGAGGATAGTCCTCCTCTTTGCTACAACCATAGAGTCCTCTTCCTCTCTCTCTTTCTTTCCCCCCTCATCCCCCAGCCTGTGAAAGCACTGCTCTGCAAAGCATTCCCTTTTCTCTTGGTTATGTAGTGAGAGCCGCAGAAGGAACTGATACCCATATGAGGACCTTATGAGTTAGTGAGTCTTTCCCACAAGCGCTTGGAGTACCAACAGAACCCGATAGGGAATAAGAGGTGTACCAGCTGCAAGACCAGTACTTCTTCCTCCCTGAAAATGAAGATCCTTACCTCCCTTCTGATGGGGTAAAAAGGAAGAATCCCTCTCCCCTGTTAACTCCCACT
Source organism: Mesoclemmys tuberculata (assembly GCA_007922155.1). Classification (NCBI taxonomy): domain Eukaryota; kingdom Metazoa; phylum Chordata; order Testudines; family Chelidae; genus Mesoclemmys; species Mesoclemmys tuberculata. The sequence continues at coordinate 65,944,798 of ML675610.1, forward strand.
CCCCTTTTGGGAGGAAAGACTTAAATAACACACAGCACACATCTTGAAAACTTCTAAAATAAAAGAAACCACATGGGGTATTTCACATATTTGTGGGGAATTAGTCCTTCCCACTCATTCTCTCCCACTTTGGCCATCTATTGTTTGTTTTAAACATTCAATATAGATTCAGCATCCTGGTCAAATTCTCCATTCTGGAAGAAATTGGGCCAAGGAACATTTGGGATGTGCCACTACTGAGTTCCTCACGCTGCATACACATGCAAATAGCCACAGTTTTTCTCTGGCTAGTGTCCTGGCATCAAAGGCTGAGGATGCTGTGGTGGTCTCCCTCTGTTCCTAGCTGGTGCAAGGCTGCTGGTACCGGCTGTAAGGAATTAGGACTCTTTTATAGACTGCCCATGGATTCTTCTCCTAGCTGGTATTGCTGTACTGAGCGTTAGGCTAAACCCACTCAAATCCAGTGCTTATTGTATATCGTATGGCACTGAAGACAGCTCTCGTGGTCCTGTTCCATTCATGAGTGGGGTAATGCTGCTGGGCTCAGTGGTATGTCATTTCTGTCTCAACAGCTGATGTTGCTATTGATAGACAAAATCTCACATCAGAAGTTTATCTACCTTTAAGAATTCAGATTATCTCAGGAATGAATGAACTGCTGTCTTCTTCACATAGCTAAAACCAATTCACACTGTTTTCTTCTTGAAAATGGATAATTACAATAAAAGGAAAGTCAAGAATGATATTTACCACATCATAGAATTGAGTCAAAAGAAAGAAAATTCTATGACATATACAGTACACAAAGCCATGTCTATTCAATTAACTATATACTGTCTTCAGGAGGGGGAAAATGCCTTGTTGGCTGGATCAACTTTTTGATGTTTCTTGGAGATTAATCTTTCTACTGTAATGTAACTGACCAAAAGCATTCCTGGTATAACTAGCAACTTCAGTGGAATTACATTAGGGCTGAATTTAGCCCATCTTGTTTTCAGATCTTATTAAATTCAGGCAAAAGCAAATTTGATTCTTTGTTAAGCTATTTCTGTTCTTATCTGATTGTCTTCTATTCTTACCAGATCCGTACCACATAGTAAGATTTTTGCTAGACTGTTTCAGAAACCAGTGTCAAAATCCATCAACATAACAGATATTTAAATAGCACTAGATAGATCAGAGGTTTTCAACAAGGGGAACACGTACCCCTGGGTGTACTTCAGAGTATTGTAGGGGGTATGCAAGAGGATTAGGGCAACTGCTCAGGACCTGCACTTTGGGGGCCCTGCTCCAGACATGGCAGGAAGTGGATGGCTGCAGCCTGCTTCCCAGCTGTGTGCCAGACCAGGCGGCAGCCGGGCAATCATGTACCGATGAGGCCAGCCCCCTGGTTGCTAACCTGAGGGGGGCTCTGGGCCGGCTCTCCATGACTTGCAGCTGGAAACCTGTTGTGCCCCCAGTCCCTGCAGCACATTGTGAAGGGCCAGCCCAGCACCCCCCACAAGCTGGGGGGTGAGGCCGCCCCACCCGAGCCAGTGCCAGGCTGTCGGGCTGGAGTGCGAGAGGCAGGCACTGTGCAGTGAGTAAGTGCGGGGGAGAGTAAGCAGCATGTTCCCACCCACACCAGCAGGTATAGACCCCACCCACCCACCCCCATCCCCAGGCCATCTGGTGCCATCTTTTGGGAGCCAGGGACCCTTCCTGCCCTGCATGGGGATGACACCTGAGGCCTGGGGGGGAGCCAAAATATAGGCTTGGCCCCCGGGCACCAGAGACCCAGGGTATGCCACTGGAGCAAGATGGGAAAACCATGAAGGGGTACTTCAGGTGAAACCTTGAGACCATAGGGATACAATTTCTAAAAAAGTTTGAAAACTCCTCCACTAGATAATAAGAGCACCATAGGCACCTCATCCTAGGACTAGCATTATGGCCATATGCTGCTATGCTAAAGAATAAATTCAACTCTTCCATTTTGGCCTTATGTTAATCAGTTAGAAGATGGAAGCATCTCACATTGCTCTACAGTTATTACCCTCCTGGCTAATTCAGGACCAGTGTTTTATTCTTCATAAAAGGACTCCCAAAATACATTTTTCCTTGTTTCCTTTAGTATCATTATTTTTCTTCATAGGATTTAAATAAAAGGTTATGCTCTGGTACACTCATCCAACCTCTGCTGAAGTCAATGGAATATTTTGTTCTTTTAATGATGTATACATTTAATCTTCTGAGAGCCATTACTGTATCTCTGTGGCTGTTTATCTATTGGCAATAAGCTATGACAACTCAGAGGGAGGCTCACAGAAAAGTAGCCTGCATTACTTAAGCCTGTAGTATAAGCTAATGGCACCACCGACCCATTACCAAAGTTCATTGTGGGATATTAAATGATTTGGATATTGCTCTAGTGATATTTAGGATTTTCGAACAGCACCAATATTCATGCTATGTGGAAAATATATTATTTGATTCAGCCTGTTATATAGTCTTGGGCCCCAATCCAGCAAAGCACTTAATCACAAGCTTATATTTATATGTATGTTTTAAACTGAAGTATGTAAGTTAGTTAGTTAGTTAGTTAGTTAGTTAGTTAGTTAGTTAGTTAGTTAGTTCCCCATTATACCTCGGGCATTTAGGGGATTGATGAAGCTCTTCTACTGTTGTCTGTTTCTGGCAAGTCTGTCAATGGTTCCCCTACTGTGCCCCAGATTTTTCAGCTCAGTTTCTGCAGCTCTTTCCCATGTTGTTTTCAGGTGGCTTCGTTTTCACTTGCTTTCCAGTGGTCCATCTTATTGCAAATCTGGTGATGCTAAACCAACGCTTCCGTGGGCATCCACGTGTTCAATAACTATTTGCTTTTTGCCCGCTAGGGTCCACATTTTTTTCCATAGGTTCTTTCCTTCCCACAGAGGCTGACCATGTATTTGCCACCCCTTAGGCCACCAAGCTGGATTTCATAGGGTTAGCCCTTTGAAAACCGCCCAGCTGTCAGTATAGCTAACTACTTCCGGCCCAGGGTCTTCCCAGCATACCATGGCTACAGCCCACAGTTTCACTAGTTGGTTGGATCTCCTCCCCCCCCGACCCTCTTTCCACAGTACCGTCTTGTCCTGTGGTTGATAGGCCACTGCCCACTACTGTCGCTTGCCATTTACATATTTGGCCTTGCCATCAATAAACCATGCCCTACCTTGTTCCTATGGGGCCAACGTTTTAAAGGGCGGTGCTTCTTAGAATGGAATACATGTTGGGATTATCGGGTACTTCGTAGTCTTGATACAGGGGTTGTCGTTTTGTATCGCCCCCAGTAGCATGAGCTGACTTGCTACGGGCTCATCATTTTTGTCCTCTTTTGCAGGTACCACTTTCATTTTACTAGTGTAGGCATCTGGGCCACTCCCGTTTTGCTTGGGTGTTTTTGTCCCTGAGCCATTTCCCCCGCCCCCCCATGGGCAGTAATCCAAGATTTATTTTACTTAAAATCCACCTAGTTACACAATAAGACTAAAGGGGAAAAAAAACCAAAGAAGTGTTAGCACTCAATTGTTGAAAAAGACTTATTTTCTCATTTTTACCCCACTATTGTAAAAATTAAACTGATTGGAACAGAAATATTGTCCTAAAATTTACACAGACAACATACAGAGCAATACAAACAAGTCACTGTCTGCATGGAGTCCTAGTTTGCACTGACCTTGCAATTGCTCTTTACATAGCCTGTTGTAAAGCTAGGCACATCTCGTTAGGGTAGTAAATTGCATCATCCCCGAGGGGTATACTTGGGCTTGGTAACCCCCTTGGCCCCCGGATCAAAAAGTCGCACCAGGCACAGGATGAGTCCTTCCCCGAGACACTTTCTACTGTTTCATTAGGTCCATCATCTCAGTACTACTAATGAACCACAATTTCCTTGTTAGTCTGGCGCCCAGTCCTGGGGGCCCCTTTGCTGAATTACTTACAGTGGGCCAAGGCTGATACCCAGCCTTGGGCTCGGACAACTTGGCATCAGAGTCGCCCGGGTTTACTTCCCAGTCCAAGCCCGAGGAGGAACTGCCCTTTACTTCCCCTTTCCTCAGTAAGGTCCCAGCTTCCTTCCTGGACAACGGCCCTTAGCCGACATAGTTTCACTGGTTTTTGTCTGTTTCTTCTCCGTCGTGTGTTAACCATTCACACAGTTACAGTTGCACACTTATCCTCCCACTTGGCAGCCTGAATAGTTGCCAACTCTACCACCTCATGGACTACTATCTGTGCGTCTCGAGCCTCAGCCAGATCCTTCTGTAACTGCGCCCAATTAGCCTGTTTTGCCTAGCTCTCATTGTCTAGGGTCCAGATCGCCTTCAGTAGGAGCCATCCCAATTCCCCTGCAGCCTTCTCTTCCATTCCCCCTCTTTATTCCAGCCCGAGTTCAGACATAGATTTCACCAATCCCTGAGGCGTGATCTTCTCCTGTAACTCAGGCCAGGCGAATGGCGCAGCCAACCGATCCACCCACGTCGCCATGGGAAACCACAACCCGGTATTGGGCCACCCTGGGATGTGGTGGCTGTCCGCTCCCTTGTCCCTTTTCCCAAAAAGAGGCATTGTCCTGTCCGCACTCCTCACTTCACCATGATCCTGTTTGTGACACCAATTGTACTCCACTGAAATGGAAGGTTCATGGTTTTAGATCTCAGTGACGAGATAGTATGCAGAAGGACAAGACAGTGCTGCTAAAAAGCTGTTTATTCAGTTACAAGCATGCATTTGAGTTAGGAGCTTACCACAGTCAGGGAGGGGAAGCCCATTTCTCTCCTGGTAAGCAGCTGCCCAGGAGTGGACCTGACACATAGCACCCCGTGCACAGGGTCTAGTGCGAGCTTTAATTTCCTTATGTTATCCCTGTCATTATATAGTTCACTTCGATCTCCTTATTGGTCAGCTTTTAATCCATTTCAGGATTGGACATTGACCCTTGCCTTTTCTTATGTTGGTGCATTTTTGGCATCAAATCAAACTACAAGCAGTGGTTAGTTGTTTACAACTTGAGCTGCTTTCAAACTGCTTTAAACCAGTTTTGTGGTTAGCTCACTTCTGCTTTAGCTTGAATTCATATGTAGGTCATCAGCCCTTGCCTTGTCACTCATCTGTGTTCGTGTTACAATGACTTCTGGCTTCCTACACCCACTTCCCCACTTACCTCCAGTCTTAGGTCCCCTTCGCTGTCAAACCTAGTTTAAAGCCCTTCTTACTAGGTTAGCAAGCCTGTCTGCAAAGATGTTTTTCATGTTGAAACACCAAAACGGTCTCTGGTCTGTCTGCATACAAATTTAAGATTAATGCAGAATTTAAGCATTTTGGCCCTTAATCACTATTAGGGAACACTTCCAAATTATTGACCCAAACAATTGAACCTTTATTTTGCTACTTCATTCCAATTTTAAAAAGAAGAGGACCAAATACTAAAAGATCCATGACATTCATATTCATCTGACTATTAAAAATTACTCTTCATTCACAAGCTTTTGATCCTATATTGACTTTAATCTTCTTGAATTATTTTTTTTTAAATTGCATCATAAATAAAAAGCATTTTAAAAAAATCCATTAAAGATTTTTTTTGTACAGTGATCTTAAGTCCCATATTAAATTATTAATGTATAGCACTATACAAGTGTTTACCAGTAACCCAGTTCAATAGAAGATGGAATCATAGAAATATAGGACTGGAGGGGACCTCAAGAGGTCATCAAGTCCAACCCCTCATGGTTGGGCAAGACCAAATATACCTTGACCAGCCCTGACAGGTTTTTCTCTAACCTGTTCTTAAAACCAGTTATGAGGATTCCACAACTACTCTGGGTATTCTATTATAGCACTAAACTAACCTCATAATAAGGTTTTCTTAATATCTAACCTAAACCTTCTTTGTAGCTGATTATGTCTTTTCCCACCTTCAGTGAACATGAAGAACAATTGATCACCATTCTTTCTATAACTGCCTTTAACATATTTATCAGGTCCCCCTCTCCACCCTCAGTATTCTTTTCTCAAAAGTAAACATATCCAGGTTTTTTAACCTATCTTCATAGGTGAGGTTTTCAAAACTATTTTTTTTTTCATTTTGGTTACTGCGCTTTGGACTCTCTCTAATTTATACACGTCTTTTTTAAAGTGTGGCACCCAGAGCTGTACACAGTACTCCAGATGAGATGTCACCACTGCTGGGTAAAGAGAGACAGTTATCTTCTTTGTTTTAAATTCAACACTCCTGTTAGTATACCCAAGAATGATATTAGCCTTCTCTGGAGTCATGCCTGTTCACATCAGCTCTCAGTTTTGGCTCAGCATCTTCTAAATCCAAAAAAATTCTGTTCTCCTGACTTTGCTAATGTCTTAAAGCTAAGTCTTTTCTTTGGAAGCAGTCAGACTTATTTTCTACAAAGGTCTGCCCTAGTGGAAAATTGATTTTTTGAGTATATTTTCTCTAAATAAATAAAAAATAAAAATCTACCATCCTCCAGACATTCCAAATAGCAACAGAGTGACAAAGTCTAGGTGCCAGCTGTAAATACAGGGATTGCAAAGCTTCAGCATCAAGAGACTAAAGAGTAATAAGAAAGCATCAGAAGGTACAGAACTAGTAAAAACAAGAGATATAAAGCAGGTTGCAGTTGCCTTGAATATGAAGGGAAAGAAATGACAATAAGAGGCTCTTTTATTCTCATCTAGACTCACACATGTTTTATTAGTTTGTTTTTCCATGTTTGTTTGTCCTGGCTTGCTCTAAATATTTTTTCTTTCTAAAGGAATTTTCCCTCTGTTCCAAAAACAATCTGTTTTGTATCTGTGACTGCCTGAATTCACATAGTTAAACTAAGGCCCAGATCCTTCACTCCAGCCAAAGAGTGCACGTGCAGCTCAAGTATGGGTGTGATTATTCACTTCCCCAGACTGGGGATGGCTGTATGTGGATTTGGAATCCTAGTATAATTTAAAACAACCTGATAGTTTCTCTAAGCATTTCTGACTACAAGTGACCCCGAAGGGCAGGAATGAATGTGATATAGGGGATTCTATCTGAATCTAATCTTTTTAGTATTTGACCCACCATCATCATGGTACCTAAAATCCTCATATACAACAATGAATTTTTTGTTGTCTGTGACATAGGACATATTCTCTTCATTTCATTGATGAAGAACAGAGGAACAGACAGATTAAGTGGCTTTCCCATGATAACACAGATAGTCTGTGGCAGAGCTTGGAATTGGCTCCCGGTCTCCTAAATCTTACTCTAGTACTTTAACCATCTTTCCCACCGATCACACCCCTATGCATATCAACAACAGAAGCTGGTATAGCAGCTTCAACACCACTAAGGGATCTATCCATACTGGATTGACACTCTCACGGCAGGTAACATTTTCTTTATATCTAAAATCCATTAACGGCACCTCAAAGAGTCACTGATGCATGTATTTAACATTACTACCACAAGCAGGCCTACGGAGATAAAAGAGTTTGCAGGATCAGGGCCAAAGTGGCCACATGTCACCCTTGGTTCTGTGATTGAATCAGAGTGTGTGCATGTGTGTGTACGCTTGTGTGTCAGTGAGGGGAAAAGAGATGGGGCCAGGGAATGACAAGTCTTTCTCCTCATATCTGTCCTGCAACCTTGAACTTTAAAGAAAACCATACCAACAGCCTGATATGGTATATGAATTACACATCTTCACTGGTAGATACATATTGTGAAGCATATGCCTATTCAAATGTGACCTGATTGTTATTTTCAGAGCATAATTCTGAGATTTATTCTATTCTATTCTATTTACCTCAGTCGCTTAGCAATGAGTCATCTTCTCATTGTCTGGCCTGTATTACTGACGATTCCTCGCAATTTGGTTGCTAATATCTTTATAAGAAAAGAATATCTGCATCTTTTATGCAGGAAAGGAAAAAAAAAACAAAAAACAAAAAAGCAAAGCAATTGCTGTGCTCCTGAGAGCCAGTGTTTTTTTAATAGCACTATTCTAACTTCACTAGAGATGAAGTGAATGTCAAAACTTCAGTTTATTGTCAAATTCCGTTTCCTCATCACTTCCCAAGATCCTAAGAAAATGTCAGCTAAATCCAACACAATCAGAGGTATCCTTGACTGAAAGGCCATAGCATTCTCCCTCAATAAGTTATTAAAAGAACATTTTAGAGGCAATTTGCTCAGTACCTGTGGAAAATTGATAGTTTATACTTCACATGTTCTTAAACAGACTTGGCAACGAGAAAGTGGAGGATAGTGCCAACTGTTTGCAACATGCTGTGGATTGAATAATGTGAGCAGCTTACTTAGACGTTAAATCCATGAGATTTTATATACAGTATTATTTTGTGGAAAGCATGCACAATCTTAGTTTATTGAACCCATGAGCCCCACCACTTAAATGTGATCTGAAAGGAAGAATAGGCAGGGAAAGTTATTACCCTTCAATGCTCCTTTTTGTTGCTGTACACAGATAGCTTCATCACATTCATTAATTTATTTATTGTATTAATTTCCTTAGAAATATCGGGCCCTGGCCTACTTCTCTTTCCTGGAGGACTTTAGTAATCTTTGGCAGCACAGAAGTATTCACATTACAACTGGCATTTAAAACCTGAAATTCCACCACCTGCCTCAACAAGTGGGGAAACTTGATGGGATGGTGGTGGAAGGGTATAGCCCCAGCAGCAAAGCAGAGAGACATTTGTAGAGGGACACAACATAGCTCATCCTCCTCCTTCCTCTAGAGTGTCTAGCACTCATTGGCCAGCTGATGGGGAGGGTGCTGATTGGCCAGAATTCCCTGGCTCCCAGGATTTAGCATGCAATGGTAACCACCCTACCCATCCTGAACTAGAATGGGAGTCAAAAAAGATATTTTTTCCTTCCATTGGCTAATTGGTAGAGGACCTTGGAGTTTTTTGCCTTCCTTGCAGCCTCTTCAAGCCAAAGTTGGTTAAATAAGAATATGCTTAGTACTGAACTGAAATAATTGGTTGAGCTATTCATTTGTTGCAATTTGTACCCACTTTCGTCCTTTTAAAAGCCTATGCATGCTGGGGTCCTCATTCTCCTGCACCTCTGTCCCCCTTGGTTTGGGAGGTGGGGGTCAGTGTGGGAAGAATCACAGGCCCAGTCTACACTTACCTTTGCGATTTGGCAGCAGTCAACAGGAGATATGCAAGTGACATAAATCACTTGCGTATCTCCCGTCAACTTTGCAGCGTCTCCTCCGCCCGCCGTCCACACGGCGCCGTGTCGAAGGGAACAGCGTTTCCTTCGACACAGCACTACGCCACTTACCGGGGTGGTTTTCCTGCATCTATACAGAGCGCTCAGTTGATCCAGAGCAATCAATCTGACAACGGCGAGTTTGCCGCCGTCAGTGTAGACCCAGCCATAGTGAGTTGAGTCCTGGGCAGACAGGCAGAGGAGATCCTACCCTGAGTTACAGGTTATATGGTTGGAGCCTGTAGCCCCGCACTGGAATCAAATTAAATGTACAATTAAATTAGTGCAGCATGGGTGAGGGCAGCTAGGACTTTAATTTAATAAAAGTTGTGGCCTGCTTCTTAAAATCCATCTGTGTATCTGTCCTCATTTTGTCACTCTGTCTGTCTGTATCCATGAAGCTCTGCCAGCCTCAGACTCCCCAACTCCTTCCCAAAAATTAAGGGCTGGGCTAGGTGCATCCAATTGTGATGTCATGTTAGATGTCCTCCAAATATTGCCAAGAAAAAGAAGTGATGCAGGATCTGATATTATTATTAATACAAATATTATATTAATAATTGTAATAATTGTAAGTATAAATATATCAATAATAATAAAAAGAGAATTGTGCATGTCTAAAAATATTATAAAAGCAATCTTTATATGTAACAAAGTAAAGGCCATGAGCACTTTTCTTTAAGTAAATTTTACAGATATTTTAATGGTCTGAGGCAGTTTGCTTTTTCCTGAATTTTCATTCATAATTGTCCCTATTTGCTTCTGCCAGCATACATATGCATAACTTTACTCATGTGAACAGTCCCACAGAGCTAAATGAAACCACCCTCATATAAAAAGTTACATTAGTAAGAGTTTGCATAATTGCACCATTGGTTAATAGGTACTTGACGGTACTTAGGTGTTGGAAGTAGAGGGGAAAAACCAACAAACTTAAATAAGTAGCCAACAATCTCCTTGTTATTTTCCTTCCTGTTTGGGCATCTAATACAGACATGATGTGAGGAAACTGGTATGAAAAATGATCCACTGGATTAAAATAATGACCAATGAGGACTGGTTAAAAGACTGGAAGTTGGATAACAAGCTTAAAATTATTTTCCGAAACAATCAATGATAGCAATGTTCATATGTATATGTATGTATATATATATTAGAATAAGAACTGAATTCTACTTCGGATAAAGAATTGAATAGACTCTGACATTATTAAATGTCACTCTAACGTTTTCACTACCTGTTCTCCCCTTACCACAAAACAAAAGTATCTTAGATATTGTTAGATATTAATGGTTTTATATCAAACCCAACTTAACTAAACATATTCTACAGCACATTGGAAGTATCAGCACTACCTTGGATATCCATCACATTAATCCAGTGCTGTGCCAAAATAAGACAAGAAGTCTGTAACCTTATTTCTCAAACTTTAAAATTTTCCACCATACAATTGTCTAAACTGTGAGAGTTCACCCTAAATGAAAATATGCCCTCTTCCAATATATAATAAAGCTTGTCTTCAGTAGCAAACTTTATCGTGTTTGAATGTGGTGTATAGAATCCAGATGGCTGTCACGATGCTGACTGCAACTACTCATGGTCAGCATCAGATCAGCAAACTCGACTCTTCACAGTTGCGTACAAACTACACAACAACTTTTTTCTAGTGAGCGCAAGCTCCTAGAGGACAAGTGTTAACAACGTCTCTCTGTAGCAAGATGCTGTGACCCACTGTACCCCATGTACCCCCTGATGGTGTGATTTGTATATCATTCATGTTCACCCATGTGGTGTAATTGTGTATTATCTGGTGCAAAATATGTCATGTAAGGCGTTTAAGCAATGCTCATGACATACTGAACATTATTGTTATGGTGGTATGTTTGCTGCAATGTCCAATATTTACAGATATGAAATTCTGCTATGTAATATTCCCAAATGTGTGTCTCACATGGCTTGTCTAGATCCTAGCAAACACAAAGTAAAGTGAGGGTTCATGCCTGGTAGAGGCATGCATATGGGAACATTGGACTAGCCTGAGCACCTAATAAGGCGGCGTTCATTTGACCCAAGTGGAGGAAATCATTCCCATTGCTGGACATAGGTGATCACCTGACCCCAGGGGAATGATAAGGAAACATGTTAAATTCAGAGGTGTTTTAGTCTCTGGAGAACTCCCTTGCAAACCATCTATGAAGCAACATCAAGCAACTGACAGATTGCCCATGGGGGGAGGGGGTCTAGTTGAAGGAGTCAGCTCAGCCAGTCTGTTTGGTAAGATAACCTCAAAGACTGAAATATTAAATTTAGTTTAGGCTGTGAATTGTCTTATTTCTTCCTGATCAATCTGACTCATATTATCCTGGTGTATAATAACTTACAATTTTTCGGTACTTAATAAATGTATTTGTTTGCTTTATCTAAAGCAGTGCATGTGGTCTGAGTGTGTATGGAGACTTTATTTAGAGTATAAATTTCTTTGATAAATTGACTTACTAATGAGATTGCAGAATCCAGTGGGCAGCGCTGAACTCTGTAAAATGGCAGCTCCTAGGGTTGCATCTGGGACTAGGGATGTTGTCTGGGAGTCACATCATTGCATAATCCCATGAATGATTGGCCAGAAGCACTTACTCACTAAAATAGGAGCTGCTTATCTGCAAGAGGCTCACGTGTGAACTGACCCAGGAGTGGGAGTTCACACAGCAGGGCAAGTGCAAGATGGACACACAAGTGGCGGATTGGGGTGACACAGTGATATACCTGTCCAGATTGCAGAGGGGAACATCACACATGCCCTCTGCCAGAAGGAAATATCATGATCATCCTTCTTTAAGTGAATAGAAACAGGAAATATCTCAACACCAATACAGATGATTACTCTTTCAAGAAACAACTATTTAGATGAATTATTTTCCTCCAGGTAACTCCTACAAGATATAGTTTAGCCAATAAATGTCACTTAGGAAGGAATACATACAGTACATCACCTCTCTCCACAGACAACCATACTTCTAGTTATCCACTTTTTTGTTTTTTGTACCATCTCTTCTTGCTATTCTATTACTTAACCTTTGAATCACAAGAATGGACAGATCAGCTCAATAGTTTGCTACATAAAGAACTTATTTGTTGCTTAATTATAGTTATTTTTTTTGCCTCTGGACATGATTGGACATTATCCTTCTTGTAAGTTAAGAATGAATATTCTGCTCTGAAGTCAGTGGAAGAATTTCCACTGTTTTCAATGACTCTGGATCACTCTTTAGTTGTTTTTTTGGATAAAGAATATTGAAAACATACTATTAAAGGCTGCAGCCTGTGCACATTTTATACTTTAGGAACTGTGAAGACATTTATGAGAATTTGGTAAGGGAATCAAATACATTAAGGTCAGTTGTTTTCCATTTCTCTCCTCATAATGGCCTTCACAGCAGTACTCTGAGCATCATATCATTTTGCCTTTAGATGTTCGGCTTTGTTAACATCCTATTTTCTTATTTGAAAATTTTCTTATTTGAACCAGGTGGTGTGGTGTAATTTCCAAGGGTCTCAGTGTGTCAGTCTGTTCAGAGTTGCACCAATCCTCAACTTGCCCTATTGCCCATTGTGAAACTGCACTTGTACGTTTAGGACTTTAAGTATCTTGGCACAACAGCAATATGGTGCTATATGGATCAATTAATTTTCCTTTTCTTTCCTTTTTTTTCTGGAAAAACAGGACTCCATTCTCCCTAAATATAAGGAAAGCTAAATTCTATGGTAAGAACCATATTATGCTGAGGGTCTCAGAGTTAGCCATATAAGGAATCACCCGATGATGCATTTAACTGATAGAAGACATTAATTTTATGGGTCAATGATTGTTTGAAATGTTTCACAAAATTTTCAGAAATGAAATCTGGTCCATCTTGGTATTATTAAATGTATCATTAAATATAGGTCCTTTTACTGTTCCTTAAGTTCTTATAAAGATAATTGTACTGGGTCAAATTCTTCTTCCTTTGAGTGTTCCTGTTTATTTTGATGAGACTAATTAAATGAGATAGGTGAGCAGCATTTGACCCCAGGATTGCACATTCTTCAATTTAAAAGGAGAGGAGATGAAATAGTGGTCAACTGGGTCCTGTAAACATTATTTAGTAACTGCCTACTTTGAGGGATGAATAAAACTTTTTATGAATTATCCAAAATGCTAAAATAGGTTGATAGAGCTAGTGCTAATGCCTTAAAAACAAATAAACAAGCAAACAAAACATTTTAAAAGAACATTTTATTACTATGGGGAAAAACAAGAAATTTCAATTAATTTTGATCATCACTCTGTATATTTCCTGTTGCTTGGCATTGTCTAAGGTACAGACAATGTAACATGTTGTTACTAAGATCTTTAATGAATTTCTTCAGCTCACAATTTGGCTAAACTTGCTGGGATTGGGGGTTGGGAATCCAACATCAGTTTGAAAGATTGATGAATCTTAAGTGAAGCTGCCCAAGGGCATTAGCCTGAATCTAAACCAAGGACCGGCTCCACTTTTTTTGATGAATAGGCTCAGAGTCAGTGGAACTGAGCCAGGCTATTTAGTTCAGTTTTTCAGCTGGAACTCATATGTATCCCCATATAACACTGAAGATGAATCTTTTATAGGTTCTTGAAGGCTTCATATGTTCTAGGTTTAACCTTGTAAGTGAAGCTTCATACCCCTTTATCTTTTTCCTTGGCATTTAAGAAAGTGTAACACTGAAAACTAACCACAAGAGCTGAATCATTATATATACTGGGGGACAAAAACAAAGTGCCCAGAGAGAAGGAGAAAAAAGTCACATAAAACATTTACATGGGAGGAAAAATAAAACTGAATTAAACCACTTGCCTGAAAAAAAACACAAGTGTCTTGAGAGCTTTCAGGCACACATGCAAAAGTATACTTCAGAAAAGAGTGTAACTGCTTTCAAGAAAAGACATGGGAATTAAAAAAATCATACTGAATAGCTCCAGAAAACAAACAGGCTGAAACATTTGTTCTGCTCTTCACTGTAACTGATGTCAAAGTTGAGACAGTCCTGCTGCAGTAACAAATCTGTCGTGCTGTTTTTAGGAGAGCATGTCCTGCCCTCAGAAGGTCATCCAGACTTCTGATTGGAATTGCAGAATGTTTTTGTGGCTTCAATTTAACATTGAACATGCTGGGAGACAACAGGTTTACTAACTTGTATGTTTATAAACAAAGTGGACTCAATGGTGCTAAACACAGGGAGATATGGTGTAAATCAACATTGGTTTACTGACTGATTTCAATGGTCCTAGGCTGATTTATGCCAGCTGTGGATCTGGACCCTGATTTTTTCTATATACATATTCCAAAATCTTCCTGCCTTTCCAGTCTAATTGTACATCTCCTTGTCACGTCTCTGAATGCCACCACTGGCTTCCTATCTGCAACACATTAATTCAGATGAATGCTCCTTGCCTTTCGATGATCCATACTTCTTTTTCTCTTTACGTATAACAACAAATGAACTGCATTAGACTAGTTGTCCCACTAGCTCTTAACACTCACTTTTATCATGATGCATATAATTTATTTACAGAGCATAGCCTTTTCATCCACCAGTGTGTCCATTTGCACAGTTATTTAGCAAATCATAGAGTCATAGAAGATTAGGGTTGGATGGGACCTCAGGAAGTCATATAGCAGGACCAACCCCAACTAAAACATTCCAGCCAGGGCTTTGACAAGCTGGCCCTTAAAAACAAATAAGGATGGTGATTCCACCATCTTCCTAGGTAACCCATTCCAGTACTTCACCACTCTTCTAGTGAAAATGTTTTTTCAATATCCAACCTAGATTTTCCCCACTGCAACAGACTGGCCAGTTTTGTTAAATATCTTCATAAATGATGGGGTGGATTGCACTGGTGAGGCCACATCTGGAGTATTGTGTCCAGCAGAGGGCAACAAAAATGTTTAAGATTGACTGGAGCACTTGATTTATGTGGAGAGGCTGAGGGAATTGGGCTTGTTTAGTTTGCAGAAGAGAAGAGTGAGGGGGATTTGATATTTCTGGTGGGATAACATACCATATTTTTCGCTTTATAAGACGCACCTGATGATAAGACGCACCTAGGTTTTAGAGGAGGAAAATAGGAAAAAAATATTTTGAACCAAAAGATGGGCTAAAATATTTAATAAAATAACAGAATAATATGTAAACATGAACAACAGTCAACAGCAGCATTAAGAACCATTATTACTGTAATTAACAGATGAGGAGAGATTTTTATCTTAGAACAATACACCTCTAGTCTTGTTAATGGCTTGTTTAAATGGCTTGTTAATTGCCGCTTGTTAGTTCCCGCCGGCGCTCACCACCAATCAGCGGTACGTACGGATGGCAGTGCAGAGGAGAAGGAGAACTGCGGGCTTAGTGAAAGCTCCTGCGATCCTGCAATAGTGCCGGCCAACTTGATTTTCGGCACGTTCGCTTTATAAGACGCACTGACTTTTTCCCCCCACTTTGGGTGGGAAAAAAGTGCATCTTATAAAGCGAAAAATACACTATTCCCTTTTCTTGGGTGAGAGCTTATCCTTGCAGTTATGTTCATTGAAAGGTGAACTCACACCTATTAATATCAACGAGTTGTCAACTCAACCCATAATAAGGATTCATCAGGATCACTACCAGACCCTCACTGCTGATCTTGTCCTGTCACTTAATATGGAACATCTGATGGTTTTTTTAGCCAAACATCAGCTTACATCAATACGCAATATGATTGTGTTCCTTTCTGGTTGCTTTCCAAGGCCTTCAACATCCGTCCAAATCTTATTCTTGATATCACCTAAATGAACTGGCTTGCAGTGACTTAGCTTCTACCCCGTGTTCAACAGAGGCCAGTCTGAGTTCACAGTCTAAGCTACACAAAAAAAATTTCACCAGTTTAATAAAAATGGTTATAGAAATTGATTCGGTTAAGCCAGTAAAAACAATGATTTGAACATTTAATTGAATTTACAACTGATCTATATCTTTATCTAATTTGAATTAGGCACAACTAGATGTTTGTGTACTTCTTAACCTTTCCATAGAAGTAATCACATGTCCTTTATTTTATTTTATTTTATTCGACTGGTACTGTTTTTAATTGCACGTATAGAAGGCACACAGATAAAACATGTTTTAGAAACTTGTTTTAGTGACCACAGCCTTGAAAATGTAACCACACATTCATAAATTTTTAAGGTATCTTAGCATTGCTCTAATGTTAACATTTTATATTTCTCAATGAACTTTTTTTAAAAAAAATCTAAACATGAGGAATTAAAAGAAAATGTAAGGGTTCAAAGAGACATTGAACTCATTTAAGAAATAGCATTCTCAGTATTCTCTGCAGAATGGCCTCAGAGTAATGTAGCAGATGTTAAAGAACTGTACTTCACTGCCCATTTAGATCAGCTTTTGAAAATCCTGACATTCAGTGTGCTGAAAAGGAGCTTTTTGCTTATCTTTTTGAAAAGCCATGGCTTTTCTTTACCAGCATAGCTATTTTATTAACTCATTACATAATAATAGGTTTCTGTCGAAGACCTGTGCATTGACTCTCGGTCAGCTATCCAGAGGATCACAAAATAACTCTGTCCTACTTACAAGGGTTACGTTGGCCTAATTGAATCCAACGTTACTTTTCTATATCTCTTGCTATAACCTTTTCTCTTACTCCATTTTCAGTTTAATAAAACCAGGAATCTTATGCAGTCATCATTACAACTCTTCTCACCCAGTTATTAAGAAGGCTGACTTTATTCTCACTTTAAAATGCAGATCTAAAGCTTGCTTGACTTTGCCTATGGGTTGTGCTCAACTTGCAAGAAAAAATGCTGAAGCTATCAATACATAAACTGATATTGAAAGGCGCTTTGGACTATAAACTCACACACTGATGCAACACATTTGCAAATAAACAGAGCTTTTACTGAATCCATAACAAAACTGACTGTAATATAAAGGGTGCCTTTGACTGGACACGCTATGCCACGTCCTCTCGATTCAAAGGAGTCTAAGTCGCTGACTGCCTTTGGGTCCTAGTAAAATTAGGCAAGCCAATTAATGTTTCTCTGTGGCCATCTGGGAGTAGCCAGGCTGTGATGAAACCTCTAAGCTGTTTTCAATGTTATTTTGTACTGTCATGGAGGCTAAACATGTCTTTTGGCAAACAAAATAAATATACAGTGTTCTGGCGCTGTTTTCTTTTCACTGTGTGCTATGACCAATGAAGGCAACTAGTGTATGGCATGCTTATTGTCAATAGTGTTAGCCATAGCCCTAACTAAGGCTTGGTCTACACTTACCAGGCGATTTGGTGGCAGTCAACAACAGTTATGCAAGCTAATTAGGGTAGCTTGTGTAACTCCCATCGACTGCTGTAATTCTGTTCTGCGTGGTGTCTTCACTGCACTGCGCCACTTGAGGAGGTGGTTTTAGTATGTTGACTTCCTGATCAATTAAGCAGGTCCACACTGACCACTCAGTCGATCTAGATAAGTTGAAATGATGGTGGCGACTTTGCTGCTGTCAGTGTAGACATACCCTAAGAATAATAGCACCTAGCTCTTATATAACATTTTTCATCTGCAGAGCTCCAAACAATTTGTAAAGGAAGTCATTGCCATTATCCCCACTTTGCAGATGGGTAAAATGAGGCACAAAGAAGCGCCGTGACTTCCCCAAGGTCACCTGGCAAATGAGCCAGGAATAAAACCCAAATCTCCTAAATCTCAGTTCATGCTGCCTCCACAAGGCTACTCTGCCTCAGAACCCTGAAATAGGATCTGACCACACTCCTCAAAACTAGAGCTAGGTGGAAAAGCTGTTTTCAATTGGGGTTTAAAACAAACCTTTAAAAATTATGAAAATGTTAATTGAAATGTAACAAATATTATTGAAACTATTATCAAAATGGCTTGTGAAGTTTTCAGTTACTGAAAAATATGTTTTCAGTAAACAAAACAATCCAGTTCCGGTAATATTTTTTATTAAAAAATTGAAAAATTTTGCAAAAAATCAACAAAAATGGAAAACCAGCTAAAATAATTAATTTTGGGGGGAAATGATTTTAGAATATCAGGTGTTTTTTTGATGAACAACCGGGTCTTGTCAAATCTAGGATAATTATTTTGTGTGAATCTGATGACACCGATTTAAACTTTTCACCCCTCCTGTAACTATCACAGCAACCTAACTTTTCTAGGAATGGCGCCACAAGCAAAAGCTCCCTGGGGAAAACATTTTAAAGGTACTGAACTTTCCTAATGTATATGCAACATTCTTGCTACCTTTCCCTGAGACCATAAAACCTGTTATTCAACTCAACTTTTGCTCAGCCAGCAAAAGAATAAAAACATGTTACTAGGTCTAACTGTCACAGATCAAACGTTGAATAAAGTACTGAATAATTGTTGTGAATGGTCCATATTGTCCAAAAGCAAAAACCATTGTAGAATAAATAAACAAAAAATAATTTTGAATAATTAGTATATTTTAGGAAAGTTTTAACTGCTGACAGATATTCTGCATGCAGAAATAAGGACTAAGGACTAGATATTTTAATATCTGTGTCCAACTAAATACTTTTAGCACCTAAATGCTCTAAAAAATCTGTCCCTAATTTCATTAAATACATTATTTTCTAAGATCTGATGTTTAAATTACAGCTAGACCTTGTAAAAACCTGACAACTGACTGGACAAAACAGAACTGTAATCAGTAAATGAGTAGCTATCTTTGAGTAGAGCAAACTTAAGAATTATTTATTATGATTATGGGTATCCCATCTTTCCAATCACATGAACCCTTTTCTTTTCCACATTAAGAAGTGCAGTGATCACAAGTGCCCAGTGCTCTGTAAACAGACCACTTATCTGACATGACTGTTGTGTTTGCAATTTAGGTGATGGAATCTGCTTGCTAGAAGCAATTACACTTTTATCAGGCCCTAAAAATACAAGCATACGTTTAGGGAAAAGACCTCATTTACTAGTTACTATAGTCCAAGGTTCTTTTATCAGCATGAAATTTGATGGAATCATTGAGCACTAAAAATCAGTTTCTTACATACAAATTGGAATGGGGTATTTTTTGTCTGATTGCAGCTAAACAGACTTCTCACCTCTCAAAATGACTGTCTCTACATGTCTAAGCAAAGAGATGCACTTCAAAATGGATTTGAGCAATTTCCTTTACATTTTTCCATTTTCAGTTGGAATGTTAATATCTACTAGATGCTATACAATGAATAGTCAGGTGTTGATCCAGAAGGGAATGGAATAACCTGTTTCTGAAAAGGAATAACTGGATAAACTAGAAATTAGAATAGCACTCAAACTCATATGTAGGGGTGGGAAGCATATGGGATTTAAAATGTTTAGAGATTTAGGGCCATACCCTGTGTGGTACACCAGCCCCCCTTTCTGGCACTCACCCACTGGCAACAGTCCCTCTAGGCAGTGGGGCCTGAGATAATCCCACTCCAGTCCAGGTAAGTTTCTGGGTCTTCCCCTCTCTTTGGCCCTTCTCTACAGGGCAAGCAGGTGCAGCCCCTTCTGTAGGCCTGAGGGGCTGTCTCCTCAATCTTAGTAACCTCTACCTCCAGCAGCTCCTTCCTCTCCTCCTCACTCTTCTACCTCCCACTGCCTGCTTGCACTGGAGGCTTTTAAGTGTTTGGGGCGGGGCTCCTTGATTGGCCCCAGGTGGCCTAATTAGTTAAGCAGCCCCAGGTGGCCTAATTGCCTAATCAGCCCCAGCTGCAACCTCTTTCCTGCCTGTAGGGAAGAGGGCTTTAAGCATTCTAGGGCTCACATATCGGCCCTGAAGTACCCTGCCATAGCCATCTGGCTTGACTTTACCACACCTGCCATCACTGGGCACACGGGAATCCTATTGGAATCAATGTAAATGTTATGTAAAAATCAACATTGGCTTATTAAGCTAGGTTATGATCCATACTGTCTTGGTTCACTATAACCAAAGTGGTATTCAATATAAACCAGAAAAAAGTCATAGTTTATTTTTCTTTAAAAAAAGTAAAAATCCCTGTATATTAGTTGAGGTTATATTAGTTCACTGCAGGACTCACACAGTCCAAGGGAAAAACTCTTGCTTTACATATCCCAAAGGCATATATAAGTTGGAAACCCTCCAAATCAGCCACTACAATAAATGTGCAATAAATGCACCTGCATTCTTGGCTTACAGTGATAGATTCCATGAATCTACACAGCTATATAAGTGGGATAAGCACTTGTATAAGAACCTTATTTCCACTACCTATCTGGAGTGGAAGGCTGGGAACTTCAGTGAGTTCTCTGTTCTATCCATCCTGGCTAGTAAGCTAAAGTGACTCTTTTTCGCTGGTTTCCCATTGAGATCTGGCTAGCAACAATGGCAATACTTGTCATGCACCACTTCTTTCCATAGTCAGATTTTTCTAAAGTGTTGCAGATCTAGATATGAATTCCTCCAGACAAGAACGTAATTATTTTTTTCTCCATTAGGGAGAGGCATAGGTCAGATCAGTTTGGCTCCTAATGTTTAAATGAGTGATTTCAGTAGAAAATCTGTTTGGGGAAACACAATTTAAGAAAAGGGATTGATAATCTTTTAACAACAGGCAAGTCTGACTATCCAGATAAATAATGAGATCTGACAGATAGGAAATAACAAAACTCACACTGAATTTATTGTTCTCATTTCATTAAGTACATCTAAATCTCTAAATGTTTTATATTTATTCAACTGATGTCAGGTGGTCATTTAATCATATACATAATATAAAATGATGTGAACAAATGCATAGTGGATGCAGATTTTATAGTATTCTGGCCCTACACAGCTAGTTTCAATCTAAAGCTAGCATCTGCTCTCTGACATACAATATAGCAATATATGCAAATAATAGTATCAAACACATTTTGGTTCTGATATATGTGGGCATTTTTATTTTTAAACAGGTGTGCTTTGCATATAAACAACATGGGGGAGGGACTCAACAATGACCTTGTCTTGGAATACCCATAAATTTTGTGATCAGGTGCTGAACTTTACAAATGATCAATATCTCTATATTAGACTGACCCAAACCCTAGATCAGAATATGTCAAGACTTTTGGAAGTCTGGATCTCAGTTCCAAACTCATTTAGCACCTTTAGTTCAACCCTAATTAAAACCCATATAATTTCTGTTGGCCGGTGATAAGAGCCACAGGAACAGGATGACTCAGAGGTGGAGTGTGTAGCAACAGCAACTTTATATGAAGCAGGGTGTCCACTTGTTCCACCTCCCAATGCTGGGGAGAGCCCTGAGTCTAGGCAAGATGTGTACATATATACCCATTTACATGCATCTTGGCCTTCCCTAGAGAAGGTAGTGTGTCCCTGTATTTTTACCTTATAAAGTCTTGTCCTAGGCATACACTTAGATCACCCCTAATTTTATTTACCTTTTTGTGCTGACACGTTAGGCTCGGTTTCCTTTACACTGGTTAGGGTACTTCTCTTGGCCTCTAGCAGGACCGTTGCCTATGGCTGGATATTGGAACATCCACTACCCCTGTCACTGGTCTACAGTTTCACTAGGAAATTCTATGTTGAAGTATGGGGAAATGCTCAGAAAATTTTATTTCAGAAAAAAAATATTATGTGACAGACGATCACTGAAGTTTGGGATATGGATATTTGAAATGAGAAGTTCTTTACTTGACACGCCTCACTTTTTAAGGATATGAAGGTGTAATTTGAAGTTTTAAAAGGTCCGTGCCTGTGATTTTAGAATTAAATGGGTACTGTGTAAAAAGGATGGCTAATTAAATGGGTACCTCGCAGGAGATGAACAGGTTTAGAAAATCATTTGAAATATCTTCCAAAAGGATTTAGAGTAGACATTTTACCCTTTAATCTTGTTTAGCATAAAGATAATTGTTATTATATAAAGATGCATGGCTGAAATAATTGGAGCATGAACACATGAATATCTGACCCACTCACAACTGAGCTAAAAGATATGCCCTACCAAGTAAATGGTAGTAAGCAGGATAAAATCCCCTTCTCCTTTGAAGAGGCATCTATGGCTCCTGGGAAAGGAACTAGTAGAACAGCCTTACACCTAGAGAAAGAGGAGGGACCCAAATAACTATATTACTAGGGAGGAAGTAGAAGGCACAGGCACAAAGAGGTAGTTGTAAGCCATTGGAGTAAAAGGATTAGCCAGGCCCTGAAGAAAGAAGCTAATTTTAAGTCAAATAATAAATAGCCAAACCTTCGGAAAGAAGCAAGGTGAGCCCAAATATCTGCCACTCCACATCCAAAAAAGGTAATTAGAGTTCGGAATAGCAGACAGCCATTGGGCAGCCCAGAAGAACTAAGCCAGAGGCTGATAGGAAAATTAATCTCTCAAGCTTTGTCACATCGTGGCCAGCTCATATAGAGATGGCAGGTGCTTGGTCAAAGCTCTACCAGTAAAATATGAGATTAGTTTCTGGATCAGGCCAGAGCTGAACTCTATTAAGAAATGGCATAAGATTGGCAATTTGGGGCTTATCATGTTAGGAGTGTTGAATGATATTGGCTAGTAAGAGAGATTAGAGGAAAGACATAGAAGTGGTCAAAAAGGAGGGGCAGAATAAGGAAAAAAGCGGGATTTTGCGTCTTTTACAGCTCTGTAAAATCCTAATGTATGTAATCTATTTTTTTATATTTTGCATAAATCCACACTGAAGAGAGGTGCCTCCCTCCACTGGAGAGTCACAGCTATGAATTCTCTCCTGAAGTTAGGCTCCTAAACCAGATCAGTACTTTTCACTGAGGAGGAGCTCCCCCCACTTTTACCCAAGTGCTCAGTGGTGGAGCACTCAACCAGGGTGTAAGGGATCCAGGATCAGATCCTCCCCTCAGTTTGATAGGATGCAGGAATTTGAGGCTGGGTCACCTCCCAGGTGAGTGCCAGGGCCTATCCAAGGGTGGGAATCTCTCCTGTGGAAGCTATTTCATTTTGTATAAAATACTTAAATATTCATTGCACCAAGGGGAAAAGAGACTGACTCACTTTATAACCCAGGGTTAGGGCATTCACTCGGATTAGGAGAGATACACACATTCAAGCCTTTGCTTCAATGAGTATTTTATACAAAATCGAATGGCTTCATCAGGAGAGACTGAAAGAACTCACCAACCCAGAAAGTCCTACAGTGTGGCTACCAGAGCACTCACCTGGCACAAACCACTGCATTCAGAACACTGCTCCACATCAGGCAGAGGAGGGATTTGAAAGTGAGTTTTCCGCATCCTGTAAAGCTATTTAATCAATGAGCTACTGGGTGAGAGGTCGGCAAAACCATGACCCCCTCCAGTGTTTTGTGCAGAGCCCAATTTGGTAGAATGCTCTTAGGCAGCCTCTGACCACATCTACCAGAACGGGACTCACAGATGAGATAGGTAGGGGAATGTCTAGTTTGCGACTGTTGCTGATGATAGGCATGAATTAGGTCCTGAGCTGCTCAATGGTGTTAGGAATGAGGTGGCTGTGTGCAAGCCCACTGGCAGAAACTGACAGCTTGTCTACACAGTGCACGTTGCAGCAGCATGTGGCCCACGTAGACCCTGATGGCATGCACTAAAAAAGTTCCTGAATGCATGCTAGGAGGAAACACTTTAGATCAACACGACGTAATTTTAAATTGTATCCTGACTGGAATTAAGAAGAACAGTGATTTCAGCAGATTGAAAAAAGTGATCAGATTGTACATAGGACAATAGTCTTCATTATAAAGTCAAACCATCAGTTTACATACCATATGGCATCTTTTATTATAGCCTCGAAAAATTTATTTTTGGGCTGACTGTGCGGCAGCATCTGTTGCACCCTTGTGGGACTTATCTATTTTAGCTCAAAAGATCATTTACAGTCTTCTGAGAATTATAGCAACTACCTACATAAACTTAAGGTGTACAATTCCTTTCCTTCACATTCAAGTTTATAATTCATATTTTAATCTCAGAAATTGGATTTTTTAAGTTATTTTTATTTTCACATCATTTTATGTCATTGTATCCATAATTTGGGTGTCCTACAATGTGTTTGAAGGCCATTATGCTGCAAATGCTTTACTAACTGCACTGTGAAATAAGTTTAAATGTCTCACGTGCACTATTTTGCCTTCAAGGTGATGTATCAGCATCATTTATTTTCATCAGCTGTTTTCCAGGCCCAGACAATATTGATTAATCATTCAATATTGTTTGGAACCAATAACCAGTGTCTAACTGGAAGAAGCATTATCTAGTATAGGATAGGATTATGGGTCATCTAGCTTTTAGTTATGTCCCACCTATTTTATAGATCTGGATTCTATTCCAAACTCTGCTGCTGACTCACTTTGTGACACATAACCTCTCCTTAATTCTGTTTCCCAATTGATAACATTGGCTTAATAATACTAAATGTTGAGATTATTGGCTGAAGAGTGCAAAGTAAGATAATTGTTTATTTTTGGCTACTGCTAAAGTCGGGTACCCACCAATTTATGGGACAAGGTCGATGTACTTGAGGTTTTTTCATTCAGTACATTCAGAAAATGGCACTTTTCAGAACAATGTTATTACCTATGCACTTGGTGTACTGTAAGATTCTGGCTCTATTTTTCTTGGAAATACACTAACAAAAAGCCCAAGTTCGAGTATTTCTGAGATTTAATTAACATAATATAAAAGCTAGCAAACAAATAGAAATTTCTGGGTATTTTTATTACCCACTCCTTTTTGGATATGCCTACACAAGTGTCTGTAAATGTGTCCATTGTGTGGTTGTGCCACAATCACCACCATTGTCATGAGTAACCCCGAAAAGCACATGTCTGAAGGGGAGTAAGGGGCAACTAAGCTAGAATGTCTCAGGTTGTGGCATGGCCCCATACATATACCAATTTGCAATATGGATGGGGGTAAGGGTCTTCAGTTTCAATAGTCTTCTACCCCTCTTCCAATAATGCACTCAACCTTTTTCTTCCTGACCCTTACCCAATCTATAAAGGTCCCTGATCCGATTTTCACTGGTAGTAGCAAGCTGCTCTGATCACTTAAAAACAGCTTTCTGGTGCAGTCTTTAGATCAATTCTGGTGAACATAGAGCCTGCTCTGAGAGCAGCTGCATGGTCTGCTTATCACACCTCAGTGCTGATCAATATGTAGTTGGAGTACATCATCCGCCACAACTTCTCCTGGAGTGGCAGGAACATTCACCTGCTCCAGGAAATTTCAGAGGCTGGAGCAGGCAGGCATTGAGTGAACTGAAGCCCAGTGCCAGGAACACAAAAAAACTCTTGAGTATTTTTCCCATCTGTACAGGAACTTTGAAACATCATTAAAATAGGGCTCACAGTACAAGCCACTTCTGCAAGGAGTCTGACCACGTGCTGTCAAGGGCTCCCTGTGCAGAACCTGAAATAGTTCATGATCCCCTTCTCAACTGGGTCTGCCTATTGTTCTGATGGGATGCTCGATGATGGCCAGAGTGAGGATGCAGCAGGGACCATGGAGGATGATCCAGAAGTTCTGAAGGATGTACATCATGTAGCTTTCCAGCTCTATCAGGAGGAGCCAGCTATGGAACCCCACTCCCTCTCACTCCAACAAACCTGAGGAGTAACTCAATCCGCAGCAGGAACCAGAACCTGAGGCTGGTAAGTTACAGTGGACCTCCACCTTCCTCACCAAAAACCCCTCTTGCTCTGTGCTAAATTCCTGCTTTTAAGATCCAGGGCATTTGAAGTGCTATGCACTTAATTTTTCCTCCCTGAATAATATGCCATGTGTTACTATGTCTCCGTGTGTTTGAACTGCATTGCTAAGGCCATGGCATTTTCACACCCTGTCTCATTACCAAACTGCAACTTTCCCCCTTCATCCAACCTTCACTCTGCTCCACCCTTAAATGGCGCCTGAATAAGACACAGTTATAAATCAATGATTTTATTGATTTCTGATTAATTACTATTATTCATTTGGCTAAAGCTGTTATAATAGCTTTAATGGACAAATTATTAAAGAAAAATCATATTGCCCCTGTGTCTGTGCAATTCTAGGACAGCATCTAGGCAGTAATGGTCCCAGGGCCATGTGGACTGGGGGAAGGGAGGGCCAGGATAGAAAGGTCCCGGTTGGATAGGCCACACTTTTAGAAAATGTAGTTGTCTAAAGTTAATAACAGTTGTCTTTTGTCCCTTGGAAGATTACGCTGCCTCAGTTCTTCCCTCCTCCTCCCTCAATTTTACTGTCCCTTTTCAAAAGGGAGCCACACAGAATTGGGTATCTAAAGTGGAGCAGAGTTTAACTCCAGGAAAAGGAAGGGACTAGTTTTAGAACACTTTGTTTGTCTGAGGAAAAGTTAGTCACAGCAGTCCTTTCTCACTTGTAAGGTTAAAAATTTTTTATCATCCCTGTCCCTGGTGTCTCCTCTTTCTCTACATGAAGCCATGCTGCACACGCTGGGATAAACAGGGATGGCAGAAGGGTCTGGTTTGCTGGTTGGATAAACACAGTGCGGTGTGCCTGTGCTGTGGAGAGGCAGGCAGATTGTGGTACTGATCTGAAATTTCAAGGAACAAAATAAAGTGTTATTTCTTTCTCTTCCTGTCCATTTCACTGCTCTTAGGCAGGCACAGGGGCCAGATTTTCTGGCATTGGCAGAGGGAGTCTGAAGTAGGTGGGGGTTTGTTCATAGGTTGCGTCTTCCTTTTGATGGAAACTCTGTATGATAACTGAGAATAGTTAATTTCCAGTTGAATTGCCTTCCAATTCTGTTAATATATTTCAGCAAATTTCTGGTGTTGCAGAAACTCCAGCTGAATCTTGTAGTTCACCAGCAGTGAAAATCTGCTTGTTCCACGTTCAAAGCTGACTAAACCCCTCATTCATGAATATGCAGAGGGGTGACTATGAGCAGAAACAACTCTAGCATAGGTTGTTGTATCTTGCCATAGGACTGGAAAGACAACTCTATTTTCCCCTTTGGTATCTTGAAAACAGTTATGTTCTCCAAATGTTGGCCAAGTTTTAAAGAAGAAACTACGAAGTGGTAACATAGTCCTTGGAAGGGATTACATCCCTCCAACCCTTTAGATACTATTAAATGTTTCATATTTTTAAAAGGTTAATACATTTTTCTTATAATTAATAGCCTCTGCTCCTTCCTCCTGGGCTGCAAAAGTTGACTGAGAACCAAGGATAATAACAATCACATTCCTATAAAGTTAGAAAGTATCAATATTGTGGCCTTCTACAGCAAAGCTTTGTTACGTGGGAGGATTTCTCAGTTTCTTCCAAAGTCCAACCCCCTCTCCCCCCCCCAAAAAAAAACAACCCTAGAGTTCTCTTTCAATTGTCTGGACCTTTGGTTCCTAAGCGGGAAACCATTCCATCAGGAGGGGAGAAGCAGCACCCAAGAAACAGCAGAAGCTGATGGAGTAGGACCCTGAAAGAACTTCATATAGGGATGGACAGAAGAAACCAGGATTAGCTTGAATTTCTCAGGGTTCTTCAACTGGAAGACATTTTAAGTTGCTCATGGAGCAGGAGTCATGTCATAAAGAATGGGAGCATTCCCTAATGGAAAGTCTTATAGAACTGGTGGTTGAATGAGTTTGAGGTTCACTTCTGCTGCAGCCATTACACTTGTCTATGAATTGCTACCTCCTCCTTATGCCGCTGAGCTGGAGGCCCTTTTCCTAGAACACCCCCCGACAAGTGACCTGCCTCTCCACTAGCACCTAAGTCCCTCACAGTTGCACACCCCAAGGTGTCCAGGAAGGGAATGATGAGCATGAGGAATTTCCTGAATCCCACCAAGTGCCATCTAGGAGTGGTTCCCAAGTGCTGTTGTGCCCTGTCAGAGTGATGAGTGCAGAGACATTAACATTTGGCTAGTGTTCATGGATTCTTTCCTATAATATTTTAAATGTTGTCAGCTGACATTTCTTTTTCGAAATTATCTTGACTACAAATCCATTAGGTACTTTTAATAAAAATTAGTTCCCTTGACTTATATGTGCACTCTCCTTCCTAAGTCTGATGAACGGGAAGTGTTTTCAGGGTTCTGGATTGGGCCCCCCGATTCACAGCACATGAAATGGAATGGTGGAAGAATCTGGTGCCATCATACTGCAAATACTCTTCTTTCCATGACCCAGCCCCACATTCAGAATATCCAAAGTCCCAGGGATACACGGGAGGGATTGGGAAAGTACAATTAGTTTTATGTGTCTACAGGAAGCACTGCTAGTTTTCAAAGGAGAACTCACAACACAGAAAATGGGTAGATAAATGTCTTTATGGCTTAGTTGACATGCAGAAAATTGAAACACAATTCCAATAACAACACAGGCAAAGACAGTGTCTGCTACTGTCCTGAGATTAAACTGACATTCTTCCGCACATCACTAAAAAACAATTCTATCTAATTTCAAACTTCGCAGGGAATAAGACAAAATAAGATATATTATCATAGGAGCTGAAAGTGACTTCTAAATTTAGGGTTCCTAACATTTTCCATGATAAAATATCCTTGCATATTTTTTTTTGAGATGCTTAACACTTCTCTTGTTTGTAACAGTCCTTTGGAAATGGGCAGGGAGAAAGCCTTTGGGCTAGAGAAGTACATAGAATCATAGAACCATAGGTCTGAAAGATGATTTTAGCAACATGAAATTCCCTTCTCTAGTTTTTATTGCCCAGGAAAACTGGGGCAGGGTGCCAAAATAGTAATGGACTAGGAGCATTCTCATCCAAGGTTCAAACCAGCGGCAGCAGTAACAGACACTGTACTTGGAGTGCCAGGGAGCTGTTGCTGGATCTCTAATGGGGGGCAGGGAAGATAGGGAGGAAATGCTGGGCCATAATTATGCCCCAGACCCAGAAAATTACTTCAGCCAGGGCCACCGATGAGGAGGGAGGAGGGCAATTTCCCAGGGGCCCAGCATTTTAAAAGGGTTTGTGAGAAAGGAAGGATATGTATCTTCCTCTCCTCCATACCGTCTCTTTCCCTGAGGCCCCTGCCACTCATGCTCTCTGCCCCTCCTCTGAGCTGAGATTATTTTTTATGCACCATGTAGGTTCCCGAGTGGCTGAGGAGGTGGAATCTCTACTAAGCTTCCCAGGCTCATCCGTAATCTCCTTGGGAAGTCAAAGGGTTCTAGGAGGCTGAATAATAGATTCTGCCTCCTCAGCTTCCTGGGAACTTGCATGGCTCATAATAAATAATTAAAAATATCCAGCAGAAACCCCCTCAGACCTCAGCCATCCCTTTCGGGGGGGAGGGGCATTGACTGTTCTGCCCAGGGGCCTAGAATTGCTTGTGGGTGGGCCTGGCGCCTGCAGTTCACGCCCTTTGGAGCACAACATAAAGATGCTCTCTTTGGGAGAATAAAAGACACAGACTCACTGGGCTGGACTTTCCCCAACCACTTGTTGGACTCAGCACATAATAACAGAAGTTCATTCCTCATGCCTCTGGGAAAATTGTTTTATCTTGCTGTCATTCGCTGTAGTTATTCCTGTAACTCCTACAGTAGAACATCATGATTCAAGCCCTGCTGCTGATGCTCGAGGGGAGGGACAGTCACTGTTTTATAGAACAAAAATTTGATTTTTCCTTTTCTTTTAAAATAAACCAAGGTAGGAAATAACACTTTAAAAAAGGAATCTAAAAGAAATGTATTTAGGCTGCATAGTCAAATACTCAGAAGTTTGAAAATGCAAGATTTAAGACTGCCTATGGTGCTTTCTGTGTGTTTGTACCAGGGTCTCTAGCCAGACTGGGTTACTTCTGATATACAAATACTAACAATCAATCATCCACTTTAAGTTTTCTCATACAACAGCTTATATCTGAAATTAAAGCATGTTTGGTTGCCTGGTTGGTTGGTTTTGTTTGTTTCTTTCGTTTACAAGAGAATAAGTCACATAGAAAAAACCTGCAAATAGTTATTTATTCAACCGAAGGTCAGAAACAAGCACAAGAGGTGTTAGAGTGTAAGTAGCCTGCTGATCATCAATAATTTTAGGAGTTGCGCACTAAGAATGTATAGATCTGAGCAAAAAAAAATTGGCTGAAACTCTTTTTTGGCAAAAAAATACAGATTTGGCAACACTGAAATGTTTCATGAATTTGTGCTAGCTTCAGCAAACTGTATAAAAAAAACCATGCTCAAATTCTGAAAAAGTGGAGACTTTTCATTTCAATGGTTTTGAAATGAAACATTCTGATCTTTTAGCTTTAAATGACTTTTCATTTTATATTTTAAAAAATTTAAAATCTGCTCAAAGTTTAAATGAAACATTACATTTCAGAGCAAACAAATTGTTTTGTTGACCTGAAACGAATTTTCTTTCAATTTTTAAATTTGTTTAAAATTAAAAAAAGAATTTTGATTAGACCTAAAACTAGTATTTTTTTCTGATTTCTTTTTAATTTCCAGACAACCATTGTCATAGAATCATAGAAGATTAGAGTTAGAAGGTACGTCAGGAGATCATCTAGTCCAACCCCCTGCTCAAAGCAGGACCAACCCTGACTAAATCGTCCCAGCCAGGGCTTTATCAAGCTGGTCCTTAAAAATGTCTAAGGATGGAGATTCCACCACCACCATTCCAGTGCTTCGCCACTCTCTTAGGGAAAAAGTATTTCCTAATATCCAATCTAGACCCCACCCACTGCAATTTGAGACCATTGCTCCTAGTTCTGTCATCTACTACCACTGAGAACAGCCTAGCTCCATCCTCTCTGAAACCCACTTTTAGGTAATTAAAGGCTGCTATCAAATCCCCCCTCATTCTTCTCTTCTTCAGACTAAACAAGCCTAATGACTTCAGCATTATCTCATAAATCATGTGTTCCAGCCCCCTAATTATTTTTGTTTCCCTCCACTGGGTTCCCTCCAATTTGTCCACATCCTTTCTGTAGTGGTGGGCCCACACCTGGACACAGTACTCAAAAGGTGGCTTCACCATTACTGAATAGACGGGAATAATCACTTCCCTTGATCTGCTGGCAATGCTCCTACTAATGCAGCACACTATGCCATTAGCTTTCTTGGCAAGAAAGGCACACTGTTGACTCATATCCAATTTCTTGTCCACTGTAACACCCAGGTCCTTTTCAGCAGAACTGATGCCTAGTCAGTTGGTTCCCTAGTCTGTAGCAGTGCATGGGATTCTTCCATCCTAAGAGAAGGGACTATGTGTCATATACAGCTCTAAATGCGAGTTTTGCATTGGACTCATTTACTCAGGAGAAAAAGTGTAAAAAATATCAGTGGGAATTTTGATTTATTAAAGGCTCCATGAAGTACTTAGGCTTTGTCCTGTAATGATCTATTTGCACAGATTTAGAATGATTCACATCAGTGCAACACCCTTTGAACCAGGGTAAACTGAATTGATGCAAATTGGGTCAAGACTAGGGGTTTTCACCAATGCAGTCATAATCCCTGTGTAGACAATGTCTCAGAAACAAAACCCTAAACAAGCAACAAATTTGGATGGTTCACTAGCTTATCAATAAGGAAAGGAAAGTCAAAATGTTTCACACTTCACCACACAGTTTCAATACCTGGTTCTAGAAGAAGGGCTGATTCTCCACTCCTCTACACTAATTTTATGCCGGCATAGATGCACTGAGAGCACTGCAATTTTGCAATGAAGGCATGAAGAACAAATTAGATAAAGTCAGCTTTTGCAGTATTATAGAGCTTCTGTTGACTACCCCTTCCTCCTTACCGTCCTTTGTATACTCTGTATATCAGGCAGGTTGCTTTACAAGTTCCATAACAAAATACTTGCAGAACAAACTGGCAGATGCCCAGCAAACACAAATCTATTTCTGCCTTTTTGATGGTTAATTACACCCTGTCAATTATTTTGTTCCCAGGAAAAACATTTAAAAAGTGGCTTCATCGCCTTTGATATGATACATTTTCTATTGACTGTAGCAATGCATGCATTTACTAAAGTGAAGCAAATGGGCTTTGAGAGAGATCTAGTGGGGCTATGCACTGCTGTTAGTGTTACCCGGTCTGCTATCAACCCAAAGCTCTTGGTAGCCTTACTCTGTGTGAGGTGGTGTCAGGAAATAAAACAAATGGAGGCACAGCTGTGCAGCCAATAGATGGAGTGGAAGAAACAGCATAATATAAGAGTGCTCTAACTTAAAAGTTATACTTTGCTTAGTCTTTATTTTACTTGCACATGTCCACAACAGGTTAACAAAAAACCCCGACCCTCAATAATTACCGAAATTTGGTGCGGCTCTTGAGCAGTACAGCAGCAACTTTCCAATTGGCCAGTCTTCCAGTTGCCAGTGGAGGACCCCAAAACTGTGTCTAAGAACAGCTCCCTGAAGAGTCCAAGCCTCTTTCCCCCTATCTATCCTTGTTAGTAGTCAGGAACACATCAAGAAAAAACTTGTTGGGCAAGCAGTTTCAAAAGCTAATGAAGAGGTTTTCTCAGATCACTTATTAGTCAGATGTGTTTGTGCAGAATCTGCATGTCTTGAGGCCCTGATAAAAATCTCCCATAGGGCATGCATAGATAAGCTTCTTGCATTTCTCAAAAAAAACAGATGCCAGCACATCCAACAGGGACTTCATCGGGGAAGGAGGGAGCAATGCAGAGTCAGGTTGAGAAAAGGTTCCCTTTCTGTTCTGGCTCAGTCAAGCTAAGGCTACAAAGCCTCATAGAAAGGCCTACTGATTTTGGCTGCTGTTAGCAATAAGTATGATAATTAATATTACACTATCAAGTGGTCCCTGGCCCTTTTACTGGTCTATCAAAATCTCCCTGTACAGTAGAGCCAAATTAGATTCCTAATGAAATCTTAGTTTCCATGTGTTGTCTTGGACTAGGCTGATTGTAATAAGGTACATTCAAGGCTCTGGTAAAAGATTGTGCCTATGTCTCAAAAAAAGTGACTTCTCTGGCTGTTTAAAAAGGGAATTTTATACTGTCCATGATGGTGCATGTGAAGGGAGGCTTCAAGGATATAGTGTTCAAAGCAAAAGCAGATTTTTCAGGACTGAGACAGACACAGAAGACCACAAGTTTAAAAATAACAGAACAGGTAAGAGCACAAGAACTAAGTACTCAGTGAGCAGGCAGTATGTATGTGTGTGGCTTGGAGGGGTTGGGGGTAGCAGAGAACAGAAAATAGAGAAAAACTGAGGAGAAATAATTAATGACTAGATGTGTTTTTTCCACTAGATCAATATTCTGATTTTTTGAGTGAGCTACTCAGTAGACAGTTTACATGTTGGGATGAGTCTGATTCTCTGAGTTGTCCACCAAGACAAATGGTTATCTTCAGTTATTTTCCCCCTGATACATTATTCATTTTTATCATCAATTTTATTTAATTCAGGAGAGTAATTCCCATGCTGTTTTATATGATTATCTGCTATTATATATTCTTTCAAGACCTTATAATTCTACTGTTCTGAAATTTGTTTGCCAAAGTAGGTTCCGGAGTCTTGGTTATTGCATGCCTATTTTTATGCATAATTGTATGCTAAACTGTAATGTTTCTTGATTGCTGTTATCAACCTATTCAATCAAGAAATATCATAGTTTAACATAGCAGTTTGCATAAAGACTAGGGGGAAAATTACCGTGGAAACTTCACTCCAGTAAACAAAATTGTGATGCATTGTATATATTTCCAGGCTAGAGGGAGGAGGTACAACCCTCTCAACCTCAAAAAAGACTCAAAATTGGTAGTATGTGGCATCATACAAAACTTCTGAGTATTGCAAAAAAAAATTCACTGTAGCATTTCACTTACATTTTCCTTAAATTGTTGTCATTTATCATTTTTTGACAATCTGATTTTTGGAGGGATAGTATATAAATGCTGATAACATGGACGTGATGCAAATACCATGCTGCTCTATTTTATCCATTGTTGATTTTCAAAGCTGTTTATTATTATTTTCTCTAATTTTGCCTTCCTATTGATTTCTTTCAAACTTTTACCTAACTTACTGCTGTTCTTATATGTAGCTTTATTATTGAAGGCTTTATAAGCTGTGCCTCTTTAAATGGTTCTAACTGGAGTGTGTGTAGTGTTGCCCACATCAAAAAAGGATAACAAAATTTTCCTTTTCTTTTTCTCCCCTCAAGAAACCTGACCACCTCACTTATAGCTCTGGTGTTAGAAAAATATCCTGGTATGCTGAAATTAAATCAAGGTACACATATTTAGAGTTTCAGTTATTACAGACAATTAAATACTTTGAATCACTATAATTGTAAAGACAAGTGATTGCTATACACATCTTAGTGACAAGAATAAATAATTAAAGGAAAATACAATGATAAATGAATGAACTATTTAAGGAAATTTGGGTCAAATGGATGAAGTAATAAAAAAAGTTAACATAGCTTTTATAATTTTTTATAATTTTGTTATGGGTTAGGCTAAACCTCATTGAATTTAGGGGTGGGACAGTGATAACCTCTACTCTTCATTTAAGATAACTGTAAGAAACTGTTATATTCCTTTATGAACCAATAGCAGTCTCCAATCCAACACTGGCACAAGTTACTACCCAAAACAAATGCCCTGTGAGATCACTCAGGAATTTGAACCATGTTGGTGGAGGGACTTGGTTGGGTATTGTTTGGTACAGGTGTGTGTGCAAGAGAGAGAGCGAGAAGCAAGAGAAATATATAGAAGCAGATATGGAAAAGGAGCATAAAAGCCAGACAACACCCTGAACAATCACTGAGAGTGAAAAAGTCTGGAAACAGAGAGTTGAATTCTACCTAAAAGGGACTTGGAGCTATGAGTAAACAAACTATCTCCTGTTGTTTGATTCTTTCTGGAACAGGAGTCTGTAAATTCTTTGTGAATAAACAGGATTGCATCAAAGATACCTGACTCCACCATCAATTTCTTCACCTGACTGAAACAACCCGAAGGTCCCTACACTTTGGCTAACTGTTCCAGTCAAAAGGGGGAAGAACATAATGAATAATTGATACTGCTTCCACTCTGCTGTGTTCTCTTAATAGTGTATATCTGGAACCCCTTTTTCAATAATTTAGTAAGAAAATAACCAGTAATAGTGACAGTAATTCTAGTTCTCTTCAATAAACTTAACAACTGAACTTAGTGAATGAAGTTATTCCAGTATTAAACATAATTCAGTGGGAAATATTCAGGGCAGTTTTTCTGCTCTTTGGTTTTCTTTTTTTGCTGCCTGATCATCCTTTTCTGTGTTTTTTTTCCACCTTTATTTTTCTTTGGATGGTCAGCCTAAGACACAAGGGAGACACGGGTTCAAGACACTGCTCTGCCACAGGCGTCCCATGTCACCTTGAGTATCTTGCTTAGCCTCTTTGTTCCTCATCTGTAAAATGAGCCTAAAATTCAGGTGGCATTTATATAAGCCAAAAAACTAACTGACGATGGCCCTACCTAACCTAGGTGCTGGAAAAAGGCGATGATCAATTTTCTTTGTGTGTTCTTGTTTCTCTCTCTGAACTTTTCTATTCTATATGTTGGTCTCACTCTGTTGTATATTTTGATCTCTGTCTTCTGTCGTCTTCCCCTCCCCCACTCCCCTCTTCTGTCTGTTTTCTCCATGGGACTTCTGATCTCTTAGCCTCCCCTTAGCAAGATTCTCTTTTTTTTCCATATGAAGTAAGAGTGGTTTATATAACTGGAATATTAATTTTTGCACAAATTGTCTCTTTATTATTATACCACATCTTTTATTTATCTTGTTACACCATAAGATATTGTTAGAGAACAGATTTTCAATTTTCTATCTGCATTATACAGCCGGTGGGTTATTTCTGGAGGAGGTGGGAGTTTTCATTACATATCAGCTATTTTAATATGGCACAGGGTACTCTGTAGGTGATTGCATATGATATAAAAAAATGTAACCATTTCAAAGACAGCCTGTTCAGGCTTTCTTTAGGTTTTTTAATTGCTGCTTTTTGGTTAACTCACTGAGGCATTATCTAAAGCAATAATTCAAATGGAATCCTTATTTTAAAGTAACTTTATCACACTGCATTTATGTACATTCAAAGGAAAAGACTTTTGCTGTTTTAGGACATTAATATTATATGTACATACATGCCAATGATCTTTAACAAAAATCAAAAGACAGTAAATATTCATGATTTTTCATATGTATGCATAATTTCAGGCACAAAACATTTGAAGCACATGCCTTTTCATTTTGAAATTAAACAGTATTAAAATCCCAATATGAGGAGATCTTTGCCTGGATTGCTGTGGCATAATTCCAGTATTATTCTCATTCCTATTTTTTTGTGATTTCAGGTTCTAAAAACGTAGAAAACTAAAGCAAGAAAGTGCCTGTTAGAATTAAGCTTAAGTTAATTACCACATAATTAAACCTGAAAATGACAAAAGAAAATGTAAAAATATCAAGCCTTTTTCAACAGCCTTTTAGATATATGATTACATGACTAACATGACAGCATAAGGTTATGCACAGAAAAGTCAGGGATTCAAAAGTGAAAGTGTTTCCCTTTTTATTTTCCTGGGTTTGTCAAGATCTTTTTTGTTTTTATTCTTTGTCCCCTCCAAATAATGCGAGCAATTCTAATGTGAACTCCAGAGTTCTCATTTTGAGATTTGAAGGGGATGAAATGCAAGAAAAGTAGTAGTTATTTTAAAATTTTTATTGAAGTAAATAGAAAACAAATGCATATAATTATGCCTTGTGAGAGTATAAGAAATCTGGGTTTGGAACCAGGAAAACAAAGGATGACTAAAATAGTCTAGTGTCAAAGCTATTTTTTAACATGCACAGATCATGCAGCTTACATGTTAAATTTTCCTTCACTAAGCCCTGAGCAAGACACCAGCAAAAATAGTTGGGTTTTTCAGTAGACCAGTGCAAAAGGTCAAAAGCAGTAGCCTACTGGGAAAAGAGTAGGCTTGGCAGGCATATATGCATCATTGCTTGGTTTCTGAATGTTGCCTGAGGAAGGTAGCATGGGTTATGGATGGCAGTTATTACCAGAGATGCATTACAACTAAGAGCCAAGGCTTATTGTGTCATCAATTTTTAAACAGAACTGGCCATTGAAATTAGTGGGGAGTTCTGATTAAAAATTGATTGCACACTAAGGCCCCCAGGGAAATAGTCATCCCTTGTAGATACCTTTTCAGGAGAAACAACAGTAATACACTGACTTGAAAAAATGCTCTTTGTCTTTCATTTCACAATGTAGAGCAACATTTGTACTGAACTACAGTAGCTATGTCACATTCCAGGAATATAAAACATAATATCATCTATTATATACAATTTATGGAGGGACTAATTGACACTGAGTTCATAGTTCCCCAGTTTAGTGCTTCCTCACTAATGCTTATCATTATATTGTTAGTGACTCCCTAAAAGTCCTGTATTTCCTCTGTAGTGACCCCTCAGGTAAAAATTTTTCTGTGCTGGAAAGCCTGAATAGAATGTTCTCATAGTAAACCACCTTCTTACAAAAAGTTTTATGCCCAGGAATCAGATTTAATGTTATCAATGAAACTAATACAGTATATAATGTTGAAGATGCTCTCAACTTCAGTCAACTGATGTATGAGTAACACGCTAGTGTGTATTTAATACATGCTACAAGGGCACTTTTCTACAGCCCACTTAATTAAATATTTGCTACAAATGTAATATACTGATTAGCTACATCAGAACTGTCTTCTTCTAGGTTGTTCAAATCTTTGTGTTTGTATACTATAAGTCCCATTCTGCCATACTTCAAAACTTCTGCCCATGAAAACAATGATCTAGATTGCCCTACTTATAGAAGTTCAGAGGGATTGTTTTGACAATGGAGTTTGCTCCCACAGGGAACAAAGAATTGAGCGTGCACTCAAACTCCATGTATCTCAGGAGATCAGTGGGAAGCCAGGGCTATTTGTGGAGGCTTTATGCTTTTTCTGTAGCAACTCAACACAGCACACCAGACAATTTCCTCCCTGTCTTGTACTCTGGCAGTGCACAATCCTTTGGCGCCTCACTGTTGCTAAGGTTTTTGCAGCTAGCACTCACCTTGGGTAACATACTGTGGAAGAAGCCTGGTGAAAAGTTAATATAACCTGAGGCTATTTTATCTCCCATCCTTAGCTCTGCATGGCAGGTCTTCTTTTGACCTACTTTTTCTTGCAAAGATGCCCAGATTCATACACAGTTCATGGGGAAAAAGATGAGATGTCATGCATGTTCCCTAAGCTGAAAATAGGACACCTTCCTGAGCACCAAGAGAGCTTGGCTCTGCAATGGTGGGAGATGAGGGTAGATTCACACGACACTCAGCAGCTGTTGCAACCAGTTCCCAAAGAGAGGCAGAGCTAGATGTTCTTTACCTGCCCAGATGCCTTGCCACACATCTAGGCTGCTGCTGTGCTTGGTGGCTCCTACTGAATTGCTCTCCCAGCTGGGAGCAAGGTGGAGCGCCAGATCTGGCAAGGCTCCTTTGCTGCCCACACCCAACAGCCCTGCATGCTCAACTGCCTGGAATGCCAGACCCGCGTTCTGCGGGGTGAGCTAATCACATCACAGCCACCAGGCTCCAAAGGGTTAGGGGGACCCACTCACTCCATAGGAACAGGGTTGAAAATTGTCTATATGGGGCAAGTAAGAGAGCTGTATGTAACCTCTCCTCTAATCCTGCACTGGTATTGCTCGATAGCCCCCTCCCATCCTATGTGATGCTGTATAAAAGATGGGTGACCATTTATAATATTATTGATACAATTATTATATAATTGCAACAAATTTGATACAAAGTATGTAATGTTAGGTGTCAATGGAAAATTTACAATCTGTCAAGCACAATTATTCTTGTTAAATCCATTTATCATCTTTGTATCTAAAGTTAGGAATATTAGCTATGTATTTATCTCAAATTGTTCTTGGGGTCACATGCACAAGGTAATTTTAATCCCATCTAGCCAGCCCAGTGTTGATGAACCATTCAGGTGGTGATGGCCAATTAATGGAAATTAGCTCTTCCTGAGGGTGCCTTAGAGAGCAAGGAGCCAATGGCCACCCCTGTAATTCATCAAAACATATCAGGACATATGATGTGGACATGTGACCTCAGAGTTCCTCTTTTTCAATAACTTTCCATATGCAGGGGTTGTGGGCTTTCTTTGGGACAGTCAATTTACATGCACATGGCAGAGGATATAAAAGACATCTCCATTTTGTCTTCCTTTCCTGCTTCATTTCTCTGGGCTGGATTGATAACAAGGAAGCTTTTGAACAATGACTGATTATCCCCAATCTGTTTTGGTGATTTTAGAGAGACTTTTATATGATGAAATGGGTTTTCAATAATCTTTCACTATATTGGACCAGTTTGTCTGGATGGGAGTCAAGGGCTGGAATTCCTAAAGGGGACTGTGTTTGGCTTCTGGTTAACCAATGTGGTGCTACAGAGGTTCTTGATACTGGTTTGGTGAGTCTAAGTACAGAAGAAACCACCAGTTTTGGGGGATTATCTGCCCCATTTCTTCCAGTCTGCCATGAGTGTGGTGCATCCCCAGCACCCGGTCATCCCTTAGCTTCCACTGACATATCCACTGGCACTGCACAAATGCCCAGTTTTGCCAAAAAAGTCAGGACATCTGGGACACAGCTTAAAAAGGGGACTGTCCTGTGCAAAAGGGGAGAAAAGTGTGTCTTCTCTGCTAGCAGTCCCTGGGTCAGAGTATTTAGTATCTGAAATCATAACACAGAAATGAAGACAGCAAAAGGAAACTAATTACAACATGACTCATACTAAATAAGTCCATTTTAAACAAACAATACTACCAACTACAAACTGCCAAAAAAATAAAGATAGAACAGTTTTTCATTTCTTTTGAATAATTGGGCTCTATGAAAGACTATTTAAATAACAATGCAAAAATATAATAGACACACAGTATGTAGGAGAACAAAGGTTTCCCCTGGTGCTGGGAAGAAGAAAATCGTGCCTTTCGCCACTTTTACAGAACAGTAATTTTTTTTGACATTTAGTTGAAACAAATCAAAACCGACTTTTGTATCATCCTTTCTATACTGTAAAAGCTGTCACAGTGCTGTATTTCTGTGGAAATGAAACAAGAAAATTATTTTTATGAAGTCTCATTTAGGGTCTGATTCAAAGCCCCTGGAAAGTAACAAAACAATTCTTACAACGTGTCTACTGCAGATTCGAGCATGCCTTCCAGCCAGTGTACAGATACCCGCTAGCTCGACTTGAGATAGTGAGCTAAACACATCAGTAAGGACATTTCTGCATGATAGGCAGCTAGGCCTAGCCACCTGAGCTCAGACCCACAAGATTAGGCAAGCTTAGACTCAGGCTACCAGTCGAAGCTACTGCTCATGCTACAATAGCCACATTGATATTTTTAATGCACCAGTTCAAGCAGAGCTATTGCATGTCTGTTCACTCAGGCAGTGTGGCATGCTCCCAGCTACACTGTAAACATACCCTTACTGATTTCCCTGTGCTTTGGATCAGGCCCAAAGCTATTTGAAATCAGTTCTTTTTCTTTTTGTGTGAAAATATTTGTGAAAGTCCTTCTCATTCCTCTTGACCTGAATCTTTGACTCGAATCTACCCTTCTCTGCTTTTTTCTTGCCCTTGTCTTTTCCCTGGAGCCTTGACTCTGAATTTTCTTATTCAGTTGTGCATGCCCTCCCTCGCCACTGCCAGCACAGATTTGCTTTTATCCTCAGCAATTTGAGCAGCCCCTTTTGCATGCACATTGACTGATTTGTATTTCTTACATTCTTTTCTGAAAGGAATTGTAGTCACTGGGCCTTAATCGTAGTCTCTTTGAGGACTTGCCAGAATTCTTCCAGGCTTGTATTTTATAATAGATTGCACCTTATGCATTGGCTTTCTTAATTCACCAGAATGTCATGTCCTGAAATCTAATGCCCTTATATTGCTGCATTATATGATCCTGTTCGTTATTATGATAAATACGAGCATCTCACAGTCACTGCTTCCAAGCTTCCATCTGACTCTCAGTCATTTTCTCCCTGTCATTAAGAAGTGTCTTCTCTTCTTATGGTCTTTGCTCTCTGGAACATAACATTCTCACCTGTGTAATTCAGTAACTATTTTAATGGTGTGTGTGTTACCCAGCACATAACTGGATAGGTAAAATTCCTTTTGGACGTGGTCCCTATGGACTGGGTGGAAGTTAGCTGGAACCCTTCCATTGACTTCAGGGAGCTTTGGGTTAGGCCCATGAGAGCAGTACCTTCCCACTAACTCCTATGTTAGATTGAAAGCTAACTGCTCATTACAAAGCTGATTAGTTCTAATAAAAGGCCAGCCTTTGCCAACAGTCACCACACGGTGGAATCTTAGGTGACATCTACACTTGAAATTAGAAAACCCACAGCGCCGATTTAAAGAGCCCAGGTCATCTGACTAGGGCTCATTGGGGCTTGAGCTGTGGGATTAAAATTAGCCGTGGAGATGTTTCGGCTTGGGCTGGAGATCAAGCTCTGAGACCCTTGGCCTTCATGTGGTCTCAGAACCCAGGCTCCAGCCTGAGCCTGAACTGCAATTGTATAGCTCTGCAGTCCAAGCCCGTGAGCCTGAGCCAGCTGATCTGGGCCAGATGTGGCTGCGCTGCAGGTCTTTTATTGCAGTGTAGACATAGCCTGAGACTGCAACAGTTTCCTCCTTTAATTAGTCTGGAGTTATTTATGAAGGTTTTTCCAACAGCTTGTCTTCATAATGTCTGTGTGCTATGTATCTTTAGCAATTATTGGCAGAAGCTGACACACTAGTGGCTTCTCCTGTTCTATTTTGGCACTGCTGAAGATTGGTTCATTGAATGTCCCTGTACACTGTGTGGATTTGTAGTGATCAGTTCACATGTTTTGTTTGTTTTAATTCCCTTTGTAGTCATACAGTCAGGGCAGAAGGTATTTCTGCAATGAATGGAGATAATTTTTTTAGCTTGACAATGTCACAAGTGAAAAAGGATACAGAGAAACTGGAAAATATTCCATATTTCTATAGACAGATAAACCAAAACTAATGTTGCTTCTTATTTTTTATCTTTGGACAGTCGTAACACAAATAATAGACTTTAGCTACCTAAGCTAATTTTCAACATTTCACTAGCAGAGAAATACATACTTTAGATTTATACAAAGAGATGATACATTACAAAGATTTATAAAAGAGATGATGCTATTGCTGATCTACATGATTGAACTGGGAAACACCTGTTAAAACTCTCCATTAGATCTGGTTAGTATAGTATTAGAAACCTTAGGGCCTCAATAAGCTGAATATGAATCAAAAGAATTGAACTCACTTAGAGATTTCAGCAACTGTCTGCCATAAACTAGTGCTTTGGAAGCCCAATCCCTAGGATAGAGATGATAAGAGCTGGCCAGTGACAGTGAATACCTTGCACTTTCAGGGCTTGTCTTTAGAACAAGGGCAGCTGGAAGGAATTGTCAAACACCCCACAGTGCAGGAGCTTGGATCTTGGAGCAGGGAAAGAGACGACTCAGAAATAGGTGTCCCAGAAAGTATCACACAATTTGCCTAAACCTCTCACTTTCCCACTAGCAGTTCATTTGCTGACTGAAGTGATAAACCATCTGAATTTCCTCCCCCTAGACACCTGATACAGGCACCCACAGGTTCCACTTTCAATGAAAAGTGCTTCTCCCAGACAACTAGGGTATATCTATGCAGGGATAAAAGATGTACAGCATGGCCATGGATGGCCCAGGTGAGCTGATGTGGGCTTGCAGGGCCCAGGCTGTGGAGCTAAAAAGTACTGTGTAGACATTCAGGCTTGAGCCCTTCATCTTTGCTGTGTCCCAGAGCTTGTTGCCAGCCTCAGCCTGACCTACACAGCACTTTTTCCGTCTCAGAGCCCCAACCCCACAAGCGGATGTTAGCTGACTTGGGGCAGCTGTAGGTTTATTATCTGTGTATAGGTATGTCCCTACTCTTCACACTGTTCCCTGTACCAACTCTAACTTGCAGCAGTTGCTAACCCTTGCCACAGCAATGACAAGTGCCCTTGCACAGCCTTCCAGGTCTCACCCATCTCAAACTCAGACAACTTGTGAAAACTGGATTACGGGCAGGAGTAAAGGGCTAGATGAATGCAAAAGCAGCTGGCTTTGTATTACTTAAAACTGGTTACCAGGCAGAGTAGAAGAATAACAGAGCTCCCAGCACAGCATGAGCAGAGAAGATATGAAGAGTGGTGATATTTAATATTAGACAAGTGGCACCCATATACAACGATTTATTTTTAGCATAAGGGAGACTATTTACCATAATTCTACCCAGAAATTTCTATTTACCATAATTTCTACCCAGAAATAGTGTTTAAAAACCTTGCTGTAACACTGTAATTCTATGTTTAATACTTGAAGAGCTGTATTTTGTATAGAGTTGGGTGAATAATTGATTTTTGGATTTTCTGGCTGTTCCAAAAATTGAATAAAATAAAAAGGTTCTGCCCAAATTGAGACTCATTCTCTCTCTCTCTCTCTCTTTCTTTCTTTCTTTCTTTCTTTCTTTCTCTGGCCCATGAGCTATTCAAGTATTTTATACAAAATGAAATAGCTTCAAAAGGAGAGACTGAGAAAAAACCCAGCCCCGAGTACCCTATAGCTCAGTGGCTAAGACTTTCACTTGTAATGTAGGCATATCAAGTTCAAATATTACTACATGGACTATTATGTTATCCATATGCAGTAAAACAGCTTCGACATGAAAGATTGAAAATTATTTATATCAGGAACTCCCATAGCCCAGTGCCTATGGCTGGCCGAAGTTCAAATCCTTGCTTGACCACAGGTAGGAAAGGGAAATGAGGACCTTCCAGGTGCATACTCCAGTAAGTGCATACCACCACCTCTATCCTCATTGTGAATATTTCCTAAGTCCTCCCAAACTTTATTTGGGAAATTCATGTTAAATTCACACATCATTTCAGATCAACTAAAACTGCATTTTTCAGCAAATAAACTAGTCATCTGAAAAATTTCACACAGTTCTAATGTCATATTTATTTCTATCATTTTTCATGAAATTCTGATTTGTATAGAATGGACAAGTGGTCAACAAGCGGTTTACTATTGTGGTTGGCAGACAACTTAATTTGTTAAGATTTCTAATATGCTTTGGAGAAGATAAATGCTATTTCCATATAGATAGTAATATTGGTTATTGGCTTAGCATTTCACTGGAGATCTGCCCATTAGTGAACTATGAGATCTAAATTAGATATTAATTTCTATTTCATCTACCTGTTGAAGTATTATTTCCTGTTTTACAGGAATGAATGAATGCCAAGACA
The DNA here is from genome assembly GCA_007922155.1 of Mesoclemmys tuberculata. Taxonomy (NCBI): domain Eukaryota; kingdom Metazoa; phylum Chordata; order Testudines; family Chelidae; genus Mesoclemmys; species Mesoclemmys tuberculata. Next base: position 65,989,500 of record ML675610.1, read on the forward strand.
GGCACCAATTAAAAATTGTGAGTTTCATTTATAGTTATTTATAGTCAAAGGAAAACACAGAGTGGTGTCAGGATCTTTTAGGCTAAAAAGTTCTCAGTGGCTGATTTATGCCTGTATTGTGCTGTGGAATTGTAATTAAAAACTCTGAGTTCCCTTTATTTCTACAAAATATATTTGTGGGGTACTCGATTTCATCATCAAGAAATAAAATATTAGGATATGCACTTTGAAATAAGATTCCATATAAAAAGATGAAAATTGGGTGCTTGTCACTTACAGATGGCAGGAAGTGCACTTCTATAATTTCTGAAGGGAGGCCACAAAACCCTTATTCAGATGCATCTCTGGCATAATATTATTCTTGGGATCTCCAGCACACATTCCGCATAGAACTGATCCAAAAAGGGTCTCTGCTCTCTGTCAAGTTTCAGAGTAACTACACCTCTATTTCCCTGTCTATGATACACTCCAGATGGTCTTAGGTCTTCAGCCATCACCGGTCTCTGGGCTGGCACGCTTGTCCCACTCCCTTGCTGACTGGGGGTTGTAAGGTTGTACAGCCCCCCACCTTATGCTGCTATATCCTCTACCCACAGCAGGCCAATCTGCCTAACAACCAGGATCTGTGTGTTACTCAAGGCTATGAACAGCGTATTACCGGCACTTACCAGTTAACACAGAGCTTCATCTAAGCAACCACATTTATCCTTAGGTTAAAGAATTAAAGAGAAAGAATATATTAAACAACAAAATTTCCAATGCACATGCTAAATATTACCAGAGGTAACTGTGCCCAGGGGAGCCCACTCATAATGCCAGGGTCAGGGCAGGCTGTAAAAAGAGAGCAAATTCTCCCAACAATGGTGGATGACACTGAAGTCAGACTTCCCAACCAGCCACAAACAGTGCTTCTGATTCCCCCACACTGGCTATCAAGAAGCCACTGTGCAAATATACACAGCCGCCTTTACTGCACTTCAGTCTCTGGCTCCCAAACTGCCTCTAGGTCCAGTAAAGAGACCAGTCATTTAAACTCTATGGTCTTTACTCAGAAGATTCCCTCTGATCCCAAAGGACCAGCCACAGTACCAGTTCAGTATAAGTCTGGATCTTACCCAAAATACCACACTGCCAGCCAATCCTTTAGTAACTAAAACTAAAGGTTTATTATAAAAAGAAAAACAAACAATGAGAGAAAAGTTAAAGGATTAAAGAAATCAAATACATACAAATGATTTGAAAGTCCAAATACATCAGGTTTTCAGAAGAATTGTGGAGTTGCAGGCTTGTACAGTCTCTCTGGTATACATCCAGTACCTGGATGGTTCTAAGTCCTTCAGTTCAGTTGCCAAGTGAATTAATCCAGAGGTGGGTAGGTGTTGTCTGTAGCTGGACAGGAACAAAGACAAATTGATTTCTGTGGTTTGATCTTATATACCCTCTGCTTCTGGTCATGCTGCTTGTGGAATTATAACAAAATGGAGTCCAGAGTCACATGTGCCAATCCTGCTAACTCTTCAGGTATGCCCTTAGTTCCTTTCTGGGCCTTTTGCTTCTATAAAGGTCTTGATGGGCTTTAAAGCGAGCTATTGTCCTGTGGCCTCTCTGTCTGGGGTGCATCTTATACAGCATAGTTTAAAATACAGGTATATCAAAGATCTCCATAATTTTCCTCACTCATATCACACATGAACACAAATATTATCTTCTTACTCAACACATTATAACCTTTCTAACTGTACCTGACATGGCATGTCTTACATGAATCGTTATGATTTTGACATATTAATGCCGAATAACACAAATGCCCCCACCCTCCCTCAATCCAGTCAGCATGACAATAACTATCAGTCTTATTGGGCCTTGTAGATCAAAGTCTTTCCAACCCTTCTGCCAGTTTTCGGGGCCCCCTTGGGCAGAAAGTCCTGTATGTTTGCTGGATCAGAAAGAAGGCCTTGAGTCAGTTTAAACCCTGTCTTTTTACATTATAAGGCTTTTGTTTGTTTGTTTGTTTGTTTGTTGGTCTATGTAAATCCCATTTTGAACTAGTATATGCAATCCTTCCTGGAGAATGGTACCTTTGTAGAAGTGGTTACAACTTCAGTGATTCATCTTCACGTCCCACTGTTCTTATTGCAGATATTGTGGTAACCATCTCCTCCCCAATCTCCTGGCCCACAGTGATACATAAACTTAATACAATATAGTCCACAAAGATATTACATAGGATTATAATATCTGTCAATACCCTCAACACTCATTGTCTTGAGTGGAAAATGAAAGTGTTCAGCAACCCCATGAAGCACCTCAGAACCTTGTAGGACTCAGACATCTTTCTGACTATGCATGAAAAATGACCAGGAAAAGATATGCATATACTTATAATTTGTTTCTCATGTTTTCTGTCAGATGTAAACTTAAGGTACTATCCACTTTTCTAAAGTGTATGGAGTTTATACTCCAAGCCTTTCCAAATTTCAGTTGGGGCAGTAGTTATATTTTGGCTATTTCAGAGTCTCCTTGTGATTTCCATTGGATATGGGGGCACTGGAATAAGTTACCTAAGAAAGTGGTGGAATCTCCATCTTTAAAGACTCTTAAGGCCTGGCTTGACAAAGCCCTAGCTGGGATGATTTAGTTGGAGTTGGTCCTGCTTTGAGCAGGGGGTTGGGCTAAATAACTTTCTGAGGTCCCTTCCAACCGTAATCTTCTATGATTCTATGATATGATGTCCTCTTTCTCTGCCCTAAAGAGTGGCATAGTGTTGATGTACTCTTAAACAGCTGCTTGATTCCATTCCATAATGTTAGCCAGTGATGTGCCTATTTGTAAATCAATTTTATATATATATTTTAGATTCTTCTGGCTGAAGTAATCAATGAATAGTTATCATCATTATAAAATGACTAATTGAAAGGAAAATTTCAAGTACCTATTTACAATATTTATACCTACCATTGTTTACAATAATTTCTCATATGCTTGAAAATAAAATGCATTTTGGTATCAGTTGGTTTGTCCATTGGACAACTGGAATTTTTCCTGTGGATCTGAAATTAACATGGCCACTTCCTTCTAATATTAGTTAAGCACTACAGCTGCTATAGAAACAGTAGAAGGACCACAAGTAGTAAATGCTTGCTTACTCATTATTGACCTCTTCCTTCTCCCTCCCATGAGCAGGGGATGGGTAATACTTCATGACAGTACAAGAAATCATTGCCAAATAAATGATGGATACACTGTATCAGACCCACAAGGTTTTAGGAAACAGGATGACTAGGTAAAATGATTACTTGTGGACATTTTTATAGTATTCTAGTTGACTAGGATAGTATACCCTTTTGTCCATTATTGTTATGTCCATTATACCCTTCACACCCATAACCTTACATATAGCTGTTCAGCAAATGGCTTCATGCTCTTGTAGTAGCATTGTGTAGGGGCCTGAGGCTCAGTTTAATCAATAACAGAACCATTTTGGAAGATAATACTATTGCTCTTTCATATAAAGAAGCCATGGGAACACAATCAGAAATCTCTGGACTACAATGAGTTAAATAGAGCTAAAGTTCAGCGATGCAGTACAGATTTACTAAGTTAATGCCAATTGACTGTGGTTTGACGTAGCTTTACATAAATGGGTTAACATTTTAGTGCTCTGCTATTCACAACCACTTGAATGTCAGTTGTGCTGACTGAATCCTGTAGCATGTGTGTGAGAGTGATTGAGAGACAATATTAAACAAAGCCTCTCATGTAAAATTAACTCCTAAATAATAAGATTACAGCATGGACATAAACAAATATTTTCTATTTAAGAAACTATTTTATCATCCAATCTTTTCTCTCTCTCACTGAATTTTTACAGTGATTTACATTGGGCCCACTTGTAGCGTTAATAAAAGGATTTTTTTTTAAATAGATGAGTTCAGACTTTTAACTACTGAGTTTATAATACATCTACAGTATATCTGGAGATGATGTTAATCTTTCTTGTAATCTGAATTTAATTTTGTAACTATCCATCATATTATACCACGATCAAGATAACCGATCTATAAACATTGCTTATATCCTTAGATAAGAATGGATTGAGTTAAGAAGAATTCCACTGTGCTGACTATAATTTTGGTAAGACTATTCCTTTTTTCCTGTGTAAAATATAGAGCTGGTCAAGTACTGCCAAAAAAAAAAATAAAATCTGTGAACACTCATTCAAAATCTGAATGTATATTTGTGCCTATGAGTTTGTGTGGTAGATCTTTGTGCAGAACCTCAGATAGAAAGATTGGGGTTCCATGTCAAGACAGATCCACCTGGACAGATCCTTTTATTGGATCTGGCCCTTATTCATCAGCATTCTTACAAACAGACTTTTGTTGACACTAGTGTTTCAGAGATGCCTGTTCTTTGGGTATGTTTACATGCACTCAAAGGTTTTATTTCTATTTCTAATTTGTTATTCTCCTGTCCAAAATGTTTGTCATTCAAAGAAAAGCACAAGCAACTTAGTGTACAAGATGAAGTGAACAATTTCACAAACATCCCATAGGCCTAAATTTGTTCACATAAACTATGCATCAACTACTGATGAATCTGCAGGAGTCAGGATTAGTTTTTGAATGACTCACAAATAGAAAAAGGGCTACATTTGTCAGATAATTTATTTGCAACAACAGGTTTGATGATCTACTAATGCTACTAACTAACTGTGACTCCTACTGACTTCAGCGGGAGTTGGACCAGGCTGTAACTGACTTGCCTAGGGTCCATGACAGAAGCAGATGTCCTGGCTCTTAGTCACATGACTATTCTTCCTGTTCCTTATTCATTACGCATGGTACAACTTTGCAGTCAGGACCTGATCCAAAGTCTATCCAAAATCAATAAAAAGGCTCCCACTGACTACAATGGACTTTAGATCATGAATGAGTTGCAAGTGCTGTGGACACCAACTTCACTACCAAGACACCAATCAGCAGTTATAGTGGAAGAGGCAGGGGTGATCAGGGTTGAAGACCTATTCACTAGATAACTCTGCCTCATTATCTATTTAATAAATGTACTGAATGAAGCACAGATCATTAAAAAAAATATTATTCAATATACAAACTATAAGGTCTGCTACAATGTGTATTGCATCCCGCTTGCAGCTGGGGGGCTGAACAACATATGTGAGTCATTGGCAGCAGAATGACAGTTTCCCAGCCCCAGGAAATGCCCTCTGCCAGTTGTGGAATTTCAAACTGTAGGAGCACTAAGAATCTCAGGACAGAGTGAACATGTCTCCTGTAATAAAGCGTGACCATCAATGTGCAAGCTTAACAAATTCTACATGTTGGTTGCCCAGATTTTAGGCAATGCTATTTCTTATCAGATGTATTCTCCCTGCCTCAGTGCCCAAAAGAAACTCCTGCTTTCCATCCCAGAGGCACACGGCTGTGAAAATCCTATTGTACTAAGTTGCATAAGGAACAGGAAAATGTATCTCTGATCACACTCTCTTTCTCCAAGTGATAGGTGAACAGACTCGGCCCACCCTCATGACAAACCCATCATCCAGAACAGTAATGATATCCAGTGATTCAGGTTTATTTTGCGTGGGAAAATTATCCCCACCTTCAGCTGGAGGAGAAATTATTGTGCTCTTTTTCTTTCAAGTAAGTATATAGGAAATGTGAATTTTCCTATTTCCTACATTGAGCAGGAGTATTTACTAAGGTTTCAGAACAACTAAAAAAAAGACAGCTTTAAGAAAAAGAGAATAGCCAGCTATTCTTTTCTTTTCTCCCTTTGACATTCATTTATATATTGTTGGTATTCTATCTCTTCATTTGGCTTTATCTTTTCTTTATATGTTCTTTCTTTTCTCAGCAAGTCAACCAGATATGTTGTTTCACTAGTGTATTTCCATAGGCTTTTCAAAGGGACGCTTCTGGACATCTTTGAAGGTTTTTCTCAGTTTGGGATGTTCAGGCAAAAATGGGCAGTCCCCAGTTTCATGTTTAATCCTCCTGCGCTTTACAAATGAATAGTTGCACTTGCTTTACATTTTAAAATCCTTTCCTGTCTCTCTCTGGTATGATGAGAAAAACAAATGAAGAAAAAGATTCATTGTCAGTCTTACTCTTGACCCTGCAAGGTGTTCTCAATAGGTAGACCTCTCCATACAGAGATCACAGCCTTTGAGTTTGAAACTGCTCCCTTTCAAGTCACTGGGAAAAACTCCTTTAGTGTGTGGGAGAAAACAGGACAGCTTTTCCAATAGAAACTGGATAGGTTGTGTTCAATATATATTGTCCTCTCTTATTAGTTGTAATCAAATAGTACCAACAGTACCTGGACACTTGTGAGGTACAATATTTTACAAGGGATATTTTATTGCTGCTGATTTACAGTAAATTTGAAGCTTAGTGAGACATTTCACCCTTTACTACTGCTCTGGCATATTTAGGCCATGTCTGCCATGAGAAATGTTTTTGGGTGTAAAATGGTTGCTCAAGAACTTAATTTGGGCTGCATAATCACTCTTACTCATAGAATCATAGAAGATTAGAGTTGGAAGGGACCTCAGGAGGTCATCTAGTCTAACCCCCTGCTGAAAGCAGGACTAACCTCAGCTAAATCATCCAGCCAGGGCTTGGTCAAACTGCAGCTTAAAAACATCTAAGGATGGAAAATCCCCATATCCCTAGGTAACCAATTCTAGTGCTTCACGAAGTTTTTCCTAATATATAACCTACACTTCCTAGTCACAAACTTTTTCCTAATATATAACCTACACCTCCCCCACTGCAACTTGAAACCATTGCTCCATGTTCTGATATATACTACCGTTGAGAACAGCCTAGCTCCATCCTCCATGTAATCCCCTTTCAGCTAGTTAAAGGCTGCTATCAAATCCTCCTTCATTCTCTTTTGCAGACTAAAAAGCCTAGTTCCCTCAGCCTCTCCTCATAAATCTTGTGCTCTAGCCCCCTAATCATTTTTGTTGCCCTCCACTGGACTCTCTCCAGTTTGCCCACATCCTTTGTGTAGTGGGGGACCCAAAACTGGACACAATATTCCAAATGCAGCCTCACCAATGCTGAATAGATGGGAATAATCACTTCCCTCGATCTGTTGACAATGCTCCTATTAATGCAGCCCAATATACTATAGCCTTCTTGGCAACCAGGGCACACTGCTGAATCATATCCACCTTCTTATCCACTGTAATGCCGAAGTCCTCTTCTGCAGAACTGCTGCCTAGTCCATCAGTATCCAGTCTGTAGCTATGCATTGGATTCTTCCGTCCTAAGTGCTGAAATCTGCACTTGTCCTTGTTGAACCTCATCAGATTTCTTTTTGCCCCAATCCTCCAATTTGTCTAAGTCCCTCTGTATCCTATCCCTCCCTTCCACGGTATCTACCACTCCCCGTAACTTAGCTTTATCTGCAAACTTGCTGAGGGTGCAACCTCCCCCATCCTCCAGATCATTAATGAAAATGTTGAAGAAAACCGGCCCCAGAACCGACCCCTGAGGCACTCCATTCATTACCAGCTAGACATTGAGCCATTGATTGCTACCCATTGAGCTTGATAATCTAGCCAGCTCTCTATCCATTTTATAGTCCATTCATCTAACCCCTACTTCTTTAACTTGCAGATAAGAATACTGTGGGAGACTGAAGCTTTGCTAAAGTCAAGATATATCACATCCACCACTTTCCCCACCTCCACAGAGCCATTCACCACTTCATAGAAGTCAGTCCTCATGGTAGGTCAGAATCCATTTTGATTGTCAATGCCCATTTGGAGTTTTCAGTGTTAGAAAAACCACCTCCTAATTTGTAAACTGAAAAAAAATGGATATTAAATTTATTGAGGAGCACTAAATATAGAACCCAACAATTACATTTATGATTATGTATCATGATTATGGGGCTGCTGGCACCTCTGTTCCCTTTCTGGTCTTTCTATGCTAACTTCACAATTTTTCAGGAGAAATGCATGCCAGGTTCCATAGTCACAACAACATTTAAAGTTTGGACTATATGTTCAATAATGATAGCAGAGGTTAAAACCTCTGGAGTGTTGTTCTAAAGCCAGTAGAAGTCCATGAAAAGATTCCCATTGATTTTAGTGAACTCCAGTCCATGGTGAGGAATACCAGGAAAAGGATGAATAGCCAGGCAGTGTAAGGGTCTCCCAAGTACACAAGAAAAAACTTGAGCTAACAGTATCATCATAACCCGTTTACAGATTGTCTTTCAATATGGATATATAGTGTTATAATTTTTTTCATATGCTAGTATCTTTATTTCTATGCAAAATTCTGCAAAAATGTCAAATTTACTAATCTATTATTACCGAAGATGCTGTTAGCAACACCTACTATGAAAATTGACTAGCACTTCCCTTTCTAAACCCTGTATTCAACTGTTTATAACTTTGTCAAATTTAAACATTTAGGCTGGAATTTTCTATGCTGGTTGTCTTCCTCATGCTAGTTTCTGGTAGAGAAGCAGGTTTTTTGGTTTGAGTCTTCATTATTTTTTGTTTTGTCTTTTTTTTAAATTTCAACCCTAATGGTTCAACTCTTTCCAAGAATGAGACTATGGGAAAAATATTGTTCTGCCATTGTTAAAAAGCTATTGAGATGTTTTATTTGAAATGCTCTAGCACTCAGCAAATTTGGCAGGGAAGTGGCCATTTTGTGAGGATATGTCTTTTCCATCCCTGTGAAAATCTGCCCAAATTATAAGACTTTAAAATATCATACTTCATATATACTCAGAGATACACAGGCAACCTTAATTCTGGCATTTCCTAAAATTTGAGTTCAGAACTTTTTTTATTAGGTATTAAGCATAGAAAATTCTTTAAAATTATCTAAGCACAAAAATTAAATACTGGGCAACTGCTTCCCCCCCTCCAAACACACACACACACACACCCCTTAGCATAAGTTAAATGGAATTTTGTCAAGCTTTTTTAAATGTCTGGACCAAAGACATGCAAGAGAAAATATCGATCAAATCATTATTTGGGTGTGTGTAAAATTTACAAGCGCTTAAAATTTATGAAGACTTAGAATGAAACGACATTTTTAATCACAACCACAGTGACACTGCCTTGACATTATAATATGACTATAGTGTTAAGAATATGTTTGTTTATTTCTGACTGGTAACAAAGAGGAATTACACTAATCAAGATACATATAATATCTGTTAACATAACATTTCTAGATCAGCAGTGAGGTTGATGCAAAATCTGCATATAGATAAGCATTAGATTGATGAGAAATTAATCCATATTTACATAACTTAAATAGGATCTTAGAGTCATTATAAAAAGTTTATTTGTAAATAAAGACAATTTAGTCTCTCAAGCTAACATAAGTTGGCTAATTACTTTAAACCAATATTCAGAACACTGGTGAACACTCCGTTGCCTTTCAAAATTAAAATTAGCTTTCTAATTTCAACCTCATGGCAGCAGCATTTTCTCATTCATTTAATTTTGCTAATCATCATGGAGAAGATTTTAAGGCAAAAATGGAAGTTTAACACACAACTTGTATTGACTTTCCATAGGTGTTGGTATCTAGCTGTCTTTCCTGCCTTTCTTCAATGTTACTGTAATTTGTTTCTTTTTATGTTTTAGGTAAAAGTCTTTCTCCAGAATGACAAAAAGTTATGTTAGATGTGGTTGTCACAATAGGCAATTTCTGAGTGCATGAATAATTATATAAATAAATAAATGGTAATGTAATTTTATTTATATATAATATATATATAAATAGTAATGTAATTTCATTTATATATATATATAATAATGCTTATTTTGGTTTATGTGTTTTCTGTTGTGTAAGTGAACGCTAACATTTATGAATAAACAATTTGTCTTACAGATGTTTGTTCCAGTTTTGTTAGAGAGAAAGTTTAATTATTGTTTGTAATGTTGTTCTATCCATGTAGGTTCCAGGATATTAGAGACACAAGGTGGATGAGGCAATACCTTTTATAACTTCTGTCTTCTATCCCTAAAGATTAATTATAGAATTTAGTATTTTAATCATGACCTGTAATTTCTGGGTACTATCTATCACCGTTTCCAGTGTTTCCACCACTCTTACTCTTTTCATCATGGAGTATTATAATCTTTTACTGGGATGGTTCTTTAATTGTATTACCACATATCTCATCTTTTTAGAGACCATGGCATATACAGTTAAAGATTGAAGCATTGTCAGGTACTAGTTGCCAGTCTAAGAGCAGTCCCAATTCTGAGTGTTGCAAAGAAGGTATTTCTTTGCCAATGAACCAAAAATAGGGACAATTAAATCTGCAAATCAGGTTGAAATTTTTCAACAGACATTTTCCTACTGGAAAAAAAAAAGTTTGGTCAAAAGGTTTTCCCCCCAGGATAGTGTCATTTTTGACAAAACAAATGTATTTCATTTCAAAATTTCTAGCAAATAAATAAAAAAATCTTGCCAGAAATTTGGCTCAAATTTTTACAGGAAAAGAAATGATTGTTTGCTGAACTCTAGTATTCATTATTCCTATAGATTACTATAGATATTAAATGTTGCTTGTTTGAAGTCTACATAGTTCAATGACTGGATAACTGAAATATTAATGAGCAAAAGTATTTAACACTTTTCTATTTGAATCCAAATTTGGTCATTAGAGAGTTTGCACAGCTCTGCCATCTAATGGCCATATGGAAGGCTCAGTGGAGGTCCTAGTAAGTCAATGTCCACATATCAAAAATATTTGCAACACCACTACTGAGTATCTTAGCAGGAGAGAGAGAGAGAGAGAAAAATAGTATAGAGCTTGTATTATCCTTCTTCCCATAGCAAAGATCTATCAGGTGTAATGATGCCTCCCTTTAATGCACAGTGTTTAGAACTGCTAAACATAAAAAGAACATAATTAACCTTATACCTATGTATACCAGAGTGGATTTACTTCCACAAGACACTACATCAGAATGGAAACAGAGCTGTGGGACAATGTATGGAGAAGTACACAGCTGTTGCTTTTATTCTATCAGTTCTGTGGATAAACAGAAGATTTTATTTTCTAATGTTTTCAAATTGACACCTACCATCACCACCAAATTCTTTCACATTCATGCTCCTAAATGGTGGATCATTGTATGACTTAGTATAATCTGATATACTTTCAAGGAATATAAGGAATATAACCTTCCTTATCAGTTCTTGAAAAACACCAGAAAGTTGCTGATCCTGTTTTATTTACTTAAAATGTTTTAGATGTTTCAGAACCATAAGCCTATGTCCACAGCTGGCCTGTTACAGATATTTTCATCTTCCCTCTCTACCTTTCTTCAAAAAGAAACCCAGGACAGATGCTGGAAAAAATTTTTTGCTGTCAATTAGAACCCAATTTGACATCCCATTACAGGCAGTGGCATATTTACAGCTAGTAGTCAAAGATCAGTTAATTGCCAGATTAGGTTGTACCATCTCATCCTTAAACTTACCAAACTCAGTCTTGAAGCCAGCTAGGTTTTTTGCCCCCACTGCTCCCCTTGAAAGGCTGTTCCAGAACTTCACTCCTTTGATGATTAGAAACCTTTGTCTAATTTCAAGTCTAAACTTCCTGATAGCCAGTTTATATCCATTTGTTCTTTTGTCCACATTGATGCTGAATTTAAATAATTCCTCTCCCTCCTTGTTATTTATCCCTTTGATGTATTTATAAAGAGCAATCAGATCTCCATCCAGCCTTCTTTTGGTTAGGCTAAATAAGCCAAGTTCTTTGAATATCCTCTCATAAAACAGATTTTCCATTCCTCAGATCATCAGAGTAGCCCTTCTCTGCACATGTTCCATTTTGAATTTATTTTTGTTAAACATGGAAGACCAGAACTGCACACACGCTTCCAGATAAGGTCTAACCAGAGCCTTCCATAACAGTGCTAACACTTCCCTACCTCTATGGGACATACCTCACCTGATGCATCTGAGGACCTCATTAGCTTTTAAAAAAAAAAAAAAAAACCCAGCCACATCACATTGGTGACTCACAGTTATCCAGGAATCAACATATATGCCCAGGTCCTTCTCCTCGATCACTTCCAACTGATGCATCCCTGTTTTATAGCAAAAGTTCTTATTAGTCCCTAAATGCATGACCTTTCACTTTCCACTATTAAACTTTGTCCTATTACCATTACTCCAGTTAACAAGGTCATCCAGATGTTGTATTATATCCCGGACCTTCTCTGTATTAGTAATACCTCCAAACTTTGTGTCATCCACAAACTTTAACATGCTCCCACTATCTGTGCCAAGGTCAGTAATAAAAACTCCAAATAATAACTCCACTAGTAACTTCCCTCCAACCTGACAGTTCATCTTTCAATATGACTCACTGTAGTCCACCCTTTAACCATTTCTTCATTCATCTTTCAATTTTCACATTAATATCGATCTTTTCTAATTTAACTAATAATTCTCCATGTGGAACCATATCAAATGCCTTATTAAAATCCAGGTAAAATAGATCTACTGCATTTCCTTTGTTTAAAAAATCTCCTCAAAGGAGATCAGGTTGGTCTGGCATGATCTATCTTTTGAAAAATCATGTTGTATTTCATCCCAATTATGGTTAACCTCGATGTCCTTAGCTACTTTCTCTTTCAAAAACATTTCCAACACTTTGCATACTACAAAGATCAAAATAATAGGCCTGTAATTTTTTTCCTGCCCTGGGATGCAGGCTTCAGATAGTTTCTGCAACTTTGACATGAAGTAATTCCAAGCCTCCTCTGCCTTACATCCATGAGTTCTTCAGTCCAGTCCACTTCCCTAACTAATTCTCCTTTTTTTTTTTTTAAATTAGCTCTTTTGAAATCAAAACCCTAGTCACAGATCTATTTTTGTTTAACCTTCCATTTAGTTTGAAGTTAATTAGCTCATAGTCTCCCGAACCAAGGTTGTCCCATACAACCAGATCTTCTATGGGGTCCTCGCTACTCACTAATACCAAATCTAAAATATCATCCCTTCTTGTTGCTTCAGCTACTATTTGGTGAAGGAATACATAAAAGATCACATCCAGGAAAATCTGGGTCCTATTATCATTACTAGCACTTGTCCTCCAGTCTATATCTGGAAAGTTAGTCTCCCATAATTACACAATTAAAAACATTAAAGAGGTCTCTATCTATATCCATATTGGATCCTGGTAGTCTTGGATCCCCAAGCACTATCTCACGGGAAGCTCTAGTAGCTTTCTTCCCCAATGTGATTTTCGTCCAGAGAGACTCTGTCTTATCCATTCCATCAATTCTAATTTCTTCACTGTGTACAAACAGCTTAATTTTTGCTGTTTGGCTTCGCTCACATTCTTTACCCAATTTGGTACAGTCATTTCATTGCCAATATTGCCTATTATACTGGTTTCTACATGACACTTCCTCTCAATATCCATTCTCCTACTCACAGCTGTATTCTTTCTTCCTTCTCAATCTTACAATCAGGCATGGAGATTACCTGGGCATCTCCCACTCACCTCCCCCAAATTCTTAGTTTAAAGTTGTCTTAATCAGTTGTGCCATCTTCCATCTTAGAAGTGCATTTCCCTTCCTACTCAGGTGAAGTCTATCCTAAGAGAACAGTCCTCTGTTCATGAATGCCTCCCAGTGACTATACGTCCCAAAATCCTCCTTATAGCATCAAAGCCTGAGCCATCTGTTGATCATCAGAAGCTTGTAACGCTGTTGTTGTCCTCCTCTCAGGACATTCAGAATCCCACTGAAGATCACCGGAGCCCCAGTTTCCTTAAGAGTCTCCCCAGCCCGGCATAATCTCCCTTGATTCAGTCCAGCTATATCATTTGTTCCCACATGAAGGACAATCAGTGAATTTTTTCCCCACTCCCATTATGATCCTCTTCAGCCTCAGGTCCACATCCCATATCTTAGCACCTGGCAGATGGCATACCCTTCTGTTTTCTGGATCAGCTCTGGTTACAAACCTGTCTGTTCTTCTCAATAGGGAGTTCCCAATCATGTAGACTTGCCTTTTCCTGGTGATGGTGGGATTCTTCAACCTATCCGCTATTCGGCAAATCCTTTCATCTTCTGTTCTCCTTGCAATCTTCTGAAACCCATCCTGCATCACCCTGGGGCTCTTATATGGTAGTATAGAATCAGAGAATATTAGACTTGGAAGGGACCTCAGGAGGTCATCTAGTTCAATCCCCTGCTCAAAGCAAGGCTATCCTCAGCTAAATCATCCCGGCGAGGGTTTTCTCAAGCCTCATCTTAAAAACCTCTAAAGATGGAGATGCCACCACCTCCCTAGGTAACCCATTCCAATGCTTCACCACCCTCCTAGTGAAAAACTTTTTCCTAATGTCCAACCTAGACCTCCCGCATTGCAACTTGAGATGGTTGCTCCTTGTTCTGTCATCGGCCACCACTGAAAACAGCCTAGCTCCATCTTCCCTGGAATCCCCTTTCATATAGTTAAAGGCTGCTATCAAATCCCCCCTCATTCTTCTCTTCTGTAGACTAAACAGGCCTAGTTCTTTCAGCCTCTCCTCATAAGTCTTGTGCTCCAGCCCCCTAATCATTTTTGTTGCCCTCCACTGGACTCTCTCCAACTTGTCCACATCCTTTTTGTAGTGGGGGGCCCAAAACTGGACACAATACTCCAAATGTGACCTCACCAATGCCAAATAGAGGGGAATAATCACTTCCCGCAATCTGCTGGCAATGCTCTTACTAATGCAGCCCAATATGCCATTAGCCTTCTTGGCAACCAGGGCACACTGCTGACTCATATCCAGCTTCTTATCCACTGTAACACCCAGATCCTTTTCTGCAGAACTGCTGCCTAGCTCATCGGTCCCCAGTCTGTAGCTGTGCATGGGATTCTTCTGTCCTAAGTGCAGGACTCTGCACTTGTCCTTGTTGAACTTCATCAGATTTCTTTTGGCCTAATCCTCTAATTTGTTTAGGTCCTTCTGTATCCTATCCCTCCCTTCCAGGGTATCTACCACTCCCCCTAGCTTAGTGTCATCTGCAAACTTGCTGAGGGTGCAATCTACCCCCTCTTCCAGATCATTAATGAAAATGTTGAACAAAATCAGCCCCAGGACCAACCCCTTGGGCACTCCATTTGTGACTGGCTGCCAGCTAGACATGGAGCCATTGACCACTACTAGTTGAGCCCTTTGCTCTAGCCAATTCTCCATCCATTTTATAGTCCATTCATCCAACCCATACTATTTTCACTTGCTGATAAGAACACTGTGGGAGATCGTAACAAAAGCTTTGCTAATGTCAAGGTATATCATGTCCATTGCTTTCCCCTCATCCACAGAACCAGTCATCTCTTCATAGAAAGTAATCAGGTTTGTCAGGCATGACTTTCCCTTGGTGAATCCATGTTGACTGCTCCTGATCACCTTCTTCTCTTTTAAGTTCCTTAAAATGGATTCCTTGAGGACCTGCTCCATGATTTTTCCAGGTATTGAGGTGAGACTAACCGACCTATAGATCCCTGGATCCTCTTTCTTCCTTTATCTCCATTGGCTCATCCACTCTTTGTGTAGGAATAGCTCCTCTTCTCTTCTTCCTTTCCTTCCCACCTTCAGTTACTACTTCCTGTGCCCCTTCTTATTTTCCAGCTCCACAAACCTGTTCCTGAGCTTTATTTCTCATTCACTAGCCCATCTTATCCTCTGCCTGGTTCTCATAGTCACATGCTTCCACTGGCCATTTAACTCACCCAGCAGTCTCCCATTGGAGTTGTTTGGTCCTGCTTCCATCTGCAAGTCTAGGCTTTTCCCTTCAGCCTCCTCATGCCTTTGCTTCATCATCTGCTTGAACCCCCTTCTAAACTCAGAGTTTTCAGCTGTATCTCCAAGCCTTGGATCTTCTCTTTTGTCAGTTCTATCAGGCAGCACTTCATATAAACAAAGCTTTTTTGAGATACCCCCTCCAGAATCATGTACATCCAGTAGCTTCCATATCCAGTCATCTTCATTGTCTCGTCCACTTCTTTGGCCACTCCCACTGCTGCCTCAGTACCTCTCATTGTCTTCCCACCTGCTTCCTGTCAATGAGAGAAAACAAACAAGCAAACACCAAAACAAACCCCCAACAATCACTGCAACAATACCAGAGCACCACACCTCCCACCCACCCCAAACTCTCCATGCAAACTCGCCTATTTACAGCTCTGTTTGCTGCTGTCTGACTCAATGGCTGCTTGTATAGGTCCCCTCATCAGGGAAGCCATGCCTGCTGATAAGGCAGCTGCTCTTAGTATGCCACCCAGTACTAGCTTTTGCAAACTGAGAAAAAAACCAAAAAAGCCAAACACAATTCCCACAAAACTCACTCAGTGCCCCTAAGGACCAGGGATTTGCCTACTCCCTTCTCCTCCAACAGAACTCCCACTCAAATTCCCCAGTTTACAGCTGTTTGCATGTCTTCAGAGAGCTCACAGAGTAAGGCCTTGATTTTGCATTGTGCAAACTATTGTGCTCACATAACACCTCATTGACTTCAGTGCAGCTGTGCATGGGCACAGCACTCTGCAAGCAACAAATTGAAGGACTGGTCAATGTTGACAAGATAAACAAGGGAAGTATTATCCCTATATTATGGATGGTGGCACAGAGACTTGTATGACTTGTTCCAGGTCACACAGGAAGTCTGACAGAACCTAGAATCTCCTGAGCCTTAGGCCTCATCTACATGCTGGGTTTAATTCACAGGGAGATGATGTATGCTAGATAGTGTGCAATACATAAGCTTCACTAATAGCATGCACACAGGGCAGCTGTGCCCTCTTTCAGTTTGCATCATTATGTACACATGGCAGCAGCTGCCTGCATACTAAGCATGTAGCAGTCTGGAAGGTCCTTGGATTCACTGCTGAGGGCTGTGCAGTTTGGGATTTTTCTCATTGTATATTGTGATATATACGGCAGGAGCCATGCAGAAGCAGGTGGAATTTTACAACAAAATAAAAAAGGGCGTTAGAGACAAAAAGACATCCTTTAAAAAATGGAAGTCAATTCCTAATGAGAATAATAGAAAGGAGCATAAACTTTGGCAAGTCAAGTGCAAAATTATAATTAGGCAGGCCAAAAAAGAATTTGAAGAGGAACAAGCAAAAGACGAAAACGAACAGCCAATTTATTTTAGGTTACATCAGAAGCAGAAAGCATGCCAAAAACTCAGTGGGGCCACTGGATGCTCAAGGTGCTAAAAATCACTCAAGGAAGACAAGGCTGTTGTAAAGAAGTTAAATGAATTCTTTGTATAGGCCTTCACTGCACAGGATGTGAGGGAGATTCTCACCCCTGAGTCATTCTTTTTAGGGGACAAATCTGAGGAACTGTCTCAGATTGAGGTGTCAGTAAAGGAGGTTTTGGAATAAACTGATAAATTAAACAGTAATAAGTCACTGGGATCAGATGGTATTCACCCAAGAGCTCTGAAGGAACTCAAATATGAAAATGCAAAGCTATTAACTGTGGTACATAAAGTATCACTTAAATCAACCTCTGTACTAGACTAGACTATGACTAAAGGACAGCTAATATTACACTGATTTTTAAAAAAGCTCTAGATATGATCCTGGAAATTACAAGCTGATAAGCCTAACTTCAGTACAAATCTAACTTCAGGCAAATCTGTTGAAGCTATAGTAAAAATTAGAATACTGTATTTTTCGCTCCATAAGACGCACTTTTTTCCCACCCAAAGTGGGGGGGGAAGTCAGTGCGTCTTATAGAGCGAAGGTGCAGAAAATCATGTTGGCCGGCACTACTGCAGGATCGCAGGAGCGATCCTTACCACACAGCTGCCCCCGGTCCACTCCATAGCAGGGGAGGGGGAGGGGGAGGGGAGAAAGGAGAGCAGTTCTCCTTCTCTGCCTGCCGGGGGCAGTACAGCTGATGGGGGGGAGGGGGAGGGGGAACTGCTGCTGCTGCTCCCCCGCCTCCACCAATCAGCTTATTCCCTTCCTCCCCTTCCCCCCCCCCGCCCACAAGCTCCCTCTGTTACAGAGCTCAGCTCCTCCTGCTGTTTGTGCCATGTGGGGGGGACCTGGGGCAGCTGGGGGGGGCAGCGCCCTGTGGGGGGATCTGTGGGGGGCAGGGGGCAGCGCCCTGTGGGGGGACCGGGAGGGTGATGCCCTGTGGGCAGAATTGTGGTGAGGGGCTGGGGGGGCAGCGCCCTGTGGGGGGATTTGTGGGGGGCAGGGGGCAGCACCCTGTGGAGGGCAGCACTCAGGGCAGGGCTGCCACACAGCACACAGTTGACGTTGCGCCCATCACCGTGGCCCCTGGGCGCCGAGGTTCGGCCTGCCATGCAGCACGTGCTGCGGGCCTGCGAGCCCCTCAGGGTTGTCGGCGGGCTGCTGGGTTCAAAATATTTTTTTCCTATTTTCCTCGTCTAAAACCTAGGTGAGTCTTATGGTCAGGTGCATCTTATGGAGCAAAAAATACGGTAATTAGACATGTAGATGAACACAACATGTTGGGGAAGAATCAAAATGGCTTTTGTATAGGAACATTATTCCTCACCAATCTATCCTTGAGGGTATCAACAAACATGTGGAGAAGCGTGATCCAGTGGATATACTGCACTTGGACTTTCAGACCACGTTTGACAAGGTCCCTCACCAAAGGCTCTTAAACAAAGTAAGCATAACAAAGAACCAGGGATCACTCAATGAAATTAATGGGCATCAAGCAACCTCTAATATATAGAGGCTGCTCGGGGTTTATCTGAGCATTTGAAGCCAGGTGGCTTTGATTTTGAACTTCATCTGCTGCACTTCCAATCTGATGAGGTGGCTGCGACAGTGACTCTTCCAGCAACAGGTGCCGCAGTGGCAGAGGAAAGAGGATGAAGATAAGGACAAAGACATAAAACAACTAAATTATATATTCCTGAAGCAGCTTCACACAGTGTAGCATGCTCTCTAGGCTGAGGAAACCTGTGTTGATTGGTGGAAAAGGACCAGCAGGTAAGAGAATTTCAGGATGGCAAAGCAAAACTTTTCTTAGATCTGTGCTGAAATAGCCCTGGAGCTACTGTGGCGGTGTACCAACATACACCAGAAGAAATGAGTCATCATTGCCATCTGGAAGCTGGTCACCCCAATTGTTACTGGTGTGCAGCCAACCAATTTGGCATAGGAAGATCAACAATTAGTGCCATTGTTATGCAGGTGTGTGATATCCTGCACAAGGTACCATTGCACTGGTTTATAAACCTTGGTAATGCTCAGAAAATGGGGTTCCTAAACTGCACTGGGCAACTAATATGACTTATGTGTCTATTGTTTGCTCTACTTACCAGGGTTCGGAATTTATTGACAGAAAGGGGCATTTCTCCATGGTGCTCCAAGGGCTGATTTAGATGTGTGACTCTGCCACCGTAGTCAATGGAAAAATACATGGTAATAGGATCTTTAGGAATTCAGCTTAATTTATCTTAATGGATAAAGGACACCTTGCCCCCAGGATCACTATGGACATTAATGGTGTGGAGATTACTCCAGTTACCCTGAGAAACCTGGTTTATCCTTTGCTGCTCTGACTAATGAAACCATTCATAGGTCATTTAGATGGAAGGAAGCGACTGTTTAAATATTGGCTCAGTAGGACTACTATTAAAGAATGGGATTGTGAATACAGCTCCTGCTTTCTCAGCGCGGCACTCTGTCCCCCTCAAGTGGTGGGTAGACCAGCTAACAATTGATTAGCCTGCTGTAGCTGTGGCTTTGAGTGATGTGCCTTTTTGCTAAGGCAGTAGAGACTCATGCATTAAGCTCAAGAGGTCCCAAGTTTGATCCCCATTACTGACACCCATATGTAGGTCAGCATTACATGAAGATGACATAAAAGAATAATCAGACTAGCTGCTATTATGTTAAAAAAATCGGGAACACTAAAGATAATTTGATAAAAACAAAACACAACATATATGAGGCAACTATCATGCCAATACTGATATATGACTCACAATGCTGGAATATGAAAAAAGCCAAGAAATGACAGATTCTGATTACAGAAATGAACTGGATGAAGGGTATACTGAGAGTTTCAAGACTGCAGAAAATAAAAAAATAAGAGATAAGAAAATGGCTAGGACAAGAAATAATGTTGTTGCAGAAGATGCCTGCAATGGTTGGACACCTGGCAAAAATGGCCCCGAAAAGAATGGCCCCAAAAAAGATACCATTTCTGGTGACACATACCAGAGTATAAGGAACTAGAAATAGAGGACAACTGAAGATGCATTGGATAGACACAGTAAAGAATGACATAACACAAAAAGGTTTAAAGATGAAAAAAGCCATGAAGATGGTACGAGATGGAAAGTGGTAGAAAGACTTCATTCAGCCTTATTGTCACTGTTGTGCACTATTGTCACTGTTGAGCAGGTATTAAAAAAGAAGAAGGTGGGGGCTGAGAGTGAGAAGTGGGGACTGGAAACTCAGAAAGTCTCCTACCCTACATCGATCAATGCAGCACCTGGAGCAGAAGTTAGCACAGCAATATAGTATAATAATCCATAGTAGAGACAGATACTCACACACTGAGGTTCCCCCCAGAAGTTCTACCTCCTCACTTCTGGCATGGCTTTCTGGCTGGGAATCACACTCATTTCCTACAAGGCCATCCTCAGGGCTGCATATATCGAATCCCCATAATTTCATGGGAAAGGACTTCACTACCCTACTTGGATTCCTCCTCTAATGACTCTTACTGCTTTTCCTCAGGGAGAGCAGCATGGGTCCACATCCTCCTTTGGTTCAGTTGTAGTATATTATCTCAGAAACCTGTCCAGGTATCCAAAAGAGTGAACAGGTTACATTTCAATGGATGGCCCATTTCCTGGCATTCCAATTTTAACTTAAATTTCCTGATCCGTTTGCTCTTTATTCGGCACTGTTCAGCATTCCAATTTTAACTGACTACAGATATCTGACTAGCAATGTCCATAAACACATCTTTATTGTGGTGTCTGAAAAACATCATAACTGAAAAGTGAATTCAAAACAAGTGACTCATAAATGATTATTTGATCTTATAGTAAATTGAATTTTCACTGAAATTATATTAAATGAAAAAACACTCAGAACTTATTTTGTAAGTTTTTGTTGTTACATTTGATTATGGCTTAAAATGAGAAATTTTATGAGAATTTTGCTGTACTATACACCTTTTTTAAACAAAACCAGGCCCGTTTTTGAGCAACGATTACTCTGCATTAAAACCACACCCAAGATCTGCATTTTCCACATTTTAATATGAAATTAGTAATTTCTTTATTACTTTTTACAGTATGAGACATTATATTTTACTGATTATTTCTTTCTTTTGCTCTTCTTTTCTGTCAAACTCAGCTTCAGTGAACAAATCTGCAATTTGCTAATTTTAATTTTGATTACTGTTTTGAGAACCAAATGTTTCTGACTCCAGAGCATTTATGGGCCAGTGATTAAGAACAGGCTGTTATGTAGTCAATCATTACTGTTATATTTTCTTCTGAACAAGAGTTCTGCTAGATTTCATTTCTGTTGGATAGCTGTCTAGGAATCCTTACAGTAAGCATAATTAGGTGATTGGTTATCCTGTGCCCAACTACTCTGGCTACTCAAGTACACCCTGGCTCTGTGGGATCTTCAGCAAGGTCTGACTGGGAAGTACTGAAAAATACTTCCTGATTGCAAGAACTTCATTGTCTTATGTGATGCCTGGCACAGAGACAGCTGAGAAATAGCAGGAACATGTGACAATGATCTTAAACTTTGTTTAGTTACACAGACTTGTGTTAGTCAAAACTGTACTTATAGGCTACATGTAACTGAATGCTTGTCTTCTGTAACATAGTTTACATAGTTAATAATCATATTTTATGTCGACACATATCACCATATTTGGGAATATCAGGTCTGCCTGGTTCATTACAGGCAAACAGGAAGACAAAGCATTTGTTATACTGAGCTTAGAAACAAATGGCTAATAAACTATTAACATTAATAAACTGGGTAAGATAGCTGGAAAAGAATAACATGGGGACATAACATGGGGAAATATATCGTCTATATCAAATTTGATAAATGCAAGCATTTGTTTTATATGGATATATTATGAACACCGATGGTACCTATAGAAATCAACAGAATTACACTAGCAGAAAATTTGGTCAGTCAAGTTCAGTACCTAGTAGAGAAAACAAAAATGTGGACAGAAACAACTAATAGTAGCCAACATTTGGGGACTAGAATATTCTATGTAAAGGTCTGTACAAGTGGGCCCTGTAAATTATGACAGAGATGTTAACTGAGACATTTGTGATCTACAGAAATCAGGTGAGTCCAAGATGGATCTTCTCTCTAGTTGAACCCAAGGGAGAGGTGGGAAATGTCTGAGGTTATGGCTACACTACAGCTTATGTCGGTATAAATTATGTCACTCATGGGGTGTGAATAAGCCATCCCCTGAGCAATGTATGCTGACCTAAGTGCCAGTGTGGAGAGCGCTAAGACCGCGGGAGATCTCCCACTGACATAGCTGCCACCGATCGTGGGTGCGGGACCAATTACGTTAATGGGGGAGCTCTCTCCCTTTGGCATAGAGTACCTGCACTAGCAGTGCTACAGTGGCGCAACTGCATCAGTTCAGCTGTGTCACTGTAAGATGTGTAGTGTAGCTATAGCATAAGCTGGGAACTGCTCTCACTTTTTTAAAATTTGCTGTTAAAAGTGTCATAAAAAATGATCAACAGGAAAGTATTCATTTGTCTTAAGTAACTGACCTAGTTTCCTAAGCTATCCAAGAACTTTCTAAAATGTATGACACATTGACGAGGCTAAGTCTCTTGACCTGATGTAACTTCTATTGTACAATGCAGCAAGATGCAAATGTACAGAAAATAGCTTTCACATTCTGTTGCTGAGGCTAGTAAAATACTGTAAGTATTTACCATGTACCCACAGCAACAGACATTTCCATGGATATTACTTGTAAAATAGCCTGATAATTTTCCAGTGATTATGTCTGTGTCTTTCATTTGCAGAGACACTGCTTAGAGGAGGATGTATTAATGGAGAGTCTCTATATCCTAGTAAGGAGGAGAAGATGGAAGATGATAAAATATAGGTAGGATCTGATGAGAAACAGTCAAATGAAAAGAGTCCCATTCAATTGCATCATGTAATGGTAGACAGCTAAAAAGTGACAATTTTTAAGTACTTATTTACAAATACTAGAAGTCTAAATATTAAGATGGGTGAACTTGAGTGGCTCCTATTTCATGAGGATATTGCTATAAAAAGGATCACAGAAACTTGGTAGAATGAGGATAATAAATGGGACACAGTAGTACTAGGTTACAAAATATATTGGAAGGACAGAATAGGTCGTACTGGTGAGGGCGTTGCACTATATATGAAAGAAAGCATAGAGTCAATGAAGTAAAAACCTTAAATGAACCAAACCGTACCATAGAATCTCTATGGATAGTAATTCCATGCTTCAATAATAAGAATATAGCGGTATGGATAGTCTACCGACCTAATGACCAGGGTGGTGATAGTGACTGTGAAATGCTCAGGGGGATTAGAGAGGCTATAAAAATAAAAGAAACCACAATAATAATGCGTAATTTCAACTATCCCCATATTGATTGGGTATATGTCATCTCAGAATAGAATACAGAGATAAAGTTTCTTGACACCTTAAATGACTGCTTCTTGGAGCAGCTAGTTCTGGAACCCAGAAGAGCAGAGGCAAGTTTTATTTTAATCCTAAGTGGAGCACAAGATCTAGTCCAAGAGGTGAATGTAGCTGGACCACTTAGTAATTGTGACCAGAACGTAATAAAATTTAACATCCCTGTGGAGAATGAACAGCAAAGCAGCCCACCATGGTAGCATTTAGTTTCAGAAAGGGGAACCACACAAAATTCAGGAAGTTAGTTAAACAGAAATTAAAAGGTAAAAGTGAAATCCCAGCAAACAGCATGAAAACTTTTCAAAGACACCATGACAGAGACTCAATGTAAACTCCAAATTAAAATTAATGTATACTCCAAATTAAAAAACATAGCAAGAGAAACAAAGTGCCACTGAAGCTAAACAGCAAAGTAAAAGAAGCAGTTAGAGGTAAAAAAGCATCCTTTAAAAAGTGCAAGTTAAATCCTACTGAGGAAAATAGAAAAGAGCCTAAAATCTGGCAAATATACAAATATAATTAGGAAGGCCAAAAAATTTTTTTAAGAACAACTAGCCAAAGACTCAAAAAACAGCAAAAAATTTATTTAAGTACATTAGAAGCAGGAAGCCTGCTAAACAACAACTGGGGCCACTGGATGATCGAGCTGCTAAAAGAGCACTCAAGGCAGATACAACAATTGTAGAGAAACTAAATGAATTCTCTGCATCAGTCTTCATGGCTGAGTATGTGAGGAAGATTGACAAACCCGAGCCATCCATTTTAGGTAATAAATACAAAGAACTGTCCCAGACTGAGGTGTCATTAGAAGAGGTTTTGGAACAAATTGATAAATTAAATAGTAATAAGTCACCAGGACTTATGGCAGGGGACAATTTCTCCAGGTCTGGCCCTGGTATGGCCACCTCCTCCTCATATAAGTCCGGCAGCTCCTCTAAGACTTGGTCCCTCTGGGACCCCGGGTCCAGCGGGGTGTTCGGCTCCAGCAGTACCTCGGAGTACCAGGCTGACTGCTGGTCAGTCACCGGCACCTGGACCCAGGCTCCGGTCTACTTATTGGGTCCCAGCCTGCTTGCCTGGGTACCAGGCTGCAGGCAGCTCTGGAATGCGGAGAGGAATGTCCTTCCTCTCTCGGAGCTGGGCCCTGACTGAGCTCCTGGGCTTCTCTTTCATACTTCCTGTCCTGCCTTCTCCCTTCCGGGTGGGCAGACAGGCAGTCTCTGGCTACGCTCCCACAAGCTTAGCCTGTTTCTCCCTGGCAGTCTTTGAGGGAGGCCACACCCACTCATCAAAAAGTTTTTTCCAGTGGAAAATGATTTAGACAAAAATCTGAAACATTTCTAATACAATTTTTTGACAAGAACTATTTATTTGTTTGGGGTTTTGTTTTAAATTTTTCAAAGGGGAAAAAATAATTTTCCAGCTTTAATGTTTCTTTCAGGTAGTCAAGTAGAAAACTCTAAATAAATTTTGAGAGAGACTGCGGATTAAAACACAATAGTTACAATAATTTAATATACAAAGTTACCTGAGAATCATGTTCAGTTCCAAATACAGGGAAATAGAGTGGTATACTAATTATTGATGAATGCTGATATTTTAATGATATTGTGGCTTGAAAGTAATCCAGAAGTTGAAGAGGTGGAAGATATATTAACCACTAGTAAATTTCTTTCATAACTCTGGGGATTAAAGGAAGGTTGAAGAGGAAAATCCTTACCATAAGGGAATGTCAATAGTTTTTGAAGTGCTGGAAAATCTTCTAGCACCTGACATGAAATATATTTAAGATTCCAGTGAAAAAGTAACACAGCTGAACAGTAGAAGTGACTCTTCTTTGTCTGGCTTGAAACAAAAACATATTTAACTGTTCATAGTGATAGGCTCAATTTACTACTGGATTTGATTTCACTAGGGCTACTCACTCTACAAGGCATTACACTTCAGGGGTAAGTGTTTGAGGGATCAGGCACTATTTCAATCTACCCCTAATTCTTATAAATATACATGAAATAGATTTTACTATTTTTAAAAAATTACAGTAGGGTTGTTTTTATTGAGTTGAGGAATGTCTTGAATGATAAGAAGCTGACAGGTAAAAGTAGTCTGAATTCATGTAAGGTTACACATGATAATTTAATTATCCTGTGTGTTGACAATGGGTGACCAGACTCTCCTGCTTAATTAAATTTCACTGTGAATGAAGGTATATGGCACTGATTCATCCTTAACCTTATTGATTATATTCTTGGTTTGGGTATTCAAAGCAGTAAACAAAAAGTAGTGCAAGTAGTATTTCATTTCTCTCCCTTACAAATATTAACAAGATCAATTATATTTTGAAAACACAACTGGAGTACAGAATATATAGCACAGATTATTTGAGGTTTATTACATTTTAATAAGGATGGTTTGATTGAAGGTGAGTGGAAGAAATCAGCCAAGTTTCAAAAAGTTCTTCTTCCACTCTTTGACAAGACACATGTTTTAAAGACTGATTATTCTAGAGACAACTATTGTCTTTGATAATTTCATTATGGAGGTGAAGGAAGAGTGGTTGGGAAAGACTGAAAAAGCATTTAACCTTGAGGGAAATGTTTGGTTGACAAATTGACAAGTCACCATAATAATAAAATAGAAACCTTGACTGGCAAAGGAAAGGAGCCTTTAAATACCTGTGTGTTGCAACCCATAGGTATTGAACCCAGACTCATGAGTGGCCACACACCAACCCTCCAACTAGTGGTCTGTTGACAACTGCTTATGTGGGACCCATGAAGACCATCCACAGCATAAGGATCCTCCATAGAGGTCCTATTGGCAGAGTCCCAGATAATCTGATTGAACAACTGGCCCTACTTAAGCCAGGAACAGGAACAGGAATCTATACGAATAACTGGGCTATGTTCTACTTTGGCCTATGTGCTTCCAGCTCCCCAGCTTTTTTTTCCTGGCATCTCAGCCTGGCTTGACTCCAGGCATCTGACTTATGGTTCCTGAACTCCAGCCTCTGACCCCTTGGTGTCATTATCTGGCCTGAATCTGGTTCCTCACTTATGGCTCTTCAGTTCATCTTCTTCTGGTACCCTTGACCTCCTGTCTCATGACTGCAGGTTCTGGCTTTGATTATGAGGTCTGGCTGCCTATAACCTGGCTGTGACACTGTGGAACAAAGACCACTCTAATAATAAAAGTTGTATATCAATACATTGGTACCAGGAAAGCCATCCTAACTATGTATTTATTGTTCCTTGTATTGTGGAAGCTCTTTGAGCCTCAGTCATGGATCAAGAACCCATTTTGCTAGGCTTTGTACAAACACATACAGGTGGCTATTACTTGTCAGTTTTTCTGGTGCATAATTTTATATATATGGGGCTGATCTGCAGATGATGAGGTGACAAGTGAGAGCATCTCCATGCACTGAGTGTAACCAGCTCCTTAGGCACCCAAGTTTTGTAATCTCGCCCATGAGATGATCTTACTGTAGGTACACTCCATAGTCTGTGCATGGTGACTGGAGCCTGCACACAAGAGCCAGCTAGTCTGGCAGCTGACTGAGTAATAATCAAATAAACCTTGCCAAAGATGAGAAAGCAGTTTGGTTTGCCCGTGAATGCTGATGTCCTGAGGGTGAATTATACCGCATTAAAATCAATGTAAAGGACCCTTGGGGCTTCTTAATGTACTGTAAGTATCTCAGCCTTCAGTTATAAAACAGGCAAATATACATCTCCAGTGATTTCCTACCTCCTCTTCAAGGCAGTTTGAGCCCTTCCTCTTACGAGTGAGGTGGAGGGAAAAGGAACTGATGGAAGTTGACCTGGTAATGACATCACAATGACTATTATATACATAGTTCCAGAGGGGTAGCCATGTTGGTCTGTATACAGCAAAAACAACAAGAGTCCTATAGCACTTTAAAGACTAACTAATTTAATTTTTGCAGGCATAAGCTTTCATGGGCTGTAACCCACTTCGTCAGATGCAGGGAATGGAAATCACATTCTCATCTTCTAATCAATGGTTGTGAATAGGCCTCAGCTACTCTAACTATATCGACTTTGCTATTACCTACCCCTTCCCCCCCTCCTGGTCCTCAAATAGTCACTGTATATATATACCCATTATCTGATTTCCATTCCCTGCATCTGACGAAGTGAGTTACAGCCCATGAGAGCTTATACCTACAAAAATTAAATTTGTTTATCTTTAAAGGATTCTATAGGTGCTATAGGACTCTCATTGGGGTTTTTTATTATATACATAGTGTTCCTCTGGAATTACTGATGGCTTGTCAGGATAATTTTGTCCTTTTATCTCATTGTTTCCTTTGAGATTATGGAATAATAGAAATGTAAGGCATGAAGGGACCTCAAAAATTCATCAAGTCCAGCCTGCTGTGTTGAGATAGAACCAAGTAAACCTAGATTATACCTGACATCCTATTATAAATAGTTTCTTTGAAAAAATTTTATTTCTGTGGTACAAAAAATTCTAGTTTAGAAATGCTTGGGAATGCTAGTGAAGAATTAAACTCTTTTGTGCACTTTAGTGGATACAAGATTGGGATTCTTGAAAACTGGATTTTATTCCCAGCTCTGCCATTGGCCTGCTGGGTGACCTTAGGCAAGTCACTTCGTCTCTCTGGACCTCAGTTTCCCTTGCAAAAGCACTTTGGGGTCCACTGATAAACTAGGTCTAATTATCCATTCGGAAACTACTCACGAATTATGGCACTCTGAAACTATATATTTAAGACATTGAATGCCTGCTCCATACATAAAAAAATGAGACATAAAAATTGGAATGTTCTTTAATTAGAAACAGATGAATATGCAATCTTGACATTATTTTTCTCTTATACCCCAATCCACTTCAGTATTTCATCATTTTAATAATAAATGTACACTTGAAAACTTGTGGCACAGGAAGCCAAGTTAGTTGTTTGCTGGGTTATTTATTACTTCCTACCTTTACTCTATAATTAAGTTCGTTTGCAATAAAAATAAGCCTTCAAATGGGATACAAGGAAAAAAATGTAAACATGAAATAAGTATGGAAATAATCTCTGTAGTTCCCTTTACCATTTGACAATGTTTGGTCTTTGTTTTACTTCAGCACAGTTGAAACTGTGACTGTCTTAACTTTGATCATGATAAACCCAGTTGTTTAATAACTACAGGATTCACACATCAGGTTTTTTAAGATGACAATGAAATACAATATATTTTTTAATTTAATAAAATCTGTAATAATCTTAACTGAGGAAAAAGTTAATTATAATATTGTTAGCCAAAGGTGTCTAGGAGAATAACAGATTTAAAAATCATAGAATCATGGAACTGCAGGAATGGAAGCGACCTCGAGAACAAAAAGAAACATTAGGTAGAAATGTCGTATTAGAACATGAACATGGGGATGAGGTTGCTGAAGACTAAACAATGCTAAATTACTGATTTTTTTTAATTAAAATTGTCTTTAACAAGAAAGTAAGAAAAGGAAACTGAAAATGAATTAAATATAACTATTGATAAAGAGCAACCAAAAGAATATTAGGAAAACTTTAACATCTACAAATCAGCCAGGTGGTAAGAGAATGGTCTAAATGATGTACTCAGCTACTGAGAATTTTTTTGGAGAGTGAGAATTCATGGGCAGCTGCAGGTACTGAGAGACTGAAGAAAAGCAAATGTCCTGATTTTTCAGTACATAAAGGGAACTGGTTTACTGACTCAATTCTTGAGCTCAACAATGCAAAGCTGGTAAGAAAAAAAGGAAGCCAAAGATTCCGTTACCACAGAGGAAACCTCAGATGATGGAAAACTAGTATCGGTAACTCTTTGCCACCCCTCCTGTGATAATCAGTATCCAAACACCCCAAGGGGAAAACATGAGGTTTGAAACCCCAAAGAATAAGCAGTTGAATTAACTGATTGTATATAATGTTAGGATATTATATATATCACATAAGTCTTTTGTGGAAGCTTGTAATGTTCTGAACTTGAGGGTCATTATGAGATAAATATACAGACCGTGATTCTGAATTTGGATATTTAT
>ML675610.1:66019314-66048141 GCA_007922155.1 Mesoclemmys tuberculata
AACACTGAGACATTCTGGCTATCAACTCCATTGAATTTTGCCCACTCTGAATAACCATTATCATGGGCGGGGAAATCCTTTTAAAAAGGAGGCTTGAAACTGAAATTTTCACCCAGAAACTGAGGGACCATCACTTGGCTGGTGGTTTCCACAAAATATTGGATCCTCTAAATGGTAGAAGATACTCTAGGAAGCTGTTCAGTGGCAATAGGTAACAGATATTAGAAAAGGGAGTTTATTTAATTTGAAAATTTAAAGCATGAGGTTGCATCTTTATGTTTATTTTCTGTGTAGCTTAAATGCGTTTCCTTTCCCTTACTATTTTATCTTTGAATCTGTGATTTTTCTATTAAATAAACCTTTTTGTTTGTTTTTACTCCAAGCAGGTCTCTGGAGCTGAAACTGTCTGGAATGTGAATGCCAACATAACCTGATGGGGTGGGGCACAGGTTTCATGCCTTTTGTGGGACAAACCAGAAGGGAAAAGTCTGAGCGTCTGACAGTTAAGAGCTTGGGGTGGACGGATTTGGGGAGACAAAGGAATGGAAGGGTTGCTGGTGTCACCTTGCAAGGAGTAACTAGGCTGCTAGAAGCTAGGGTGAAATCCTGTGTTGTGGGCAGGCTATGGCTGTCAGGGCTCTGAACCAAAGCTGCAAAGCATAAAGGAACCCAAGGTTACAGGGCAAGTAGTGACCATGACACACTGCACCGCTGAGGACACCCTTTTGGTGTAATTGTGTATCATTCATGTTACACTTTATAGTGTAACCGTGTATTGTTTAACGCAAAGTATGCCAGGTACGATGTTTTTGGAATGCTCATGGCATACTGAACATTATTGTTATAGTATTAAGTTTGTTGCAGTATCATGTGTGTGGTTATGAGGCTTTGCTATGTAATGTTCCCAGCAATGTGTCTCATGGCTTGAGACAGATCTAGACAAAACTCTACAGAGCTGAGGGGCAGGTCACACCTCGTTAGGACTTGTATAGAACAACTCAGCTCAGCATTCCAGGAACAAAGGACTGTCCTGGAAATCAATCAATGAATCCACAAAAGAACCACAGTGACTCTGGGCATGGAGGAAAGCAGGCACAGACACCATTTGTCACTTGACCCTGAAAGAGGGAGGGGGATGAGGTCCCAGAGGGAAGTGAAGGAACTTGTTAAAAAGGGGAGACATTTTACTGTTCTCTCTCTCTCTTCCACCTCCATTTGCAAACCCCACCAAGCAACTGAAGTGCTGATCACAGGGGAGGGGCCTGGCTGAAGGAATCCAGCCAGCCTGCGGTGAGAATCATTTGAGTTCGTAAGGTTGCTGAAAGTGTTACGCTTAGCTTAGAATACGATTTGCTTTTAGTTTCATCTTGATCAAATCTGACTTGTTTTTCTCTAACTTAACCACTTAAAATTTTGCAGTACTTAATACATTTTGTTTGTTTGTTCTACCTAA
This sequence comes from Mesoclemmys tuberculata, assembly GCA_007922155.1. NCBI lineage: Eukaryota > Metazoa > Chordata > Testudines > Chelidae > Mesoclemmys > Mesoclemmys tuberculata. Next base: position 66,020,768 of record ML675610.1, read on the forward strand.
AGCAGTGCATTTGGTTTAAAGTGTAGCAGGGACTCCATTTGAAGTGACAATGCTGTTGCATGTCAATTAATGAGCTTGCACTATGCAATGGGCAGCACTGAACATTGTAAGATGGCAGTTCCTAGGGTTGCATCTGGGGACTCGGCGTGTCGACTGCGGTCATACCAGTGCATAATCCCAAGAGTGGCTGGCCAGAAGAATTCACTTACTTAGTAAGGAGCAACTTGCCTGTTGTAGGCTGTGTGTGAGCTGACTCAGGAGTGGGAGTTCCACACAGCAGGACAGAATGAGACAGGTCCCAAGAGTGAGGGTATGGGGTGACCTAGCAATATGCGAGTCCAGATTGCAGAGGTGAACGTCACAGCGACAGAACCCTTTATTGGTCTTGGTGATCCCCAGAATGTCATACCTCCCTCCTACATATGGGACATGGCAAGAATGAGAGGGAGGAGTGGAGCGCACAGAGCTCTGGCAGACGACGAGCAGCTTGCAGGTGGCATAACCGGAGCAAATATTGACAGTCCAAATACTATCTGAGATGTTTGAGAGTGGGAAGGTTCAAGAAGGGTATCTATGTGATCTGAAGCTTAGAAGCAGAGGAAAACACGGCAACTAAAAGCTCCCAAAAATGAAGTGCTGATAGTACTGGGACCAGCTGTGTTGGAGAGTGGTGAACAGAAACCACGCAAGTACTGAGATCCTTCCAGTTGCCCCTGCTGAGATCGTAGCTGCTGTCACATACAATTCAGATCTCTTTCTGTTGGTATTATGACTTACAGCACCAAGAGGAGTTAAAAAGATCTCAATGGCTGGATGTCTTCATTGTCTGTTCACTGCCTCACACACTTCAGTCTGGTTCCTCCTATGTAGAGATTCCATTTTTTATTTGCATTGTTGCGCCTTGTCTTCTGACCCAAGCGCTTAGCTAAAATGTGATGTCCTGCTGGTAGCCAGATTTCCCAACAGTCCATTAGAGCTTGTTGGGCTGGGATGGTGCAAGTTTTGTGGTCCCTTGACTCTTACAAACTTGCTGAAACATTTTGGATTCAAAGTGTTTCACTTGTACTGGTTGTAAATCACTTGGTACCCCAAATCTGAAGAATTAATTCTCTAGAATCTCCGTTGTTATCTTCTTAGTTCCTTATTGGGTAAGCCTCAGGCCAACTTTAAATCAGTCCAGGGCTTCAAATAACTATTTATTGGTAGACTCTGTCTCTGGTAAAGTCCAAAGAGCATCTATAATATCTGCTACAGTGGTGTCTCCACTGTCATAAAGGGACTCTCCCAGTTCTAGGGAGGTCACATTTTCTGCACCAATTTTCTACTTGCTACCTGCATTTTACCCAAAAGAAATTCTCTCTTAGCTTGGCTGAGGCTTTTGCCAACTCAAAACATTCAACAGTTTTAAAATCACAATAGTTCCACCTTTTTCAATGTATCTGCTACTAACAGCTGATACCAGTATATATCAGCTATTGATTTTTTGAATCTCCTATACAATATTTCATCTTTCAATTCTCAGCTTTCCCACTGTGACCGGAACATTTTTACTGTGGTATTCAGGTAAACTACATTCCAAGGTGGCTGTGCTTGACAACGGATTTCCAATTACACAGTTCTGATGACCAGGGACCAATGCTTGCATTTGTGTCTCCCTCTTTTTCCCCCATTGGCAGCAGCACTCTGCGGGTGGGGGAGGAGGTGGCTGCAGGTGTGGCTGGGAGCAGGAATGACGGGCTGATGCCCCAGGCTGCCCAGAAGCTGGGGGAGGAGGGTGTGATGGGCTCTGCCTTGGAGCCCTGCCATTGGGTTGACTGCTTGGCCCCTGCACAGCCGGGGTCCCTGCAGCTTTCTGGGGTCATTGTGCCCAGCGCAGAGCTGGAGGGGCTGGGAGAACATTTGCTCCTCTTGCATCAGGAGCCCTTGGCCACTGGCAGGCCTGAGCTGGGCTTGGTGCGGCTGCTGGCAATGTCAAAGCCCAGAGGCCCTGGCTGCCTGTGATAGCAGGGGTCCGCTCCTCTGAAGAGGGCCCAGCCAGTGCTCCACCCAGGCCAGCACCTGAGGGCATGGCCCCCTCCCATCTTCTGCTCCCTCCCCCTCCCCCTCTTGGTCTGCCACTCTCCTTCCTCACTCTCCTTCTTAGGAAAGTATTTGTAACTAGCCTCCCATGAAGTCTGTCTAGACAAGATATCAGGTTTATCATGTTTGATGAATTGGGGATATGTCTCTACAACGTATCGGTTCTGTTTGATATTATGAAGTTGTATCATGAAAAACTGCTGTGTTATGAGCACCTGTATGTATGTGGATCCACCATAGCTGAGGAGCTCTGCAGAAGATATGCACCAAACAGATACAACAGAAGGTGCTTAGGAGCTAACGATCCTATTCAGATGTAAACAACTGGGACAATGGGTGAGCTGCCTCCCCAGACAACAGTGTAGCTGATTCCTCTGAAGGGAGGAAGGGGTAGGGAGGAGGAGTGAAAATATATCAGGAGTAGAATAAAAGAGATTAGGTGACCAAGAAGGGTTTTAAATAAAGAAGCACATTTGAATAGGGGGAAGCCAGGCAGGAAGAGGATGCATGGCACAAGAGAAAGCAAGGTCACAGAGTTCAATAAGGGGGTCCAAGAGACAGAGGTCACCCAGCATGCATCAGCCACATATGACAAGGGGGCCCTGTCCACTTTCCTGAGCCCAAATGGTGTGAAAGACTCTGGACAACACAAGGGAATTGAACCCCAGTCCAAAGAATGTCCTGAGGGGTGAGGAAGTTAAGGCAGGGACATGCTGAGTGTTTTTCATTTTGCATGATCTGTATGCTCCTGTGTGTTACATGAATATGAATAAAAGATCATAAAAGTGTCCGACTGCACATTGTGTGTGCTTCATAATGTCTTCATAACTACTGTGTGCCCCTGAGAGAGTTAAACTGTAACCAGAAGCTTCAAAACTTTGGGGCGGCGTTCTGGGAAAGGGGTGTATTTAAGTAATGGTGGTGTTGTAGGAGGCAATGCTGGTCACAGCAGCATAGGGCAGGTGGTCTGAGTACCCCTATTTCCGAAAAGGGGTAGCAGACTGAGATTCAGTGCTGAGGAAATGTGCCAGAGCAGCCACAGGAAGACCCAATGCGACTGCTTGCTGAAGCTAAGCTTAACAAGCCTCAGAGGAGCCAAAGCCAAAGAGTCCCAGTAGGTAGCTGGAAGGAGGCACTCACTGGGATCTGTGACACTCGGCTTGTGCCCAGACCTGTATATGACTATGAAAAGATAGCATTACGTTTTTCCCAATCACCTGGCAAGTTGTCCTCAGGATTCCTGAATCTAAAGATCCTGTGCAGAGAATCATGGTCTGTCCTGACCATCAACTTCTTCCCATACCAACAGTGATGAAAATGTTCTGTAACTGTAATCATTGTCAGCAGTTCCTTATAGCTGATGTAACAATTTATCTCTGGAAAACTTAGACTTTTGCTGTAATTAGCCCCCAACCTCTTCAGTCCTTTGTTTTCTTGTCTTGATGCTGTCCCCAAACAGTAAACATTATCATCTGCGTCCAGTATGAAAGAGGTTTGAAAGCATAGCACCACTGTGAAAATGCTAAATTGCACTCAGCTGACCACTGAAATGGTTTCCCTTTTTCACTCAACCTATGCCATGGTTTTGCAATATTAACAACCCTTCAAACAAAGCTTCTATAATAGAAGCAGAACCCTGCAAAACTCTGCACATCTTTAAGTGTCTTAGGAATCAGCCAGTTCGGCAAACTGACTGAGAGAGGCATGCCATGCAATACCCTCTCTATTAGCCCATCAGATGTGGCAGGTTTCAAAGGTGGTGAGCCAAAAGTCATCACTTTAAACTAACCACATGCCTTATCCTGCCACAAAAACAGTCTTTGCACTGATCTTTTGATCTACTTCCACTTGCCAATAGGGTGGAAAATGCTGTAAACTTCACGTGCACTAACAAATGCATGCCAGCAGGGCTGTGATGCCATAGCTGTGCTACTATAGTGCCACACTGTGGGGACTTACAGTAATGTAAAGGTTTTTTCTGTCATTACACATCACCTCCCCAAGCAATGGTATCTAGGGCAATGGAAGCATTCTTCCTTCCACCTAGCTGTGTCTATACCAGGGATCTGGTCTGTATAGCTTCAGTGTCCAGAGATGTCAATTTTTCATACCTCTGAGCCCTATAGCTATGTCCACCAAAATTTTAAGTGTAGGCCGAGCCAAAGTAGATCCACAATGGAACCTGTTTTCTTACCATGAAGGAAAAGTACAATTGCACCATATAATTCAATATGCAAGTCCTCAGGGTAGCATTATCACAGCACCTATAGCAGCCAGTACAGCTTGAGTAAGCAGGATGGTGGTGGCATAGAAGCCAGGAGGCAAATTATGCATCCTCATAGACACAAAACAAGTAAATCAGATGCTGAAAAAATGCCACTATCACTGCCCACAATTGATAATATCTTTCCAAAACATTCCAAAGCCACAATCTTTACAGTCGGATGTGAGGAGTGGGTTTTGGCTCACTAGTCGGCTTAAAGAGGCCGAAGTGCTGAAAACCTTCGCAACACCATTTGGTCACTACAGATGAAGGGAGCAGAGAGGAATGAGACTATATTGGGGCCTGGGAGAGAGGGAACCTACACACTTTTTTACAGAGATGCAGGGTGAAGAACATAAACTCAACCCAGAAAAAATGTAACTCAAGCAGAATGAGATTACATATATTGGATATGCTCATAGCAGAGGAATTGCAAGCAGATCCCAACAAGATGAGGGTAGTCAGAGATATGCCAGCTCCAGTGGGCATTGTGACAGCTATCTTAGATGGGTTCAAGATGTGTTTACTGATCAGGAATGAATACATAATTCCTCTCCTTGGTAGAAAGGTCTCACAACTGCCAGTCATGTGGTAACTTTCAGCAGAAAGGGATTCTGCTGCTACACAACCTGTGCACCTGACTATGGGAAGAAGTCAGAGTGGACTTAGTTACCTTCAGAGAAAAGCAATACTTGATTGCAATGGGCTACTATTCCAATTTTGGGGCGTTCGATGCCCTGCCTAAAAAAGAAGCAAGTCAGTGATTGGTAAACTGAAAACCCACATAGCAAGATATGGCATTCCAGACACTGTATTCACCAACAAAAGACCCTACTTTGTCTTGGAAGAATTCAAGGAATTTGCATGCAAATGGGAGTGTTGGAATTATTATATTTTATGCAGAGTATTACCATGACACTAATTTAACCATACATAACTTTATTAAATTCAAAGTCCAGATGGTATTTATAAATTGCTATAAATATGTCTAAGAAACCTAAATAATAAGCAATTTACTACATCCAAACAGTGACAAAACATTTAGAGGCATTTGATCAAGGTACTTATAAAGGGGATACATGCAGAGTGCTTAGGCCCATATGGTTGACTCCAAGTTGGTCAGGCAGGTCTTAGCAATGAGCCCTTTAAGAGTTGACCTTTTTTATATCTTTTACCAATTCCTTAGCTGAATTATTGACTTCAGATAAACAGTTTGAGATGGTTATTCCTTATTTCCAGTTTTAATCCAGGTAAGATTTACAACTTCCTTTCTCTGATAGGCCTTTACTCCCTATCTCTTCTGCTCCTTCTTGTTGACGAACATTTTTTCTGTTTCACCTGTGCTCTTTTGGGCCTTGTCTTTAAGATAACACTGGTATGAACGGTGGGAAAGTTCATGTTGTCCCATTTTAGAACAGATTCTTTTAGTCTTATTGAAAATCATCTGCAGTCACCCGTGTCAGTCAGAGGCCTTCTTTTTAGAAACTATCCTTTATCTCATTAGTTATTTTTTTTGGATCAGACATCTTCCTTACTTTGTGCCTTCTGAGCTTATAAGTCATTACTTTCAAGGCCTTCCTTCTTCTTGCTAGTCAGGGCCTTTCTTTACAACACACATATTTCCTTAAACAAACTAAAGGTAACTCTATCTCTTTAATTTCATATTTATTTTACAGGGAATCTTACCTCCACATCTCCCAGTATCCCCACAGAATAATGGTAAGATGGCATAAGCTAGGAAAACAGCTAAGAGTCTGTTGTACAAGGCTGTTTATTTCGTTTCAGACCACTTGTTAAATTTTTTGACACACAGGAATACCTCATCATGGGGGTTCCAAAATGGTCTGGCACTGGAACTGGCTGCATGCTGAACAGACAGGGTGGGGTGTCAGGCATCAATCATTTATTTTATTGTTTATATTAAAATGTTTGTAAAATTGGGAAGATGTATTATGATCAGAGGAACTGGAATCAAAAGGCCAGTGTTCCCTGGAGGGACTGTTATTGTCAGGACACGAGTGGAACAGAAAGTGTGGAGCTAGTCTGGAAACAACTGAGCTAGAGCAGTCCACAGGATTGAATAAGTTTTCATTTGGTCAGCTTAAATTGCATTCATCATCACTCCCTCTGAATGAAGCACATGTTGATTCAAGACAATATAATTCAACTCAGAAAATGTATCCTAAGGCAATGTGACTATGTAGAAAGTTAATAGGGTGGTCAACTTTATAATCTGGGAAAACTGGACACTGACTGCCAGAACCTCTCCCATTTCCTGCTCTGCCTCTTCCCCCTGAGGACCCGCCCTTGCTTCACCTATTCCTCCTAAGGCCTTGCCCTCCCACTCCTTTCCCCTCCACTGATGCTTGCTGCTCTTTGCATCTCTCTCCCCCTGCCAGCTGAGCAGGGCTCTGGGAGTGATTGGGAAAGGAAGTTGGAGGTAAAGCCGTGCTCCAGAGATGAATGACTGGGGCAAGACGGAGAGAGAGCCACACTCTGGGGCTGGAGGATAAATGGGGCAGAACAGAGGAGAGGGAGCTGTGCTTTGGGGTTGGAAGGGTGAGTAGGGCAGGGTGGGGGAGAGATAACCCCCATGGATATGAGGTGGGAAGTGCTCTCTCCCCTGAGAAATAGCCTGAAAGAACTCTGCGGAGGAGGAGGAAGAAGAACAAATGAGCTACTCCAGGAATGAGCTAGAAGACTACCTGGAAACAGGATTCATGAGGAGTTGAAGCCTGTCACAACAACTGAGTCGGGGAGGAGCATGCCAGTCTGTGGATAGTAGGATTGTTGAAGACACAGGAGCCTGAGACAAGGTGTAGGGACAAACTGTAGTGAGCTAAGCATGTCTGTGAGGAGAAGGTGTCCAGCTAAGCTGAAGGTTTTGTTTAGTTTATGTTTCTGTTGGATGCTGGTAAAGGACGCTGCCCCATCAGGACTCTGCAAAGTTATCTGTCTGGTAGCTGTCTGGTAGCTGGAGCAGGCCTATGGACAGTTGGAGCAAACTGAGACAAAAGGCCAAAGCCATAGCCATAGCCAACCAGTAAGGGACATGACAGTGTGGCAACTTTGCCACACTTGTGCTTTGAATGAAGATCCTCAAATACACTGATTTACTGTATCAATCTGAGCTATTATTTTGTTTTAATAAGAAATTAGGATTTTTTATTCTTTTTTAGTCTGTTAAGTTGCAATATTGTTGACCCTGTGAGGTGAGAATCAATTTTTTGGGGTCTAACTTTCCAGTTGACTTCTTAAATTATTCCCTCAAATTATGTACATCCATTTGCAAATTTTGGAAGCTGGAGGATCCTTTAAAATTTGACATTTTAATTTCTGAATTCACAGTGCATGTCAGTCATTAAACCATGTTTCATTTAGAGAACCTTCAGTCACCAGGGTGTCCCAGGGCTTACTCAGACATTATGGCAAATGTGCAGCTGTAGGTCATTGGAAACTCACTACTGACAGATTAAATGATGTTGGGGATGTTTATTACTCATGCTTCACTGCCACTTAGTGTGGGATACAAGCTGATTTGTGCTGGTGGAGAGCTCTGAGGATACATCACGAGCACCATAAGAAAGAAACATACACACTAATTTGGGAAACATTTCCTCCTAACGCTTAAACCCTAACATCTTCTCCCCACCCAGCTGATCATATAGTGATGTTAAGTATTGGGAAAAAAATATATTTTTATTATTGCAATGTATCTATTTTTTCTATGTCATTTTCTCAATTACTACATTTTACTTTTGTAATTAAAGATAACATAGGATTATTTTAATATATCTTTATTTGTACAAAAAACAGCGATGAATATGATTCATCATGTCAACAGGCAATAGACTGAAGGCTTGGTAGAGGGGAGGATTGTTAGTAACAGTTAATAGGCTGGTGGCTTTCAGTAGTACCCAGGTTGAAGTGAGAACACTGGGTTTCAAATTATTTGTATTAATTAGCTCTCAAGTATGTGGATCATACAATGACAAACTTAAAATGCAGTAGATAGTTTAATGAGTGACTTTTTTGGATGATATAACTGAAATATAGTTTAGGCAACTTATGGGCTACAAAGGTAACTCCAAAGTCACCACAAAATTATTTTTTTTAGAAATGGGTAAATAGCTTAGGAAAAACAAATCCTCTTAACTTCTATATACAAAAGGCTTAATGTAGAATTTATTTGAATTACTCAGTAAATGCCAGATGCTCAGGTGGAAAAAGCTTCATTAATTATATGAAGGTATCTTGCTTTATACCAGCTGAGGAGTTGCCTCTCTGACTGTTAATCAAATCTAATTTTGTTTTGAAAGTCATCAGAGAATCACTGGTCATCACATCCAAAAAAAACCTTCATCTGGGTCTCATATATGTTTTGAGAAACCTGACAGTTTTTGTTTTCTAATTGATGCTGGTCTCAGGGCAGTGAATTAAATAATAAAAGGAATTATCAACTGGTAGATTCTTGTGCTTAAAATCATTTTTTTAGTAGAATCCAGCATGCTGTCACAGCAACATATTCTTTGACCATATTTTTTCTTACCATAAGCTTATATTTCCATGTGAGGATCTGGGTGTAAATGGCTTGGTAGCAGAGCCACACTTGAGAAAAAAACAAAAATATGGCAAGTTCCATACCTTGGAGTTAGGTTTAACGTTGTTGTACCCACTTAAGATGTCTTATTCAGGCTTCATAACACAGAGCCCAACATTTTCAGACTTGGGACCAAAATGTTAGGTTTGCTTATAACTGATATCTATGCACATAAATAAAAGTATTTCAGAAGAAATGAAACCACTGAACTAAAGGACAGAAGCAGATTCTTGGTATGTTTGAAAATCAGACCAAAACTTTTTATGTCACTGACTTATCATGTATTTAGGAGCCTCAAGTTAGGCACACACACATTTGAAAATTCTGGCAAGAGTTCTCACTCATAACTATTTAATTTGGTAGGTCACTGATTAACCTCTCTCCTATCAGCAATTAGCATTATCTGAAGGTCATATGATGTCCATGTTCAAAATTCACGGTCCGGAATCTCAAACAAAATACTTATTTTCATCAAGTGGAAATCAAAAAATCTAGTTCTGATTAACTTTGCCAAACAGTGTAAATCAGATTACCAATAAGAAACATTGTCTTAGGTCATAAGAAAATAAAGGAGAAATACAAACACTTTATTTTCTGTTTCATGTAGCAGCATGAAATAGAAGATAGGTTTGTTTGTTTTCCTCTAGGCTGTTTATTTGACTTTCACACGCTACTGCCTTTGCTCTGCTTCAAAGGAGGACATTCATTGGTGATTCAGCACTGACCATGAAAAATAACAGCCTTCAGAATTAATGAGTCCTAAAGTGCATTTTGATTCCAATTCTATTTATTTTATTTTAATTTTAATCTTGTCATATGAGACCCCTCATCATTCACAAAAACAGCTGATCAGTGTGTGGTTTCTGAAATTCATCTGCACTTTCAATCTGTGGTGCCCACTCCAGATAGCTGTTCAAATCTCAATCAAACAAAATAAAAAATTCAGAAACGAAAATAACAAAACAACATAAAAGTTGAAAAATATTTGTTGTTTATTTGTTCATTTGTTATTAAAATAACTCCCTTGAAAACGTGATTCAATAAATTATGCTTTGTTACACTGATATATATTTTGGTTGATGTAAAATGAATTACTTACATGGAAATAAGAAAAAAATAAAATATAATAAACAAGGCCACCTGATGGGAATAATATACAGTGGTTTTATAACCGTGTTGGTTCCAGGATATTGGAGAGACAAGGTGGGTGAGGTAATATCTTTTATTGGGTCAATGTCTCTTTGTGAGAGAGACAAGCTTTTGAGCTTTCGCAAAGCTCTTCTTCAGGTCTGGGAAAAGAACTCCTAATGTCACAGCAAAATGCAAGGAGGAACAGATCGTTTAGCATAAGTAGTTAACACATATTGCAAGGGACCATTAAAGGCAGAGTGGTCCATTAGCACCTCTGCAGACATAGGACAAAAAGAGGGGATTAGTGGGTGACAGATTTTTTTAATAAGCCATAAATATATAGTGTCTATGTTCAGTTGATGATTTTTAGTATCTAGCAGAGTAATGAATTAAAGCTCCCAGGCTTGTCTTTTGAAAGCGTTGTGCAGGCTTCCCTAGAAGACAAGGACTGATAGGTCAGATATAGAGTGATTGCTTTGTGAAAAGTGTTCACCCACAGGTGAGAGGGTGTTTCTTGTCTTTTGTCATTTTCCTGTCTGAGTTCATTTGGGAGTGCAGTGATTGTCTGATTTTACCCACATAATGGTTGTTAGGGCATTTAGTGCACTAGATGAGGTACATTGCATGTTGTGATAGGCATGTATAGGACACATTGATCTTGAAAGGTGTGTTATGGGGGGTGGTTGTCATAGTAGCAGTGGAGATATGTCTCCAAATTTTGCATCTGTTGTTCTGGCAGGGTCTGTGTATGGGGAGATTTTGATGAACTAGTAAAAGGACTCTTGTGTGGTACTATTCGTGCCAGGCATCTATCAGTCGGACAGCTGTGTCTCCATTGATTTATTTCCTGACATCACCTCACACAGAGTAAAAGTTACCAAGAGCTTTGGGTTGAAAGAACTCTGGGTAACATCTGGTGTCACTTTGAGTTGGGTGTGTCCTGGTTTGTGGGGAGCTTGTTTCTGATGATGAGCTTGGAGAGACTGGGGCGTTGTTTGAAGGCCATAAATTGGGGTTCAGGAAAGATTTCATTCAAGGTGGGGTCCCCATCGAGTATGTAGTTGTTTGATACCCAATGTGGGGTGGTAGGTGACAGGTAGGAATGTGGGGTCAGAGGGTGATTTATTTCTGTACTGAAGCAGATTCTTTTGGGGTATTTAGATGGCCTGTTCCAAGATGCAATTTACTTCTCTGTGGAGTGTCCTTCGTTCAGTGAAGGCGGTTTTATATGTATTAAGAATTTCTTCTCAGAAATTCCATGGTATAGGAGTGCCTGGCTATAGATAACAGATTTCTTGTTGTTTTTGGGGTGGTTCCTGGCTCTATGAATGTAGTCGTGGTGATCTGTGGGTTTCTTGTATATGTGTGTCTTTAGGCTTTCATTTTTGAAGCTGATTGTAATGTCCAGGAAGTTGATACAAGTGTGGCAGCATCCAAAGAGAGTTTAATGGATGGGTGGTAGTGATTGAAGATCTGGTGGAAATCTGAGGAGTTTAAGCCATCTGTCCAGAGGATGAAAATTTCATTGATATATCAGAGGTGTATCATTGGTTTTATGGTTCATTTGTCCAGAAATTCTTCTTCAAGAAGAGTTTGGTATATTAGGGAGCCGTCCTAGTACTCAATGCTGTTCCCATGGTTTGGACAAAGTGTTTGTTGTTGAATGTAAAATTGTTATGGGTGAGGATGAAATGGTTGAGTTTGATGATGTATTTGGTGCGGGTATATGAAGGTTGTCCATTGTGTTGTAAATATTTGAGCCAGACAACTCAGCCATCATGATGAGGGATCTTGGCATGTAGGGAAGTGAAATCCATGATGGTGAGGATGGTGTTCTCAGGGTGATTTGTTTACATTGCAGAGTTTGTGAAGCAAGTCAATTGTCTGTTGGAGGAAGCTGGCCTTTTGTGTGGTGAGTGGTTTGAGGATTATTTCTATAAGTCCTTCAGTAAAAGTGTCATGGCTAGATATGATGGGTCTGCCTGGGTTCCCTTGTTAATGTATCTTGGGAAGCATGTAGAAGGCACCTGGGGTGAGTATGGAGTTTTTCTTGTAGTTGTTTGGGGAAGGATTTGATAATATCCCTAAATACCTGGGTAAAATGTGGCATGAACTCTTCTTTGAGTTCTTTATAGTAGTTGGGGGAGAATTGTCTGTTGGCCTCATTAATGTAGTCATCACAGTTGAGGACTACTTTGGAGCTCCCTTTGCTTGGTGGTTTGATCACTATCTGTTGGTTTTATTTCAGGGACTGTATGGCTGTCTTCTGCCGTGGATTGGGGAGATTATGGTGTATGTGATGTTTGTTAAGGAATTTGCAGTCGACTTCTTTCCTCAAGCAATCAGTGTAATAATCAAGACTATGGTTTATTTCACTCTATGATGTCCAGTCAGGCATCACAACAACCTGTAACCCACTTAACCCCTCTATTTGTCATGTGACTGCAGAGGTAGAGCCACTCTACCTTTGAATGATCCCTTAGAATACAGGCTAACTACCAATGCTAAACAATCTGCTCCACCTAGCATTTTTAATGTGATGCTGGGATTTCCTCTCCCAGACCTGAAAAAGAGCTCGGTGTGGCTCAAAAGCTTGTATTTCTTGGCAACAGAAGTTGGTCCAATAAAAGATATTACCTCACCCACAATGTCTCTTTAATATCCTGGGACTGACACAGCTACAACTACACTTTTTAATGTAGTTATTTTTATATAACATACAAATACAAGAACAATGTAGTCACAATATATAGATTCTTTAAACTAATTAATTTAAAGTGTCTTATTTATAAATGATTCTACCAATTTAGTGTAAATTAAGTGGGTAATGGTTTTCAACCATTTAATAGTCTAGAAATTATAAGGTGATTTTGCAATTATATATATATAATTTAATTTGTTCTACCCAAAACTGATCAATTCTTTCTCAGGCATCCACACACAGAGTACAGGTGGGAGTTATAATTAAAGCCTTCTCCCATAATTGCAAAACAGAGCAACAGCAGAATATTGTAAGCATTCAGTTTACACCAGAGAGTTCAGGAACACGGATGTTTTATTCAACAATTTTATGCAAGAATCTCTTGAGAGAGAGAAATAGTTTAAGAGAAACAGTAGCAGCAATATCTGTCTCCTTAGGGCTATATTATATATAGAACCTTAGAGCTCATCTACTACTGATTTACCCAACCAAACCGTGCAGAATGCATGTTTCCTATCTGGCCAAATTACCTTTAGCAGTATGGTATCTGATCCAAAGCCCATTAAAATCGTTCTGCTGACTTCAGTGGGCTTTGAATCAGCTTATAATGATAATGAAGAAATGCAGACTTAGACTGCCCAATACACAGACACACACAGATTTAAGTTCTGTGTCCTCAGGTGCTAGACATTACGGAGTTTTCTATTGACACCTTTTGGTGAACAGGGAGAAGAGCATCACAGAGCTGCTGGAAAACTTCAGGTGGACAGAGGCTTCATAGGGGAAGGAGCTCTCTGTTGGTGATCAAGGGAATATGACTAAATGGGTCATTATGGGATAAATGGGCCCTCATTTGCATTGCAATAATGTGACAGTTTGAGGCATTTTGGTCAAAAATCAGTTCTTTATTTTTTTGCGGGGGGGGGGGAGGGGTAATAAAACATTAGTTCCCTCTTGGGTAATGAAAAATCAAAAGTACTGCACCAGAGAAGCCTGGGAAAGAGGGATCACCTGATCAAACCAACCGCAATCTGGCACACTTAGGTAGTGGGGCCTGGCTAAAGATAGAGAAGGGAAAAAGCTTCTATTTGTGGCAGATAGGACTTTGCTAAGGGTCCCATATGCCACTGATTTCTCTTTGAAGACTTTGCAAAGAGGTGGTACAGAGGCAGTTTTTGGACACAAGAGATTATTTTCAGCTGGGTGATAATATAAAGGTGACTTTAGTAGCAGCTGTAGTGAGTGGTAACTTAGCTGAGGAAACCCAGGGAATGTCCCCCTTCCAGAAATCAAATCTATAACAACTACAGATGGGTTAGATGGCAGAGACTCTGGAGCAGATCAGATAGCACTTGCTTTGGAGCAGAAAACCTACCTGCCCAAAGTCTTGACTCTGCTAACCTGGATAGCAAACAGTGAGTGGGGAATGTAACAAACAGTAACTACTGCAGAAATACATTGCCTTGTTGGACACTCACTTTGAGGGAAGGACAGAATTTTACTATTACCAAGACTGTTAGGGTTGGGGGGAGTCTTTTTATATACATGAGTATTGTTGATTGATTATTAATGGCTTACCCCAGTTTATACTGTGTTCCTTTTCCCTCCGATATGTTGTTTTGTATAATGGGTGCAGTGCTTACAAGGAGAAAGTCCTGTCAGAAGTTTTCTAGTTTTCCCAGGTTTCTGGTTCGACACTCAAACTGACGTTAGTTTTCAGAAGGAACTCCTATACATGACCCTTTTTGCCACAGACAACAGCAGGCAGACTTATGACTGTGACACCCTGCATGACCCTGGTCACCCTTATAGTGTACCTGTATATTGTTTAATGCAAATTATGTCATGTAAGTTGTTTTTGGAATGCTCATGACAAACTGAGCATGATTGTCATAGAAATATGTTTGTGGCAATGTCATGTGTACGATTATAAGGCTCTGCTATGTAATAGTCCCAAAGATGTGTCCTCACAGCTTAAAACATAACCAAGGAAAACTCTCCAGGAGCAGAAGCGTGTATAGAACAAACCCAGCTCAGCATTCCAGGAAAAAGGACTGGTCTGGACAGCAACAAAGGAACCACAATGAGATAATACTCACTGACTTAGGGATGAATCTATGTAAGGACATTGTTTGTCACCTGACCCAAGGGGGCGGGGGCAAAGCTCCAGAGGGGAGAAGGGACATTTTTAAAAGGGGAAACATTTTGCCATGCTTGCTATTTTCCACCTCCACCTACAAACACTACCAAGAAACTGAAGTGCTGACCAAAGGGGAGAGCCTGGCTGGAGGGGAACCAGCCAGCCTGTGGTGAGAAGCACCTAAGCTTGTAATTATTTACTGAAAGCTTCGTTAAGAATGAATTTTGCTTTTGTTTATTCTGACAAAATCTGATGTGTTACCCTTTGACTCCTAATCACTTAAAATCCTTCTGAGGTTAATACATTTCTTTCTTTCTTTGTTTTACCTAAAGCAGTGCTGTGGTTCAAAGTGTGTTGAAAACTTCACTGGGAGTAACAAGGCTGGTGAATATCAATTTCTTTGATAAACTGATGATTAGTATGAGCTTGCATTGTTCAGTGGGAAGAGCTGAACATTGTAAAACAGAAGTTCCTAGGGTTGCATCTGGAACTGGGGGTAGTTACTGGGGTCTTTCTGTTGCATAAATGAAAGAGTGGCTGACTAGATGCAATCACTCATGTAGTTGTGTTCAACTTGCTTGCTGGTGGCTGTGCATGAACAGCTCAGGAGTGGGAGTTCTCACAGCAGAGCAAAGTAAAATGGGCTTCACGCATGAGGGATTAGGGAGACAGCGATTCATCAGTCCAGATTGCATTAGAGAAACTTCACAATGTCAAAAGGAAAATTACTAGATTTCTAGAGTACTAGATTTCTTACTAGAAATTTTTTAGTTTCTTCACTGAATGGATAGAGACTTTTCCTTTGTGAAAAGAAATTATTTTAGAAATTACTAGATTTCTAAATTACTAGATTACTAAAGTCTTACTAGAAAATTTTCAGTATCTTTACAGAATGGATAGAGACTTTTCCTTTGTGCTGTGCCAGTGCAGCAACACCCTAGTTTCTGTATTTTCAAAACACGAGAGCCAAAATATCCTGACCATTGCCCTGATCCCAAAGTTTGATCAAAAAACTTTCACTGCACAACACAAAAGACTATGATGGGGCACTACATTGCTTTGTCACCATTCTGCTCCTGGGACCTCTGGGGATGTAAAAAATAACTTTAAAATCTTCAAAAAAGAGAAATTAAACATTTCAAGAATGTCTTGTAGTATTTGACTGATTCAACTTTTTTTAGGTGAATGCTAACATTTTGACATAAGAAAGGGCTGAATTATAACAGTGCCAAGCTCCCCCATGGCAGAAGCACACCAAGGAGCCAATTATTACTTAGAGTCTCAGACTATGTCCACAGTTGGAGTTGGGGATGTGATTTGCAGCTCACATAGTCATACTCGTGGTAGCTATTATTGTGCTAGCACACTCAGAATAGTAGAGTAGCCATAGTAGGATGGGGAGTGGCAGCACAGTCTATCCACACCATGTACAAACCTTCTAGACACTGAGATGTACATGATATTGCTATCCTGTGCCACCATTTGCTGCTGCCTGCACTACTGTAGATACTCTATTATTTTTAGCATGCTAGAATAAATTTATCTGTGCAAGCTGGGAATCGCACCCCTTGCTCCATGTGTAGATATAGATGCAGTCCTCTTCTGCTCCCCTTCTTGTTTTGGGATAGTTGTAAGGGAAGTTATGCTGGCCAGGAGGTAAAGTGGGCAGAGCCAGTGCTCCTCCCATTCATCAGCCTTCTTTGCCCCCTCCCCATTCATGGGCTCCTAAATATCTCCTATTCTCCTCCTCACAGCTGGAGTCACAATGTGAGTGGAGACAAACAGAAGAGCAAGGAGGCAAAGGGATTACTCCCCTGCATATCCAAGTGGGAGATTTGACAGTCTAGCAATCACGAAGACATTCCGACTTAATTGTGATGGAAGCCCTCTCTCAGTGAAACCATTCACCACTTGCAGAAACATTAAATTTGGACTCAATAAACAGAGAGGGAAAGCAGAGTGGTTGTAGTGAGGGGGTGTGGCCTCCCTCAAAGAAGGAGAGGGAAGAACCATGCACCCCATGGTATGTCGAGCCAGGACATCCCCACCCGCCCTACTGGAAGCAGAGGGGTAGGATGGGAAGTATGAAAGGCGAGTACTCTAGGTCACTTGGGCTGGAGTGGCTGGGGGAGAAGGATTGCTCTCCCCCGGAGCTGTGGCTCAAGCATGACTGATGCACTGATGAGGAGCTGCAGTAGCTGCCTAGAGCCTAAATGGGCTGCCTGTAGCCTGGAGGAGCTGCCTGCAATGCTGAAGGCCTGTTGGGGTTGCCACTTGTGGATTATCCCAGGGGGACTGATGGTGACCCTGAGGCCCAGGTACCCCAAGGAAGCAGGATAGGAAGGAGCCCAGGGAACCAGACAATTGTCCACTTGAGTTGTGGCCTGAAGTCAGGTCAGCGAGTTTCAGCTGGAGCCCTGCTGACCCAGTAGTGGAATATCCTGCCATTGTTAGGGCCCTGGACTGGAACATGGTGGAGTCAGGAGGACCTGTGTCCCCCTCCCCACCTCACCCTGGGGTAGCAGCCTCACTCCAGCCTTTGAAGTCTTGGTGGTTTCAGCCCCATGGCCTGTGAGTCCTAGACTCTGCTGGCACTCCCCCCTGCCTGAAGATCTGGGGCTATATACTGTGTGACTACCTTGTGAATGTTAATTTCCCCTTTGGGCTTCAGATCACACAGAGGCACCATAGTGAGGGGATGTGGTTTCCCTCCCAGATGGACATGGAGGAACAGAGGCCCATTTTACATGTGGTTTTATCTCTGACTGTTCATCAGATTCCTTCATTGTCCATCCCCAGTGCTGTCAACTCTTTTGACTTTTTTTTCCAGAGTCTTGCAATATTTAGTGCTTTTCTTAAAGGCCATTCTAGATCCACATATATACATGACAATATCAGTGTTCACTTAACATCACTTTCTAGCTGTAATGGTTGCAGAGAAAAGCTTGAAAAATGAACCCTAAAAGCTCAAAACCCATAACACATATGATTACATGATTTTTAAATTAATCTCATGGGTGAATTTGGGATCAGATTCATGTTTTGTGCATTCTTAGAGTTTGCAATACTGCATCCCTCTCCATCTCACTTTGGGCATCTGTTTAGACATCAACTCTTACAAGTGTGGTTAGGATTGATAAGTCCAGTGAACTCATAAGATTTTTTGAAGTGCAATCTTTATTAAGCCACAAATCCACCCTCTTCACTTCTATTGGTCATTTCCTAGATGCAGTAGATTTTTATGGCCAGGGTAAATTTTGGTGTAGCCATAACAGACATAGTCTACTATGGATGAATAATCTTCCATTTTAGTTTCTTGCGCATGCCTTTAAAAATGTCCTGGATCTGGAGGTAATTATAGTAATTTTGTGCTAATGCCTGGAGTTCCCTTCTCAGATGATGAAAGGTTTTAAGTCTTGTGGCAAATGGCCGGCTTCTCCTTAGTGGGTCTCACACTTTTGCCTCTTGTAGTGGGCCAGGGCATCGTCGGTTACCCCGTCTTTCCAGGGAGGTGGGTAGGAACCTGGGCTCGCCCACTCCTCCGGGTCCCAGCCCAGGGGCCCTCTGAGTAGCAGCTATGTGCTGCTGGCACCTTATTTCCAGCTGCAGACTTTTCCCCTGAGCTACTTTCCCCTCTCTGTCTTTCTGGCTTCTTGAGCCCAGTACCTTCCTCAGGACTCCACTTCTCTCCCACACACTGCTGCACTCCATTCTGTTCTTCTCCACGATTCCACACACCACTGTACTCTGTTCTTCTTCACAATCTCCACACACTCCTCTGATCACCACACACCTACTTCAACTTCCCTCCCTGCCTCCCAAGAGTAGAGGGTTTTTATCAGGCGCCTGGGTGGGGCCTTAATTGGTGTCAGCTGACCCTAATTACCCTTTGGCTAGTCTACAGGGAATAAAGCCTGGATCATTCTAGAGCTTATATACCACCGTTCTAGAACTTTCCCAGTGCCCTCTGCCCTTGCTATGCCACAGTCTATTAATAATAAACATCAGGAGTGATCTTTATGTTAACCACTCTCAAAATATGTGTTTCATTCAAGTCATGCAGAAATTAGAATAAGGAAGATATAAATTAATGACATTTTAAAAAGAATGAACCTTTGCTTTGAGACAATATAATGGTTTAATTGATAATTGATTAATAATGGCCCAAGTTCTTTATTTGTCCATGGGTCAGACTATGCTAGCCTCTTCACATCCATCAGCTCACTACCCCATGTACACTGCTTCAATTTCTATATCAATTTTTTTTGGTCACTAGATATATCTGAACATTGAGTGACACTTGTAATTTCTATGTAAATTGTTAAAACAATAAAGGAAACTACAATGTTCAGAAAGAACATATTTCATGTTTAACTTTTCTTAAGACAAATCTGTCTCAACTAATTTATACGGGTCTTTCATTAGTAATTATTAGGCTGATTACATATTAGACATTATACTTTATACTGTCAAAGTATCAATACTATGTGTGTTTCTCCCACAAGAGGTTACCAGAGTGATGCATATTTAGAAGTAGTACCATCTTGGGGAAGAGTTTAAGGCTTTATAGGCCTCCCTAGTGTTTTTAACCTGTATTCAATTTAAATGCATCTTTGTTGTTGTTCATATATAAGACATCTCTCACTGGAATTAGTCCATCTGTGGTATGTTCTGTCTTGCTTGCTAATGTTTTGTGGGATAAATGAAACCAGGATACTAGTAATTGTAAACAAGCTTAAAAAATAATGTAGGAAATTGAGCATCGAGAAGCTGCTTCCATCTGTGGAGAATAAAAGTGCTCTTAAGCCAAATTTGGGAATATTATTTGCCAAAATAAAGGCACATATTCTTGAATGAAACTATATGAAGCATCTAAATATTCTTAGTTTGCTGTTAAAACTTTCATTCTGTCTTTTAACATTTTTGGATTTCTTCTTAAATAGTCATTTGAAATTAATACTTAATGTGGGCCCTAAGCAGGTAAATAAAATACTAGGAGAGGTAGACATAAAAATACAACAAATTCCAATTTTAGTCTTAATGAGAAAGTAACTCTTTTGAACAATTACAGTCCATTGTTTTACAAGGATGATATGAGGTGAGTATATACACTATTAGAACAATCTAGAAATTAATTGCAATTTTCCTGAACACTGAGTTGGGCTCATCTTTTAAGACACATTTCTGTGATTACAAGTAATGGGCAATGATGGACTTTGGTTCATCCATCTTGAAGCATGAGTGAGTGAAAATTGGCTGTTAGAAATGAAAAGGTAAGATTTACAAAGCATTACCACATTTAGCTTTTACAAGTCTAGAAAATCACTGGGATTCACAGAACCTAGGCTCTGTATACAATGAATGGGGCAAGATAGGCACCTAAGGTTGTGATCTACAAAAGCCAGGCTCCCTACCCAAAACTAGCCAATGGGAGATGCCAGGGAAAAAGGTGTGTCCTGAGGCCCACCCTCTCAGGGAGTTCAGTGCCTAAGTCTGGGCTGAAGGGAAAAACCTCCCTCTTCTTGGGATTCTCAGCTGCAAATCCTCTCTTGGAGTCAGGACCTCTCTCTCTGGGATCAGCAATAAGTTTGGAGTGGGAAAGGAGAACTTCTGTTATAACTTTATTCCAGTGGTTATGGTTCTCATCTGAGATGTGAACGAACCCTCGGTCAAGGTCCCTGTCCACCTGAGGGGAAAAGAGCTCTGACACCTCTCAGATGACTGCCTTAATCACTGGGTTATGTTCTGTTTCTCCTGTTGAATTTGTTCTACTGAGGACAAATAATTTAAATATAAGTGTGTGCGTGTGTGTATCCCCATGCTCCAATGACTTTTTAAATTATTTAATAACTGTAGAATAGGTTCAAAAGAAGAGGTTGAGGAAGCCCTTATACTAGAATATCCTATAGCTCAGTGGTTAGAGAACTCACCTGAGAGGTGGCAGATTCCTCTTTAAATCCTTTCTTCCTATCAGGACAAGGGAGGACCTGAACTGAGGGTCTTTCACATGCCAGTGAATACCATAACCACAAGGTTACAAGTTATTAGGGAGTGCTTAATTTGTAACAAAAGAGGTGCTGAGGTTCCAAATGGCATAATCCACACAGCATGATCTCACATGCACCGTATGCAGGATTCATGCACAGAGGCAGAAAGAGAGGCACCTAATACTTTGTTTACCATTTCTGTTTGCACATCTGTCTGATAGGGCAGAGGAGATAAAGGCAGGAACATCAGTTAGCTGGAGTTCTTCATTCCAAAATGGAGAATCAAACTGCAGATCCCGATCTGAATTGATATGGTCTGGAAGCCCATGAAGGTGGACCACATGAGTCACTAGGAGTCAAGTCACTGTTTCAACAAAGGGAAGACTCTCATGGAATAAAGTCAATCATTTTGGTTAGCTAGACTATAACCATTAAGACCACTGTGTGGCCATCAGCCAAAGAGTTCCACTATGAAATCCAGGGTGATCGAGACCCAGGATCTAGGTGGTTTTCCACTGGTACTAAAGCAAAGAGGGCTTAGCACTTGGCATTTTGGTGCATGCACAAAAGTCATAAGAAATAACTTCATCCTAGACCCCTGCTCTTTTACGGGGTCACCAGAAGAAACAGGAAGCCATGTGGAAGGTCTTATGGCAGCCAAAGTGGTCTGCCAATGGAGTGTCATGGCAGAGATGGAGCATTTCTAGCCAGACATATGTGTCTGGTGGAACATATATGTGCCCACTGAGATAAATAATCCTATCCTGTGTGGAGTACTGCATCTTGGTTCTGGTTGTTGTTTTCTCAGGGTGTTCTGTCATCTCCTGGGTCATCTGCCTTGTGAAGTGGTCTGGATTAGATCAAGCAGATCAAGTATATTGTGGCATTGGGAAAGTTGTGAGATTTTAGAAGACAGGGAAATTCTTGGCTAGGCTCTTCACTTTCTCAGTAGTATTCCCTCTTTCCAGATAAGGCATCAAATTTATCATGCTCAGTTCCCAGATGATAGGTGATGATGAAATCAAACCAAGAGAAGAATAATGCTCACCTGAGCTGTCCAAGGCTGTTACCAGATTTTCCCGTCACCTTGAGGTATGATCATTTATTAGGGTTACCTTCCTGGAAGGGGGCGTGTGATTCTATTAATGTACTGCTTGTGTTACTTGTGTGTTCATATGGCTACAAGTCTCCTTCCAATGGAGCTATCCTGCAGAACCTAAGGTTTTCAAGGCTTGGTTCCTCCAGCCCCAGATTCAAATAAGCCCCCCACAGATACACACAACCATTCCAGATTAACTGGGTGCATCTGAGCAGACCAAGCTATCAGCACTCTCAGCTGACCCCTTATATGTCCCTGAACTCAGCAGGCTGGGTGACACAGCACTGTCAGTGGTCACCCTTATTTGCCCCTTTACACACACCAGAATAGAGCACACTTTTGAGCAGGCTGGGTCCAAACAGCACTTTTCCGCTGCCTCCCTTATATGCCCCTAGACTCAATCAGGCTGGATCAAACAACACTTTCAGCTGCCACCCTTATATGCCCCTGGACTCCATAAGCTAGGCAGAGCAGCACTTCTCAGCTGCCACCCTCCTCACTCTACAATTGTTCTAGCAGTAACCCCCTTGATGATCAAAGCCCATAGGATTTTTGGGCATTCCAGGGATCTTTGGCTTAGGTAAAAGAAGCGTTGCTGCAGAGCAAGATAGGGAAGCCAAGAACACAAAGGAGTAAATGAATTTGGAGTTAGAGAGACTGGCAACAAGCTTGATTAGAACAGTTAGTTTATTGTCAGGTAAATAAAACTTATGATACTAATAGTGATACTATACAAGGAGGGAAAAACAATCTAACACAATACTACACAATTTCAGTTGGGGTATTGGAAAAAGCTATCCCAGGTTTGATTACAAAAGTAGAAAGTTATCCTGGACTAAAAGAGAGAGTGAGAGAGAGTTGGGGGAAGATGGGGGTGGGGGAGAATCACCACTTCGTGCAGCTCAGAGGTTCCCAGGAGACAGGTTGTTCAGCTTAGGGTCTGGAGCGCTTAAGAAAAGCAGAGCTCACAACACAATCAGTCAGGAAAAGGGGAAGTTCCAGTGGATGTGATGCAGCATTTGGATCCAGGTATCAGAACCAGGGTTTGAACTTGGGTAGGGGTTTTTGTAGAACCACGTTTGTTTATGGGTAAACAATGTCTCAAGGAAGTATCCCAGATGATTTTCTTTATGCTGGATAATAGGAGCTGATCACTCCTGGCTATGGGCAGTGTTCCCTGAGGGAGCTCACAATGCAATCAGGCAGATTCAGTGTTTTGCTTATCAATAACTAGAATGGTCTGATAACCACGGAGCTGGATGTGTGCAGTTGTGGGTTCATTTCCATCAAGAGCAGATATTTCCCATCATGCAGTGTGTCCCTGCTTTGCCAATCCCAGAGTTCAGTGCGGTCCCAGGAAGGATCCATCTTTACACCTTCTGAGGAGAAGATATAATTCAAAAATTCCAGGGATGACTGGTCAAAAGTGCATTTTTCCAACTTCACTAACAGGTCATGCTTTCCTAATCTTTCCAGGATGGAATGAATGTGGTAACAATGTTGCTCAAGATTGTCTGAAAACACAAGTATGTCACTGAGATAGATAACTATATACTGGTCTGGCAGCAGCACCTTGATTCAGTGATGATCTCTACCATGGGTTTACATATGAGTCCTAAGATGACTCAGGAATTTAATTTTGGAACCACAGATCCACATGCAATAGGTACACACATTTCCTAGAGGGTCAGCTGCCTGCTGGTAGAACGTTCTTTTTCCCTCTTTCTCTTTCTCTTTTCAGCTTTGAGGGCAAGATGCTTCTTCTCAAAGTGGGACACTGCCTGATGGAGGATATGTTGCCATTAGACTCATAGACTCTAAGGTCAGAAGAGACCAATATGATCATCTAGTCTGACCTTCTGCACAATACAGGCCACAGAACTCCTGTAATAAACCTCTAACCTATGACTGAGTTATTAAAGTCCTCAAATCATGGTTCAAAAACTTTAAAGTACAGAAAATCCATCAGCAAGTGATCCTTGCTCCATGTTACAGAGGAAGATGAAAAACTCCCAGAGCATTTATCAATCTGCCCTGGAGGAAAATTCCTTCCCAACCCCAAATATGAGGTTCATTGGTGGCTTGCTCCTCCCAGTTTATGATGTCCATATCCATTTTCTTAAGATGCTTTCAGTATCCCTTTGTAACGTTTCCTCTAACCACCATGAGATCTCTGACCATAGGTAAGCTGAGAGTAGATAACTTGTCTTGGAAGGCGAAAATCGGCATCCGCTCACAAGGTGTTGTCAGTAGGTCACCCAGGTTTTGCATCCACAACAGAGTGTAGTGGTGGCAACTGTCGTATAGACCTGGATCTTGATGTCCTTTTGTTTTATGTTCTAGTCCAGGAAGGTGCTAAATACTACATTCAAGAAGGGTTAAAAGGTTACAAGAGCTCTGGTCAGTCTGAAATGGTATTACTAAATAGTCAAAGTGCCCATAGTGGATTCAAAACAGTCTTCATTCATTCCCTTCCCTGACGTGCATTAGATTGCAAGTATCCAAGAGGTCCACTTTGGAGAAGATCTGGCAGACTGCAGCTGATTTTGTTATTGTGAGATCAAGGGCAGGGGATACTGGTTTAGGACCCAATAGTTTTTGCAAAGGTGTAATGTTCCTTCTTTTTTCTTGATGAAAAGGACTGGAGCCCCTGTGGGAGAGGTGGAGTGCTGGATGAAGCTCTTGGCCAAATTTTCCTGGATGTATGCACAAAGGGCTGCCAGTTCAGGCTTGGACATTACATTGATCTGTCCATAAGTGACCTTTGTCCCAGGTTGTAGATCAGTAAGGAAAAGGCAGTCTTGATGTGGACGTAGCATGTCTGGATTCTTCTTTTTGAAAATGTCTGCATAATCCCAATACTTTTCAGGGAGATGGGAACTCAGGCTTGACACTGATTCCTTCTGGCTATCCATTGGCAGCTGGAGTCTGTCCACAGGCTCTTTCATGTCTGATTGGCCTCAGGAGCCTGGGACCAGAAGGTTGGGGTTGGCTGTAAGCAGGCAGACCCTTTGACAGTAGTCAGAGAGGAAGCTGATTCTTTTTTCTTTCCAAGAAATTCAAAAGTCATGATTCTCCAGTCAGGTGATGCCAAGAATTAGGGAGAAATATGGAGAATGGATCATGTTGAGTTGTAGCGTTTGCCGATGACCCTGGATTATGGCCTTTATCAGTACTGTTTCCTGAGTCATTGACCCAAAGGACAGGAGGAACCCATCTATTATTTCTGTGAGGACTGATGTGGGTTTTTAAAGAGAGGGGGATTCACAGTGCTCGAGTGGCTTTAGCATCTATGATGTTATCAGTAGCCCTGGAATCGATCATGGCCCACTGGGATACAATTGTCTTGCCCCTAATCCTTGGTACATAACTCTAGTTTTATTTGGTAGTATATGGAGGACACAAGTCTTGGGTTAATTTCACTTGAGGGCTGGGGTAATTCCAAAGCATAGCACCCAGGTGCCCAGAATAGTTCACCCATCAGGCCTGCGCTCACTTGTTTTCCAAATTCTTGAGGGTCAAGGTTCACAATGGGCATGAGGTGAGGGTGTCCTGGTGCCCCACAATAAAAGCATAAGTTATTGTGTTCCTTCAGGGTGAAATGTTGGTAGCCTAGACCAAACTGTATCAGTTCATTTTGGGCACTGGTTTTTAGTGTAGTTCATGGGTGGAGTAGTAGTCTGTGGGTGGAGTATGGTGCCCCTTCTCTCCTCCTTTTGCACATGCAGTTGGTTGTTGATGCGGAAAGAGAGGTTGATAAATGCATCCAGGCAGGTTATGGTCTCAACGTGGGCTAGGTCATCATTTACTCTCTCACCAAGCCCAAGCCAAAAAATGATGCAGTTGGACTGTCTTGTTCCACTCAGCATCATCTGTGAGTTGCTGGAACTGGGCAGCATTCTGGCCTTGCTCTTGCTGGAGCCTTTGTAGCACTGCTTGTGCTGAGGAAGCGCTATGTGGGTCATCAAAGATTTCAGAAAACGTTCGCAGGAATATGTTCCAGTCTGTTAACATGGGGATGTCCTGCTCCACCATGGGAAGAGGGTAATCCAGAACTTCTCTAGTAACCAAACTGATCATTAGTGCCACCCTGGCCTGAACAGTGATATATGTTCTAAAGGGGAACAGGAAAAGGAGGTGGCATTGATTCAGGAATCCTTGACCATCTGGCAGTTCCCATAAAACCTTTCTGGAAGTGGTACTGCATGGCTCAGTTCAGTGGGTAGTGTCCCACAGCCTGAAACTTGGAATTTTCCTCCTGGGACCATGCTAGATGTTTGTGGAGTGTATGCTTTTCCATTAGAATCTGGGATTGCAACAGATGGTTCTTGGTTTGGAATTACACAACCCACTCTGGGGGTTCCAGTACCCCATGGGGTCAGTGGGTGATGGTAGACCCTTACTGTCCACATCTTGTTAATGGGCTCTCACAGAGGGGTTTGGAAGTGGGTCTGGGCAAACTGTAATGGACCAGGCCCTTCCCAGTCTGGTCTAGTGGTCACAACTGGGCTGAGGTCTGCCCACCATGGGATGGTAGTCACTTGGCAGGAGCTGGAGGAACTGCAAGATCCAGGTTCTGTAAGCAAGAGTCAGGGTTAGAGTCAGGCTGGGGTCAAAGACCAGAAATCAGAGGCAGTACCAGGTTAGAAGCAAGAGGCAGGAATAAGAGTAGAGTCAGGCTGCAGTCAGAGACCAAGCAAGGTCTGGCATTGCAGCAGACTGAAATGTGTAGGGTTGTCTAGACAACTTCCTGGGACAATCACTGGGATTAAACAGAGGGCATGGACAATCTAAGGGCTGCAGTGTACCATCATTAGGATCTCTTGGGCAGCACTTCCTGTGGCACCTACTCTCCATATTGTTCCCTGGCTGTACTACTGCATGGCCTCCTGGTTGCACTGTGGGAAGATCTCATGTGTCCTTACACCTCTTCTTTCTTCCCAGTGATTTTATGGATGACTGTCAATCCAGGTAACCAGCTCTATAAAGACTCCCAGACCCAAGATCTCAACTTGAGCCACTTCATCTTTAACCTCATCCCACAAGCCCCATCTAAACTGAAATAATGGGGCCTCCTCATTCCGTTCTGTGTCCAATAAAAGATGGTAGATGTGTACTGCTTAGGAAGTGGCTGTGCTTGACCCCTGTTGGAGTTTCTGTAGGGCAGTCTTAGTGGAGCAGGTGTGGTTGGGGTCATAAAAGATGGTTGATTATCACACACTGGAAGGTATCCCAACTAGAAAGCCCCAGACTGCTGGCTTTCAACAGGGGCAAGAGCTAGTGCAATGCCTCCCTAATCATTAGACTGTCTTTAGGAATAAAATTGTAAGCCTGTAGATTCTGTATGTAATATTTGACCTCCCCTCAGCCATAC
>ML675610.1:66053141-66113850 GCA_007922155.1 Mesoclemmys tuberculata
GATCATATTGGTCCCTTCTGGTCTATGAGTCTATGAGTCTATGAGTCAGGGAGCATAGGGAAGGTAAAGGAAGTCTAGGACTGTGCCAAGAGCATCAGACTAGATCCACTCATTCATATTATACGATTCAAGATTTCAGCTGAACGTCGGATATATCCCTAACCTTCAGATTTGAGATAAAACTGGTCTTGTTACCATTCAGCTCTTATCCTCTGCTGAGAATATATATATAAAAATCGACCTATTAATGCCAATTTTATTTTGTCTGGACACTTATCAGATAATAGGTAGTTTATAGCCACAAAGTCATTTAACATAGGCTACTAATCATCAGTATTTGGTTATTTTTAATCTATCATGAGCTGGCTTTGCATACAGATCTTGAGTGAAATCCTGGTTTCACTGACATCAGCAGAAAAAAGATTCCATATCCTATACATCAGAACCTGAGCCACCAAGACCCTATCTGTGCAAATTAAATTATTTTTTTTTGTTTCTAAAGTACTTTTTAAAAAGAAAACCTGTTTGTACTTACTGGAGGAAGGTCTTTTGGAGGATTAAGCTGGCCATGCTTGAGCTTTCAATGTTTCTGTGGAAATTAAGCAAAAAATTGTTATTGCTTATTTAATTAATTGATAAATGTTAAATTAATTAATTGATAAATGTAGTATGTCCACATCTTGAATACTGTGTGCAAATCTGCTTGCTCCATTTAAAAAAATATATATATTGGAACTGGAAAAAGTACAGCAAAGGCAACAAAAATTATTAGGGGTATGGAACAGCTTCCATATTAGGAAATATTAATAAGACTGGAATTTTTTAATTTGGAAAGGAGACGACTAGGGAGGGATATGATAGAGGTCTGTAAAATCATGACTGGCATGGAGAAAGTAAGTAAGGAAGTGTTAAAGACTTCTCATAACACAAGAATTAGGGGTCACCAAATGAAATAAATAGGCAGCAGGTTTAAAATGAGCAAAAAGAAGTATTTTGTCATACAGTGCACAGTCAGTTTCTGGAACTCTTTGCTGAGGATGTTGTGAAGAGCAAGATTATAACAGAACTAAATCAAAAACTAGATAAGTTCATTGCGGATAGGCCCATCAATAGCTATTAGCCATTCTGAACATGTGTTTGCCAGAAGCTGGGAATGGGCTACAGGGGATGGATCATTTGATGATTATCTGTTCTGTTCATTCCCACTGAAGTACCTGGCCGCTGTCGGAAGATAGGGTACTGGGCTAGATGGACCATTGGTCTGACCAAGTATGGCCATTCTTATCTTGTCTCTTATCCCTATCATTTCCAATAATCATATGTCCCCATATAATTGTACCTTTTCTGTACTTATGCACTTTTGTCTAGCTAAATTAGGATTCTATAATGTGCAATTGCTTTAGAACAAGACTACTCTATGCCTCATAGAAGCATGCATGCATGAGCATATATCAAGGATGTTTTATATAGTTTATTGGTCAGATCATTAACCTCTTTAGTGCTTTAGAGACCTCATTAGTCACTATGGTCAGAGTGGAATTATGAAAAATTATGCTGCATTTCTCTTAAAGTTGTACAAAGAAGCATACCTTCTAGGCAGCATAACAATAAGTAGATGTTAATGTATTAGTTTAATTATAATTTAAAAGAAAACAAAAATAGTACATCAAATTTAAAGAGTCTGTAGAGTTGCACATGCTTTACAAAAAAATGAATTGGTCCAAAATCTTGTTATGTATAAATACCATGGTTGCAATTAATAATTTCAGATTTGCCAATAGTAACCACAGAATGGCATCTGAGAAGCCACAATTTTCCTGTGTATTTAGAAAGGAAATAAACCTGCAGTAAATGTAGGTTAATGTTGACTTTTAATGGCAACCAGTCTGTATACTCTAAATACAGTGTAATTACACATCCATATTCTTTATGGCAACTGCCTTCCATATAAATTATTGGGAAGAAAGAGATTTAGAAAAATCTCTAAAGATATTGAGATGATCTAGTATAGAGGCTGAAAATTTCCACTCTGTGCTCTCACAGCAATTTCTTTTTTCTTTGTGGTGCAGATATACAGTGATCTGCAAGAATTTAGCCCAAACTACATATTGCATAATGTCAAACATCATTTTATCTTCAATTAAAATATGCTTAAAGCCATTTTTATATATTGGGAAATTGATTAAGGAGATCAAATATTAGATTACACATATAGGGATGAGCAAAGTAATTAAAATTTACAGTAAATTTCATTTTTTTAAAGTAAAAAGAAAAGAATGTGAGGAGTTATTCTTCCTAATGAGGTTTCATTTTTGTACACTGATATTACTTTTTAAAACTCCAGAAGCTACAAAATATAATTTTGGCTTGCATAGCATAGCGGGCTTGATTTTGATCTTATATTCATGTAAGTCTCTAATTTCAATTCATTTACTTTAGAGTTGCACCAGAATAAGTAAACTCAGAAGAGGGAAGGAAAATGAGACTAAGAAAAATAACTGATCGCACTAAAATCATTATGAAATAAGTTTCCAATAAATACATTATTGGAAGCTTTTAATATGATATTGGTGCTGAAGAATTTCTGTACTTCTACAAAATACATGAGTATGTAAAGTGTTGAGTGATTTCAGCAATGACCAAATATAAGGGAATTAAATGCATCCCATGCATTACTGAGTCTAGGGTGACCAGATAACAAGTGTGAAAAATTGGGATGGGAGTGGGGGGAAATAGATGACAATATAAGACAAAGCCCCAGCTAAGAGGACTATCCCTGTAAAATTGGGACATCTGCTCACCCTAACTAAGGCCCTCACCACTCTTCTAGAATTAACTGCTGTTCCTGCTGCTCTATAACTCTATTGTGCCACCTCTGTTGCTGCTGCAATGGGGTGCTGAAGTAAAAAAAAACTATGGTTATTGTCTACACTATGAATGAGAGGCATGATTCTCCTGCTCATGTACACATACTTTCTGTACTCAATATTGGGGGAAAAGTCATGAAAGAGGGAGAGATTCCAGAGGCCTGGAAAAGGCAAATGTAGTGCTAATCTATACAAAAGGGAATAAGGACAACTCAGGGAATTACAGAACAGTCAACTTCAATTCAGTTCACAGAAAGATAATGAAGCAATCAGTTTGCAAACACCCTAGAAAATAACAAGGTTCTAAATACAGTCAACATGGATTTGTCAAGAATAAATGATGTCAAACCAACCAAATAGCTTTTTCTGTCAGAATAACAAGCCTTGTGACTTGGGAGGAAGCAGTTGATGTGGTATATCTTGACTTTAGTAAGGCTTTTGATTGTGTCTCAAAGGATTTTCTTATAAGCAAACTAAGGAAATATAACCTAGATGAAGCTACTATAAGATGGGTGCCTAAATGGTTGGAAAACTGTTCTCAGAGAGGAATTATCAGTGGTTCATAATCAAGCAGGAAGGGCATATCGACTGGGGTTCTGCAGGGATCAGTTCTGGGCCTGGTTCTGTCCAATACCTTCACCAGTGATTTAGATAATGGCATAAAGAGTACACTTATAAAGTTGGCAGATGATACGAAGCTGGGAGGGGTTGCGACTGCTTTGGAGGATAGGATTAAAATTCAAAATGATCTGGCCTGAAGTCAATAGGATGAAGTCAATAGGATGAAATTTAATAAGGATAAATGCAAAGTATTCCACCTAGGAAGAAACAATCAGTTGCACACATACAAAATGGGAAGTGACTGCTTAGGAAGGAATACTGCGAAAAGGGATCAAGGGATCATAGTTGATCACAAGCTAAATATGATTCAACATTGTAATACTGTTGGGGTGGGGGGAAGACTAAACACCATTCTGGGATGTATTAGCAAGATTGTTTTAAGCAAGACATGAGAAGTATTTCTTCTACTCTGCTCTGTGCTGATTAGGGCACAACTGGAGTGTTGTGTCCAGTTCTGGGTGCCACATGCAAGAAAGATGTGGACAAATTGGAGAAAGTCCAGAGAAGAGCAACAAAATTGATGAAAGGTCTAGAAAACATGAGATATGAGGGAATATCGAAAACAATTGAGTTTGTTTAACCTGGAAAAGAGAAGACTAAGGGAGACACGATAACAGTTTTCAAGTACATAAAAGATTGTTACAAGGAGAAGGGAGAAAAAATTTTCTTGTTAGTCTCTGAGGATAGGACAAGATGCAATGGGTTTACATTGCAGCAATGGCTGTTTAGGTTGGATGTTAGGAAAAAAATTCCTAATTCTCAAAGTAGTTAAGCACTGGAATAAGTTGCCTACAAAGTTGTGGAATTTCCATCATTGGAGATTTTAAGAGTAGGTTAGACAAACACCTCTCAGGGATGGTCTAGATAATGCTTGGTCCTGACTTGAGTTCCGGGGACTGGACTATAAGACCTTTCGAGGACCCTTCACATCCTATGATTCTATACTACACTGATCCCACAAACCTATCTCTACTTTTTGCTGTAGCCCATATCCCAAGCAACAAGCTTTGTCAGTCCAAGTACCCAAGGGAATCATCTGTTTCCCTCTCCAAAAACAACTCTCTTTGACTCCCTATAACCAGTCCTTAAGGACTCAGTCCATTTCTCCATCCACTCTTCTGTCATGTTCCCAAGAACACATTCTACCCACCCCAAATCACTCATTCCTTCCCCTATGCTTCTCAGTAAGCATATTCCACTCTTAAATTCCCGCTCTTGTGCCCTGAATCCTTCTGATTGTCTTTCTCCCCAGAGTAAATTCTTCCTTTCTCCATATCAATGACTGAGGCTCTCACCACTCTTCTAGAATCACCTGCTGCTGCTCCAGCTCCATAATGGGCGACAGGGTGCTGCAGACAGGTATATATGGCTATATCTACTGTCTGAGCTAAGGGCATGATTCCTCTGCTCATATACACATACTTGCTGTAGCTCAATGGGAGTGATTGCGAATGTAAATAGCAGTATGGCTGTGGTAGTGAGGCAGCAGCAGCTGAGGCATGACTGAGCCATTCCAAATATGTACCCACTGTTTTCAGACAGGTTTGCACTCGGTACAACTCAGCCATGCCTCTGCTGCCATTGCATATGCTACTGTGGTTACCGCTATTTATACTTCTGCTCGCTGTCACTGACCTACTGCGAGTATGTGTGCATGAACAGAGGAAAGTACAGTCGTGGCTCATAGTGTAGACAGTCTATTACATGTTCCATAATTTTGAGTCTGGACTGGGACCATTATTATCATCTGGTCTGACCTCCTGCACATTGCAAGCCACAGAATCTCACCCACCCACTCTTGTAATAGACCCCTACCCTCTGACTGAGTAACTGAAGTCCTCAAATCATGATTTAAAGAATGATTACAAAGAATCCACCAGTTACCCTAGTTTAAACCTGCAAGTGATCTGTGCCCCATGCTGCAGAGGGAAACAAAAAAAATCCAGGGTCTATTAGTCTATTACAGTCCTCTTCTCCTGCACATCAGTTTACCTGCCTGCTGAAGCACCGTCCAAGTTTTCCATCTTTTCAGGACTTTTCAAAAAGATATTACACAAAGATAAATCGCAGAGCTATGATATACGAAACCCTGAATGTCAGTGTTAATAATAGTTTCCTATTAGCTTTAAAGAGATACAGTTTCTAAGTAAACAAAAATATTTAGTAGAGACAGAACCCAGTAAATAGTATTGGAAATATTTAGGAATAACATTTAAACCCAAGCTATCACACAGTAAGCTTATTGGTATTCTTTATACAGTGCAATTCAGTGCAATGGTTCGACAAAGCAATGACATGTTTATATTTTGGTACATACCTACTACTTTGATACACACCTACAGACATATCCCCCTTTGATCTCACAGAGACGATTTCTCAGTCTCTACTGTGTGTGCTCAAAATGCATATGGGTGGCACCTGGATTCTCTAGGCTCTGAGGAGAATGCAAAATCTCTCAGTCCTCTTTTAAACACTTCAAAAATCATCCTTGGAAAACAGCAGTCTGAAGATCCTTATAGCCAGCAGCATTTATACTCCCCAAACTAATAAGTGACCATCTCCTCAGTTTCTAGTGGGTCTGTATCCAAAGTGGCATGGGTATTGGGGTGCAGCCTTCACATTTCTTGCTCCCGTGCCACTGAGTGCACAAGGCTGTTTCCAACTCCCATTTCCCTTTTCTTCTGAGTGCCAACTGGTTCTGCTCTCGGATGTTCAATGTGTGCAACCTGCAAGACCACTTGCTCTCAATGGAAACCCTCTGCACAGCTTTAGAAACAAAAACTTCCGAATATTTCTTGGCTCTTTAAATTAAGATACCCTCCCTGTCCTGCTCTCAGCACATGTGCAGAGACACTGAAGATTCAACTAAATCCAACTCCTCCTCACTGCTTCCTTGCCTTTCTTTGGACTTTAAAGAAATGGTGCAGGGTAGGCATGTAGATTAAAATAGCTACTGCCTCTTTTGAATGCTATGTCTCCTGGATGGCCCAGGACTTCCTGTACAAGTTGTTCTACTTTCTTGTGCCCCTTAATTTCCCCCGATTCCTGTGGTGAAGACTAAATGGCTCTCGGCTCTCTTGCTATCTCCTAGTCGCCCCACAAAGGAACTGGTGCTCAGAGGCTGCTTTTCTCTTTATTTCCCTCCTGAAAAAAAGGTACTGTGAAGCACAATTTCAATTCATAATCAGATAGAAAGTATCTAATAAACAGTTGGTCTCAAGGACTACAATTTAGAGCTCAAAGGGCCAAAAGTAGCCACTGGGCCTCAGGTTGGGCATTCTTGGTCCAGTAGTTGCACTGGAAATCAGGATAGCTGGCTTCTAATCCCATTTCTTAAAACTGGATTGCCCATTTAAAAAAAAAAAGTTGGTTCATAGTTATTTTTAGCTGAAATGCTACTAAAATTAATGTGTTTTCTGGTATCTTAACTACCAAATGATGCTACTTTGTTATTCCCCTCTTTTTTCCTAATTTGTTATAATTCATGAGGAACAGTTAACCATCTTTTTTTCTTGGCTCCATCCTCCTCCTACCCCTTGAAAACAATTTCACCAAGCCTTGAACTGTTTTCTTTTCTAATATTTTTAGAAGGGACTAAAGGAAGGAGAAGGGACTAGCCTTCACAATGCATCATTAGTAGTAACACTTAGTCCAGTGCTGCCATACTAGCCAAGACTGCTTTTAGCTATGTCCCCAAGGGTAGCAGAACTGTGGATGAACCAGAAAACCTTCAACATGCATTAAGAAAATACAGCCGCGTGTATTACCTTATCATCATCAAATAAGGGTGTGTATGCCTTCAAAGTCAAGAATTTAATGCCTCAAGAAAGACTTGTTCTTAAAATAAATGTAACCTAATAATAACACATTGCAAGTTACTCAACTTGAATTTCTAGCCCTGGGCTTACGGAGGAGAAACTTCTCAAGAAAGTACATTGTTCAGTGCTTTGAAGTTAAAATTATAGCCTTCTTATAACCTTGCACACACAGAGTCACACTCTGAACTAGGACTGCTAGCCAGTTACCAATATCTAAAAATCTAGAAGCCACACACCAAAGACTGGTTTCAGTCTTCAAAGTTCTTAAAATTTCATGTCCATCTTGAAAATACAAACATATCAGCTTTATTCAGAAAACAATTTTCTTTAATCTTTAAGAAACAAAAAGTCACCACACTTGATGAGAAAAGGAGGATGGAAGCAAAGGTGCTTGTTCTGTGTCCCATTTCTGCATCCCTTCCCCCTACCCATTCCAATTAAATCAGATAGGCAGCAGTTCAGATCGCAGTGCAAGTGACACCAGAGCTGCTCTAACTTGCATGAGTTTGGAATAGCCCCAAAAGGTCTTTATGCAGATAGGGATTGCAAGAGACTATCACACCCTGATCACATCTCTGTAACCCTCAATAGCTCTTCAGTTGCACCAGCGATAGTAGGGCATCACTGGGTCTACTCCAGCCAATATTCCCTCACACAAGGAAACCTTCAGCTGCTCCTTTATATTGCACTATTTGTCAAGGAGCCATTATGCAGGTCAGAAACTGGTCCAGTATTTGGAAAATGTATTTATGAAAGTCCAGGACCCCATGAGGTAGAATCAGTGATAAACTAACACATCAGGATAAATGTTTCAAAATATGAGTCCTATTTCATTCATTTCCCAGCCTCACTAAACTATTCATTACGCAGCTAAGTTAGCCTCTTATATATGAACTGAACTGCTTTCCTTTGAGTTAATGAGATAACACCACTGCACATGCACAGAGAGCAATATTCAGTGGAGGATAATTCCTTCACATGAAAACCAGTGACCACCACAATCCCCAGAAACACTTTTTCCTCATTGAAGGCTATTAGAATGCCAAGTTTCAGCATTTTATTCCCCAATATTTTGGCATTAAGATGTTAAATTTGACAAAAAATTCTGTTTATAATGCAGAAAATATTATTTTTGTATAATTTTATATTTCTTACCCTTGGATGTATATATATACCTCTTATCTGTGATTTCCACTTCATGCATCTGACGAAGTAGGTTGCAGCTCATGAAAGCTTGTGCCCACAGAAATTTGTTAGTCTTTAAGGTGCTACACGACTCTCATTGTTTTTATTTTTGTCTGTTTTTTAGTAAAAAATAAGAGGTGTTTTTGTTCAATTTAAAAAAAACAAAAAACAAAAACATATAAGGTATCAGGACCAGATTCTCAGGTGCTGTAAATAGTAATAGAACCACTGAAGTCAATGGAAGTACGTCAGTTTTACCCCAATTGGAGATGTGGTCCCAAAACTGGAAAATTCTTTGCAAAGGGAAAAGTTTTGGGAAGCTTTAAGTGAATGAAAACAGGATGTTAAAATGCAATTGTTTAATTAACCTTTACAATAGTACTTGCTGAGAAGACTCACTTTAGTATTTACAGTCCGTTCCAATATTGTGCTCCTCTCTGGTAAAGCAAAATACATGAATCAAAGCAGTACCAGCTTCTTGACTCTTTTCAGTATGTCACATACTGTTCCTTCAAATATAGCCAGAAGCCAGACCACCTGAAATGGTGATTTCATCAGAACCCAACCTAAACATCATTAAGCTGATTAACCTTGGTCTGAAACCTCTAGGGAAAATTCGGGTTCTGCAGGAAGTGATGTTGGTAATTCTGAGTTAGTTCTGAAGCAATGTCCCAGAATTGCGTTATGGAGCACTGTGCTTTCATAGGATCTAGATGAGACATATCAAGATCCTGACATTCGTGGTCATTAAAAATATCATTCTCAAAAGTGGGTTATTATCCTCAGATGTTCTCTATATGGCAATTTAGGATATGTCTACATTTCAGTCTGGAGATGTCATTTCTCTTGAGCAGACGTACCCATGCTAGCTGAGATAGCTAACGATAGAGTGGAACTACAGTGGAGTGAGCAGTGGGAGGAGTTAACCAAGCCCAGAATTTTGGACAGGTATGTTCTGGTGATGTTAGCCCCTCCTGCCACTTGTGCTGCCATGGCTACGTTCTATTTTTTAGGGCATTAGTTCAATCACATCCGTCATGAGTATGTTGCCTTGGGATGGAAATTATACCTTCCAGTTGACATACACTTACCGGGGTGTGAATATACAGCATACTGGCTTTCTGTGAACTAAGTGTCCGCATGGACACTGCTATCATACACTAAAAGTTCTGCAGTGTGCTTTGATCTAATACTGTTTATTTTTT
The DNA here is from genome assembly GCA_007922155.1 of Mesoclemmys tuberculata. Taxonomy (NCBI): domain Eukaryota; kingdom Metazoa; phylum Chordata; order Testudines; family Chelidae; genus Mesoclemmys; species Mesoclemmys tuberculata. Next base: position 66,062,838 of record ML675610.1, read on the forward strand.
TCTTTGATCTTAAACCTTCGTCTGTTCTTAAAATGTCTACTGGAACCATAAAAGAACCCACAAACATCTCTGCAAATCTATCAATAAAAATCTCTTGATCTCCTCCAAACAAATGGTAACTGGTGACACTTATCACGAGACCCCATTCTGTTAGCTACTGTACAAATAGCTAGTGAGAAACAGACCCTTCCCCAAAAAGTTTACAATCTAATTAGGGCTCATCTACATGGGGAAATTTGCTGGCATAATTACACCATTATAACTCCCTACGTGGACACTCTTTTAGGTATAAGAATACCTAGCTTGTCACTTTGGCAGGTATTTCAGCTAAACGAAAAGAGGCACTTTTATGCCTAAATAAGAGTATCCACACTGAAAATTATACCAGTATAAGTACAGTGGCTTAGCTATACCTGTCTGTGAAAGCCTGCTTCTGCTCCCAGGGTTTTTTAAAATGTTCACTCCCTGTGGAGGAGTCCTGGTATTCTCTGCTCCATGAGTTTGGTGAGAATGTGCTTGGGGCCTAATGAGGGCACAGTTAACATTTGTAAAGGGGAGGTTTCTGTCATCCTTATGCAGAAACCTTACTCTGCAAGCTGTCCTATATATTTCAATTGTTATATTTTGTAGATTAAGATACCACTCAACTTCAGAATGGATGGCAAAATCTGGCCAGCCCCTTGTGCAGTATTTCCCAATCTTCTCTCTGTCATGACACACCTCAAGATCCAGAGACTTCATCTCCCCACCCCCAGCCAGAGGCTGTAGGAGGGGCAGTAGGGGCAGAGGAGCCACATAGGAGGGAAGGTGGAATGACAGAGAGATTGAACTCTGATGGTTGCCTTCGCCCCTGGAGAATGTGAAGCAGTGGGGCAGATGACCAATCATAAGGCAGTGACCTCCACCCTTCCTTGTTCTCGCATGTACTTTTTAAAAAAATTCCATGGCATGCCTGTTTGGGCCTGATGACACACCATTTTCCCTTGGTTGGGAAATGCTGCTATAGTGCCCTGAAATCGACTTGGATGAAATATTTGTACTGTAAAATCAGTGGTTTTCTGAAACAATTAAATAAAATGAAAAACATTTATAATTTAGTAATTGTGTTGAATTCTTAAAATTACTTATTAAATTAATATTACATTTGATAAAGATGAAAAAGCAATACATAGGATCAAATCCTCAGGTCCTTAATTTCCTTTTTACTCAGTCCTTAAAGTCAGGCAGAATTTCACTGAGTAAGGACCTCGGAATTTGTCCCAGGCAGATGAATGATCAGTTTATAATATATGGTACAAGCATGTATGATGTATCTCTTTCCTAATGCACTTTTCAGAGGAAGGTCACATCATACTAAAATAAGTTTCTCGCATAGGCTGCTGCTAGTCCCACAAATGTATACATTTTTCAACTCTTTTGGAAAACAATGTACATGTATGTCAAAAGACAGAAATAAGCCCTCTTAATGACTTCTCTAGGACTGCCATTCTCCTCTTCATGGACACAAAATAAATTGAGTGATCAAAATTCTGCAGTCCTCAAATGAACAAAAACATTCCTTTCCTTTAATGGGAGTTTTGCTTGATTAAGGACTGTAGATTTTGGCCCAATGATAATTGTACAAAAACAATAAGAATTGAGTCAACATCTCAATGGACAGCCCAGCAGCTGACTTTTCATTCCTTACATCTCCAGCCATATATAGATATGGTGAACCTGCTTGCTGAACTTAGTAAGGGTAACTAGTTGTGGTATATGAAGAATAGGAAAGTCTGGCATTTTGGGAAAGCAAGTAACAAACTTTAGAAAAGTTTCAGACACATTTTAAGCTCAACATAAACCTCAAAATCTCAGAAACCCCTAGTAAACTTGATTTCATTTTTTAGACAAAATGTCAAGGAACCAGCAAAATAATGTTCTCAGGCAAAAGTACCATTGCTATGCCAAAAGGAAAAGAAAAAGAGAGACCTAAACAAAAACAAAAGATGATTTTATGTTATTGAGCGTACAATGTTGTGTGATGAACCATGTCAATTTTACTCTGCTAGTCATCCAGGCGTCAGATCTACTACTTTTTCCTCTCTTAACTCATCTATTTTGGCAGGTAGTACCACACACTAGTGTGTCAGTCAAGGAAGATGGGATATGTATCTTGTCACTTCATTGATGCTTTATAATTTAATGTGCTTGCATAGAAGGAGATTTTCAATGTTGGCATTAGAATATATATCTAATAATCTAATATCTAGATTGAACCTGAGTGGAATATATTGGTAAGATAAGTAGAATAACTAAAAGGAGTATTGAAAAGAGACATTTATTTGCTCACTGAGCCATTATACTGACTTACCTGAGCTCTAAAATTAGAATAACAGGATCAGGACTGGACCCACACCAAAGGGCACCCCAGGCAAAGTGTGTCTTTGGTGTCCACTTCCTTCCATTTGTTAAACTTTTGGATAGATATTATTGCATTTGTAGCCCATTTCATGACTTTGATACACAATTTGCATGCATGATTAATCCCTGTTATATAAAATGATAAATGTGTATGCTCGGATCTGTAAATCTGTATTTATTCATGTCACATATAAGCAAATATACCTATGAGGGCATGGTTGACAATGTTCTAGGAAGTTATTGGAAAATGTAGTTCTCAGAATGTCTGGAAGGTTCCACAAGATTCTACAAAGGTCCAGGAGGTAAGTGAAAAACGAATCCACATACGGAATACTGGAAACATTTTACTTCAGATATTCTATTTTCCCTTTTGTCACTAAAACCAAAAACAGTACCCAGTGCTCCGAATCTGGCCCTGAACAGGATCTTTAATTGACAAAACCAGAGTGAAATTTAATTATTAAAAATTCCTCCTACTCCTTCTTAATGCCTGCGAGCTGAATATTATTTCATAAAGGTCACTGGGACACAATTTTGGTCAGATTTTCCATCATGGTCTTTTTGCATTCCCTAAGAGCTGTTCTACACTAGGAAATTAGGTTGGTATAACTATGTCTCTCAGAGTTGTGAGATGTCCACAACCCTGTGCAACATGTTTGAACTAACCTAACTCCCAATGTAGACACTGCTAGGTTGATGGGAGAATTCTTCCATCAACCTAGCTACTGCCTCTTGGGGAGGTGGAGTACCAACATCAACAGAAGAACCGCTCTTTTTGAGGTAGGTGGTGTTTTCACTGAAGCACTACAGTGGTGCAGCTCCAGCGTTTTAAGTGTAGAGAAGCCCTAAGCAGTTTGTAGGGTGTAGAGTGGCAACCATGCGCATAGTTCTTAGGATATCCTCAGTAGGTCTAGAAATAGCATTGCAGTATCCTATTCTTCCCACCCCCAGAGCCTTTTGCACAGAAGGAAGGCTGGGAGCAGAGGCAGAAGTAGGCATACAGTACTCTGGCTAACCCCAACTGCTTTATGGTGCTTGTAGACTGTGGTCAACTGGTGCAAGTTAGAACATCTGTAAAGCTGCTCTAACCTAGGGTGGGGCTAAATTTGTTCATCTAGGACAGTCTCTGGCACAAAGAAAAATGTCTTTTTTTCCTTTACATGCAAAGTTTTTGGTTTAAGCTGTAATTAGTGACAAAGCATGCAGGAACAGCAGGTTTAAATACCAGCTATTACAGTACATAGTTTTAGTCCAACTTTAACCAGTGAATTCCCCACAATTTGAGTTTACCCATCACTTTCAGGGAAAGATAATTTAAAACGCACTATAATATGGTATATCTGTTTAGCTAGATAGTCATACTCTATTATTCTCTGGGCATCTGAGTGTCTTAAATCATAAAAATTGTGAATGTCCCCATAGACTCCTGTGCACTGGACACAGCATTTAAATGGAATAGTACAACTAATAAAAGAGGAGAATGATATTTTAAAATCAATACTAATTCTATAGAATATTCATCCAGGAAGAAAGCTTTACAACATGTCTTGTGTATGAGTTGATCTTATTCTGAAAACCCACTTGGAGTAAAGAAATGGAAAATTGTATGAATGTCTTTGATTTTCTTTTCTGACCTCATGTTTTCCCTTCTTCTACATTTATCATACAGATTAAGTTCAGGAACAGCTGTGTTTTGTTCTGTGTTCAATATCATAGAGATTTGTTAAGCTCTGATTTCAACATGAATGTCTTTTCAGGCATTTTTGCTTTATCCAAATAAATATATGAACTCTGTTTCTTCCTTCCCAGTATTGTGACAAAATTAGTTCTTCATTGCTGTTTTTCATCTATATAACCTGTCTTTTTTTCAAATTTACATGGAAGTCACTGGCACTTCCTATTAGGTCTCCAAATCTTTTTTTTTATATGGTTTCTTAATAATGTTGTCATGCTTCCTGAAAAAAGCTTGAATATCTAATGTAAACAAACACTATATATATGAATCAAGGAGAAAGATGATCAGGTTCAATGAGCGTCCTAGTACAATATGAAATTTAAAATTGCTTGAGGAGTAAAGCAGCCTATATATTAAATCTAAGAAACAAAAGCTAGCTTTACTTGCTCATAAATCTGAAATGTAGGCACTCAAGTGCTAACCACGGTGTCACTGCAATTCACAATTTTGATTAAAATATTGAAATCTTATGCAGTGTGAATTTTGAACACTCATCTTACATCTGTACAATTACTGAAACCAGAAACTCAAAGTATTGGGGACTTTTGATATGTATCTTTAGCATCTCAAATATCTGTATGTACTGTCATACCCTGAAAAAAGGCTTATTTTGTTGATTTAATTAATAGTGACAACATACAAATAAATAAAACAAGTGTCAACTGCATAAGAATGTAGTCCCTACACTGTACAAGAAAGCTAAGATATAACCATACCTTCTGACCTATTTGCTGTTATTCTCCTCACTGACCTCTATCTCTTTCCCCCTTCTCACCCTAGTCTTTTAGTGACAAATTGCATTAAGCTTTTTCTCTTGGCCTTTTGTGTCTCTCTCACTTTCCTGTCTGCTTGAGACTTTTTAGGTCAGTTTGAAGTGGTGTCCCTAGAGGTGTGGTGTACAAAGCAAACAATGAGTGGCTGATGTCTAAATGGTTTAATTTGTACCTGCAGATTTAACTGTGTCTCTGACAGGATAAGTCAGAAGCACTTTCCTAAATGAGAGTGGTGCCGTAGTACAACAAATAGAACTGCAGAAAGAGGTTCTGATTTCAGGAGAGATCTATACTGGTGATAACCAGAGACTCATGTATGTGACTTTTGTCTGGTTGTTGATAGACAAACTGGAGAGCCTCAGCATGTAACACTGACCTCTCAACATATTTAATAAAGCATATTGAATCTCTCAATGTGTTTAATAAACATAAAAATTAGATCTTTCAACATGTTTAATAAAGCTTGTTATTAAACACTCAGATCCCGGGGGCAGTCTTGCTGATATTTGGTGATTTTCTTAAATCCCCAGCTCCTGGAGTCAAGTGATTACATGCCAAACCCAGCTTTCATTTTAAAAACAATTCCAGCTCACACAGCTAAACAGAAATTCCTAAAAATGTGACTCAAGCACATCCTACAAGCTGAAATCTCAGAAAACAAATAAAACTATATATATTTTAATCTCATGATTTTTTTGTAGACCTGACTGATTTTTTAATGTTGTCTGTATAAGATACTTGGGAATAGCAAACAAGCTGCATTAAAATTCATTCCCAATGGTGAAGAAAGGTACAAGTTACAACTCCCTGCTAATGGCCAGCTCACTAATGAACCTAAGACAAGAATTGGTAAGGCCAGTGATTCATTTTCCATTTGTCAAACATCTAGAAGAGTAAGAAGATACCTACACACACTAAAATGAGAGTGCACAACACTATTGTCCTTCCAGTAGAAATGCTGCAGAAATATGGCAGATGCGAAAGAACCCAACAGGAAGCTGAATTAATTCCATGAACATTGTTTAAGAATAATCTTGGGAATTCACATGTAACCAATATAGATGTGCTATGCCACACAGATCAACAGACTGCTGACTCAATAATTAGAGACAGCTGTGTATTGGCCATGTCATCAGGCTATCCTGTGAAAGATGCACAAGGTACATCTTAGATTGGATTCCACGGGGAGGGAAGATAAGATGCAGAACACAAAGAATTATCTATCACAGGGCAGTTGAAAAAATATGCTGCCATCATGGAGACAATTTACAATGGAGTCAAATATCTTGCTCTGGATAGATGGCAGTGGAGAAAATCAGTTGCCTCATGTGCCACTAGACAAAAGAAATTAGAAGTTCAACTCCCTGAGCTAGCAGAGGTCACCATGTTCCCATTTCTTTATTTTGGTGGAAAAGGATATTTTTAACATGTGGTTCGGGCTATTAAAGTGCCTGCCCACTGGAAACTGCCTGGTGATGGCGTCACATGTCCCCTGATCTTGACCCCTCCTTGTCCACCACCCATTTGGGAGAAGTGTTAAACCGAAACAGGTCAACTGATGGTGTATTGATTTCACATACCTTGTTGTAGTGCTACTCCCACCTGGGCAGAATCTCTGCTGTCGAAGGCTCTGTAGAACCCAATGAAATACAAGTGTAAAAAAAAAGTTATCAAGATGGAGGATCATATTCAGACCTGGTGCAATAGAATACTTCCGTAGAAATAGGTGGAATTGCATTCCGTCACAAACAGGTATAAATCTGACCTTTGGGCTCTTCATCAGATCATTAGAAAGTAAAACAAATTGTAGCAGTTCAGGTTTAATGATTAAAGCGATTAAATTCGATTTTATTTTGCTTATGCTGTTATCTAAATTCATACATGAAAACGGCAAATGTAAAAGTAAAATATAGGCATAGGTTTGGATTAATGTAATGTAATGAAAAAGAGAAGAGATAAATCCATAGTATGGGAAAACCTTTACACAAAATTTGGGAGCAAAAAATGCTTAGCAGTTCCAATATTAAGACTGGTTGATCATTCCAAAATGCTTTATAGTCTGAATGAAAAAGTTAATTGATGATGAATAAACCTTTAGAATTTATCACTAAGAGAAGAGGTTAAGTCTATCATTCATTTCAGTACACATCAGATTACAAAACAGGTTTCTTTCTAGTTTCTTTTTTACAAAAAATTTTAAAAAATAAAAGAGAGGAGTTCAAATTAAACAGAATAATTAAATATATATAAGAATAATTTTAGAGGCATCTAAATTAACAGCCTTCTGATCAATCATATCTCTTCTTGCACAGTTTCATGTATTTCTGTCATTAAGTCATTTAAAATCAAAACCTAGAAACTTAAATATTCTCTGATCTCAAATTCTCTTTCATCATATGCAAATTACTATTGGTTTCTTATTTTAATACAGTATTCTGCTCGAGGAATGTAATATCATATTTAGTAGCCCAAGAGTTATGAAGTTATTTCCAAATTACAAAAGGAGAGTTACAAAGATTTTTCTTTCATTCAGTTAAGTACTGCATTTTATGGGATCTTTTTTAAAGGCCCTAAATCAGAGATCAATCATATTTATATTTCACTAATTGATGGAGATCAAAACATGGTCCAAAGTGAAGTGATTCGGCATATAAAAACATACATTTTACATCCTGATTCAGTGGGCTGGTATTCAAATCTTTGTAAACATTCCTAAATTTTGGATTCACACACATTTCCTATTATGGTTTCAAAAGTCATAACTAGTACTATAACTTACTTTCTATATTTATTAAGTAGCTTGTCCTGTTTCAGTAAATTACAGCAAATCTACCTACACTACAAGTATACATTTTTTCAAGATACAATTTCTTTAAGTCAACAGTTAATCCTAACACTTTCTTTATGGCCGTATGTATGTTTCGAAGTGTAGATTTCAGATTGATCATTTATAGAAAGTGATTTTAAAAAGTCAAGCGTTATTGGTGTTTGTAAATTAAGATTTTATCCAACGTACAGTTAATAAAACTGAGGTGTACAAAATATAAACACCAGACTTTCAGAATAAACTGCTTGAGCTCTGGCTATAAATTCCAGATTTGTTCATATCAATAGGCAATTTGAGTTAGAGTCACAAAAGATTGAGGTGCACAACTGCCATGGAAGTCACTTAAACCCCAGAATCAAACTCCACTCGGCTGCTGCCAAACCCAGTAGAGACAAACTCACTTGGTGCCTATGTTGTGCAGAGAGAGTTCCCTTAGAGCAATACTTGAGGTGCTTTATCGACTACCATTAAGACAACTGGTTCTCCCTCGTTCAGCATGCTGAATTCTCAAATAACAAGGCTGACTATGATTTCACAAGGCAGAGTCCTTTCTTTGCCATTTACGGTTTCCAACCTGGCTTCCACCCGGACTTGCCAGCAGCCTCCCCAAACCTAGCAGCTGACATCTGGGTCCAATGAATTGACCATATCCAGGAGGAGCTTTGTGACCACCTCCAAGATGCAAAAAGGGTCTTTAAGTGGTACATAGATTATCAACACCAGGATGTCCCAGTTCTCATGGTAGGCCAAAAGGTCTGCCATGCTGTCCCACAAAATAGACCACCAATTCCTCAGACCCTTCTTGCTCTTTCAGCAAATCAACCCCATCACCTTCTAACTACAGGTCCCTCGATCTCTGAAGGTACATCCCATTTTCTGTATATCCCTCTTGAAGTCTGACACAGAAGACCATTTTCCTGATTGGTCCCAGCAGTTGCCCCTGCCAGTCCAGGTTTAAGGACACGAAGAATATACAGTCCATGTGATCCTCGACTCTCAATTGCAAAGGAGGAGACTGTACTACCTAATTGACTGGGAAGAATGCTCCTGGGAATCTGCCTGGCCCACTGTTCACTTAGAGGTGGGGTGTGACTCTAGGGTTCATGGAAGGGGTTATGTAAAGACCCAGGGCCTAGAACTCCAGTCTGCAGAGCCTAGCATGTGTCTTCCAGGAGCTCCCATGTCCTCACAGACACCTTAGCAGGGGAGGGGTGCAAGCAATGCCCCATCTCCTGCTGAACAGAGGAACGTTGCTCCTGGTGCCTTCTCCAGTGACTCAACCATCTTGTACATGGCCTGGGACCACCATGCTCCCCTCTCTAGAGTTATCTTTGGAGTGGGGAGGGAGGACTTTTTCCTCTGACCACATCTCCCCTCAGCATGTTTCCAGCTCACTCAGCCCCCGTCCCCAGCAGCTGGGCCAGGCAGGGAGTGGGGTGGCTGCTGCAACCTCCCCAGCTGGGCTCTCTCTCTCAGGCATCTGCTACACTGTACAGAGGAGCAGCCATCCTCTGAGAAGTGGCTGCATTCTTCCCCCTCAGCTTCCTGTCTAGGCATGAGGGCCAGGGGGAAGGGCAAGCAAAGTGTAAGTGCTGGTGGGAAGCGCAGCAGGAGAATGACAGAGTCCCACTCTTCTGCCGGCAGGCTGAGATGAGCAAGCCCTGCCTAGACAGCTTGAAATTCACCGAAACATGCAGGTGCACTTGACCCCACACGCCCTCCCAGGTGTTACCTCTGCTTGGCTAGATCAACCATTGGTCTGACCCAGTATGGCCGTTCTTATACACCTCAGGTCAAATTTAAATATAATAATGCATAAAATATCTTTACATGGCAACCCCCCCCCAACCATGCCCAGTTCTACTTGGAGCTTCCCACAACTTTCCACAACCCTACCACTTTGAATTGGATACAACAGATGCATCAAACACAAGATGATCTAAAATGTTACTTGGAGAATGTCAAGAAGAGCGACAAAGAATATGCAGATTGTCAGCGACAAGTGGGGCCCCATCTTTCAGTATGCCAGAGGGTATGGCTCTCCACAAAATACCTATACATGGGCAGGCCATCATATAAATTGGACTATCAAATCCTTGGCCCCTAGCGATTTCACTGGCAAACTAATACATAGCGTTTGAATTCAAATTACCCATTCCTTCTGAATACACCTACTTTGTCATATATCACTCTGAAGCCCCACTTTCAGGGCCATTCCCTCACTACTCCAAACTACCCACTTCAGACACATACTCAAGTATGTGATCAAGACTATGATGAGTATATTGTCAATGATGATCTTTACATCAGACTCAAATGGGATAGACTCTGGTATCCCGTGGATTAGGAAGTTTACCGTCATGAAGAGCATTCTTGGGAACCAGCAGAGAATGTCCACAACCCTGACCTGGTAAACACCTTCCACAAAAATCACCCTGGAAAATTTAGCCCAATACTACTTGATGGGTACATTTGGGAAAGGGGTGATGTGAGAGATTGCAGGTTTTGTAACCGGGCCTGTAGGTCCCCAGGCAGTGCTCATACCATGGCCACCAACAACCAGCTCACCAGAGCTGCTGGAGGAGGAGACTAATGGAGCTGTATTTCACCTGACTGGGGGACACATCCAGACCCACCAATTGTCTCAATTCACTAATTATGCCAGAAGGAGGCACAGGAAGTTGTTTGAGCATGTAGGTGGATCCCTGGCTGGGTGTAATTTTGGACCCTGCCTATTTGCCTAACTCCTTCCTGTCTTCCTGCCTGTTCGTGTTTCCTGCCCTCCTTATTCCAGATTCTCTTCCTCTGCTCATGTCTATTCTCTTGTCTTACTCCAGGTTCCTTCTCCTCCACTCTGACTCTGGATTTGGCTCTTGGCTTCACTCCTGTTTCTGCTCCTAGCTCTGGTTTCTGGCTCCTGACTCTAACCTATAGGCATGACTGCCCATGCCCAGGTCCTCACAGGAAATGAAAAAGGGAGAGTTCAGCTGGTTTACTAACTGTAAAATGACTAGCCTATCCAAAAAGAAGTGTTCTGCACTGATTTTCAGTACGCTGAAGAATAATACTATATAAGTGATATGTCATTTATAGTATCTTTTGAAGAGGAGATAAAATGCAATTTCCATCCTGTGAAAATAAATGAGTTTTTTAATTATTTAAAAAAATTTTTTTGTAGAAAGAAAATTCTGAAAATTCTGTTTTGTGAGAACTGGAAAAAAAATTTCAACTTGCCAGCTGTTCCCAGCCAGCTAGCGAGAAGCCGCCCCTGCCTGCCTGCCTACCTATACTCCATGAAAAGTTTTGACAAAATTGATATATTCACCCAGAAAATTTTCAGTCTATCTGAGAGCCTAATTGTCCTTTATGCATTTGAAAAATCTCCCTCACATTTTATTTTTCAGTTTCCCTTCTAAAGGTTTTTTTGGAGCCACGCAAGTGGGCACACAAGAACACATTGAAATATTGCACAACCCACTGAAAACCACACCTGCCCAAACACCAATGCCTCCTCTGAAATTGTCACAGAAGTTATATTAATAGTCCTTTAAATGGATTTTTAAGGCTGGAAGGGACAATTATGATTACATAGTCAGACCTCCAGCATAATAAGGACTTTAGAATTTCACCAGTGATTTCTTCATCAAAACCATAACTTCTGGTTGACGTAGAGCATCTCTCAGAAAAAATTGGGTGATTTGTTTCACATGACAGAAAATTCATACATAAATTGTTACAATGGTTGATTACCCTTTCTCTGAAAACTGTACTCCATGGTTCTAGTCTGAATCTGTGTAGCTGCAGTTTCTAGTCATAAGATTTTATGCTTTTGTCTGATAGATAGAGCCCTTCATTATCAGAAATCTTCTCCCCATGTACATATTTATAGCCCAGGGTCAAGTCACCATTTAACTTTCCCTTTAAAAAGTGAAATATATTGAGCTTCTTTAGTAAGACACTGTGAGGTGATGAGTCACCCCTGAATTAGAGCCTGAGTAAGATGCATTCTGTGATGTCATTCCTGTTCTAGGGTCCAGCCAATCACAAGCCAAAGACTGATCTTGTGACTCTCAGGCTAGGTATATATATTGTGGTACGCCAGCCCCCCTTTCTGGCGCTCGCCCACTGGCGACAGTCTCTGTAGGCTGTGGAGCCTGAGGTAGTCCTACCCCAGTCCAGGAAAGTCTCTGGGTCTTCCCCTCTCTTTGGCCACTCCCTTCAGGGCAAGCAGGTGCAGGCCTTTCTGTAGGCCTGAGGGGCTGTCTCCCCAACCTCACTGGGGAGGGCAGCTAGCCTGTTTATGCCAGTGGCCTAGCGGGGTACCTGTTCTCCCTGTAGGCTGGAGGGTCCAGGATCAGGGTCCCCTTAGCTCTGCTTCCCTAGCAGTAGAAACCTCTACCTCAAAACTCTATCTCCAAACTTCTCTCTCCAATACTCCAGCAGCTCCTTCCTCTTCTCCTCACTCTACCACCTCCAACTGCCTGCTTGCACTGGAGGTTTTTAAGTGTTTGGGGCAGGGCTTCTTGATTAGCCACAGGTGGCCTAATTAGTTAAGCAGCCCCAGGTGGCCTAATTGCCTAATCAGCCCCAGCTGAAACCTCTTTCCTGCCTGTAGGGAAGAGGGCTTTAAGCATTCTAGGGCTCACATATCGGCTCTGAAGTACCCTGCCATAGCCATCTGGCTTGACTTTACCACAATATATATAAGTATAAAAGCCTCACAGGAAAAACAGCAATTTAGTCTGCATAATGTCACTTCATGGCTTGGAACCATTCCCTGTCTTATAGTGAAGAGAGACTTGACAGCCCTGCTTCTGCTTCAGCCTAATTCCTAGCCCTATTCTTGCTTTGTTCTGGCCCTGACTCTAACTTCTGGCTCCTGTTACTGGCCTGGATGCCACTGCACTGACTACTAGGTTTGACTGCCACTGCTCCAATCACTAAGCCTGACCTTCCACAGCCCGGTTTCTGACAGTCACTATAAAACAGGTTTTCCAGTCCTCAGATCATTCTTGTAGCTCTTTTTTGAACATTTCCAGTTTTGCAACATCCTTTTTAAGGAGTTGACACCAGAACTGGATGCACTATTCTTGTAATAATCCCACTGCTGCTATCTAGAGTGGCAGTAAGTCCTCCCTATATGTCTTCTATATTCCCCTGCTTATTCATCCAGTGATTGCATTTGATCCCTTAACCATCTCACCTCAAATTCAGTTGGCTCCTCCCGAGTTATTGGTCTCCAAACACAGTTGGAGACCTATAAATATGATGCACATTAGTTTCTAGATGTATGATCTTGCATTTAGTTGCATTAAAAAGCATGTTTTTCAAGTGAGCCTACTTATCATATGATCAAATCAGGGGATATGAGTTATCTAGTCCTGCAACTTTAAGAAAGTTTAACATTAGCAGTCACTATTTAACATTTTCCCTAGCTATTGTTGGAATAGGAAAGTATTTCATCATCACTGATAACTGTGAATATGTCATCTAGCTTCTTTACAAATACAGAACAGATTTATTTATGCAAAAACACTTCTGCATTTTCTGCATTGTAATTGACAATTTTATCATCCCTAGCTAATACTGGATCTGTACCATTGCTAAGATTTATTTTGCTCTTGATGTATTTTAAAAATTCCTTCTTATCCTTAACCGTACTGGCTATAGTTTTCTCACTTCTACCTTTAGCTTCCCATATCAACTGGATTAATTTTCTGACTTTCTAATTTTAAAAATCGGTATAATAAAAGCACTAGAGGGATAGCCATGTTAGTCTGTATTCAGCAAAAACAACAAGAGTTCTGTAACACTTTAAAGAAAGACTTATGCCTACAAAAAATAAATTTGTTAGTCTTTAAAGTGCTACAGAACTCTCGGTTTTTTATATAATAAAAGTGCTGCATCTTAATCCAGATGTTTAACTCGTAGTCTTTTTTTCATTCATGTAGGGTTTTTTTGGAGGTCGGCATCAAAAAACATTTTCTTAAATAGCTCTCAGTTATCATTCACATCATTGCGTTTACATTTTTTTCCCCACTCAGTTTTGCTCGTAACTATTTCCAGTTTCAGAAATGTAGTGTTTTTAACATAGGGTGTGGATGTGTAAAATATATCTATGTATTTTGAGTCCGTTATCTGTTTGGACGTAATAAATGTAATTAGGTCAGGGTCAGTTGCATTTAGGCAACTGCTAATTTTTATTTGAGTGATAATTTCATCTTCATCTGTTGAAATAATAACCTTTTTGTTTTAGAAAATTTGCATCTATAACTTTTAGAAACTCCAAGTTTTATTAATATCAGCATGAGACTTCCAGTACATGTCCCTTAGCTTCAAATCCCTCAAACTTTTCTTCCTATACTTTATATATAAATGCTTAAAGAGACATTCATTCTGCTCTCTGATTTGATTTGGTGGTCTGTAACAGACACCCACCTGGACTCCATCCTGTGATTGTCAGTTAGCACATTGATCCAGAAGCATTCCACATCCCGCACTTCTGAATTCTCAATTACTTTATCTTTGATGTAGAGTGCCACCATTGATTTCTGACTGCCAATCTATCCTCCCTAAAGAGGGTTTATTCAGTGATTTTTAACATTCTAATCAGATGAAATCAGCACTATCTGTTACTTCAAATTTCTAATGCATCTTGCTTATCCAGCCTTCTAGTATTGTTATGTAGGCATTTAAGAAATTCCCTCTTTCTACAACTCATTGACACCTTGATTCTTTACATTCAAGATACCTAGAGTCTGAGACATATGGTGTGTGCATATGTACTTTGTTTAGCCACTCTCCTGGTCATGAATTAACTTTTATCTGAGAGACCTGAAAAAGACGGAACCTGATATAGCTCACCTTATAGAGAAACAGAAGCTGCACAATGCCCCATCATATATGGGGTTTGCCGGTGCATAGAATATCTTTTTCCTGAGGACACTGCATAGTCATTAAATTCATCAGCATTCCACATAGCTTTTCTATTACTCCTCTAATGGCAAGAATAAAATAAAATATTTTAATGCTAATAACACTGCAATCCTGGCATTTTTCTATATTAAAGATATTACAAAAGTGCCTAATTATAATTCAATATGTTAAGAAATTTAAAATCATAGTGTTTCACATCTATAACTTTTAGAAACTCCAAGTAAGTTTTATTAATATCAGCATGAGACTTCCAGTACATGTCCCTTAGTTTCAAATCCCTCAAGATGGCAGAGATTCAATGGCAGAATCTTAAAAAGAGGTTAGCTATAAAATAAAACATCTTCCTTTTAAATTATTCACCCAAAACATAGTGTATTATAAATTATACAATATAATAGGCAGGAAAAAGATAAGGCATATAATGATGACATTTAAAAACCTCCCCAATTTTTTTTGTATTGAGAAAAATGGATTAAAAGAAATAAATCATGCATATTTAATTTGTCCATGATCCTGCAAAGACTTACCCATGTTCCTAACTCTAGCCATGGGATCAGTCCCACTAATTAAAATGGGATGACTCCTGCTCATAAAGTTAATCAGTCTTGGCAGGGTTGAGATCTGAGACATAAAACTCTTTGGGTCAGGAATTCTTCTAGTTCTCTTTGTACTGACACTGATCCTTCCAGAGTCTTCTAGGCATTACCATAATACAAAGAATAATTCTGATATTTCCAGGGTAATTCAGAGATATTTATTACATAATTCAGAATACACTTCAGAATGAAGTACACATTCTTATTGTAGCAGCTGGATACAAATAGATTATTAGAAAAGTATAAAATTCATGAAAATATTATTTGTATTCCCATAGTGCTTAGGAGTCTTAATCATGGACCAGGATCCCATTGTGCTGGTTGCTGTACAAACACAGAACAAAAAGATGGTCCCTGCCTCAAAGAACTTAAAATTTAAGTATAAAACAAAAGACTACAGATAGATTTGGACACATAGGGGAGTACAAGGAAACAGTGAGACAGTATTGGTCAGCATGATAGGCAGTGGTCTCAGGACACCAGTGGCCTGCTCATAGTCAAGATTTTTTAGACATCATGGAAAACAAAAGTTTTAAGGAGTTTTAAGGAAAATAATAAGGTAACTTCGCAGATGTTTATGAGAGCTCCTCACAAGCATCTGGGGCAGCATGGGAAAAAGCATGAAGTTGATTGTTTGAAAATTTAACAAGTGGACAATGGAGGCTGGTATAAAGAGCCAATCAGAGGTGGGAGTATATTTTGATCTGGAATAAGAGATGATAGGTAGGGTGTGTTTAGGCCATGAATGGCCTTGAGAGTGAAGACAAGTACCTTAAATTTGCTGCAGTACAGAAGGGGAAGCCAATGGAGGGATGACAGTCTGGGGAAATGATCTTTGCAGCAGCATTTTGAATGGCTATAAGTAGGGCAAGATTACTTTTGTCAAGGCTAGAGAAAAGGATGTTGCAGTAATTGAGATGATGAGATCCTGGACAAGAATTTTAGCTGTGTGGATGGATAGGAGAAGTAATATCTTACAAAGTAGGCAAAGAGAATAGTTATGATTTAGACATAGTATAGATGTAAGGGCCAAGGGAAAGAGAGAGGTGTGAGTCAGACATGACACCCAGGTTATGGGCCTGGATGATTTGCAGGATAGTGATTGAGAAAGAAGGTAACGGGGAGATTTAGGAACAGAGGAGGTAAGTGATCGGCTCGGTTTTAACCATGTTGAACTTGAGCTGACAGCTAGACATCCACAAGATAATGTCAGAGAGATGGGCTGAAATTTTAGATGGACAGAAGGAAAAAGGTCTGGAGTAGAAAGGTAAATATGTGAGTCATCAGCACAGAGAAGGTTTGACTTTGTAAGCTTTCCAGTGGCTTTTGCTGTCAAATATCTATCCCTGCTTAATGTAATAACAGGAACTATTGCTTAAAGTTATGCATATGCTGAAATGTTTTGCTGGATCAGGGATATGTGCATGCTGTAATAAATATATTAAGTGGGACTTAAATGATGCATAGATCTTTTGCTGGCCATCTGTGTAGCCTGAGTTTCATGCATAAGAACATTTCTATCCTGTGTGGATGTTAGCTATTTAGAAGGGAATTTTAAATGCCCATAGGAACTATGGAAAGTGTATGCAGAAAACAAGAAATTGCTCAGTGATCTGGTTTGGAATGCAGATTTAACCAGCAGGGGATGAGTTTGGCAGAAAGACAACCTGTGGCTCTATAAAACTTTCCTCCCCTCCCCAGTTGCTTTTATGATTCTGTTCAGCACTGGGACAGAAATTGCCTTGACTTCAATGAATGAGACAAGAAAGATATACTAACATGCAGTCTGTTAGATCTCAGAATTATTGGTATTAGCTTCATGCATAACAAGGAACTACAATGAATAAGAAAAGTCATATATCAAGTGTCCGCATTAGACCTGAATGATGTGCCGGGAATCTTGGAGTTATGGGATATTTTTCCCACTTCCCTCCAAAACCCTTTATCCCTCACTGCCCTTCTGTGTTAGCAAATCTCAAGATTTGATTGTGAGTATCATAATATTTGAGGTTTTAATTAATGCCTCAGCTCCTGGAGACCAGCAATTACATGAGAATCTCAGCTTTCATTTAGAAAAATCAAAGCCCTCAAAACTGTTGAGAAAAGCTTGAAAATGTGACCAAAAGTTCCCCTGAAAGCTCAAAAACCTGAAGACAAATAAAAAGAACCCCAGTTTTGTTTAATCTCTTGATTCATAAAATAATCTTGTGATTTGGGGTTTCTGTTTCAAGATTTTTGAATGTTTGGTATTGGCAGTACTGGCATTCCAATGTCACTTCAAGCATATGGTGCCTGATCCAACCGCCATTGAAATCAGTGGAAAGATTTTCCCATTCACTTCAATAAGAATTGAATCATCTCAAAAATATCAGTGGTCATGGAGGAAGCAAAGAGTCAATTTTGCTCATCTAAGGAGCATTGCTGGGGAGACTGGGACTGAGCAGAAACTACTTTAATTGCATAAAGTTTTCTTTGCTGAACTCTTAAGATGCATACTGAAATAATTAACAGTATACCCATTTAAACCATTATCATTAGTCTTTGGACTTAACCCCACATTTATGTAAATAGGAGCAGTTCACTCTTGTCTTAGAGATATTTTCTGTAGATAAAGGTATATCTTACATGCTCTTCACATTTTGAAGATTGTATGTGCCACCATAATGGCTATATTCTTTTTCTTGTTGATTTTTTGAGAAAGCTTAGATCTTTTTCTTTTGATGATAGATTAGATCATAAAGCACAATTATGCTGTAATTTCATATAGAAGAACAATTAGGCAGACATTTCTGTATGCACAGGACCTTGAATATAAGAGACCATGTCTTGAGAGATCACTCTATTTTGACCCTTTGCATAATAATTTGGATTTTTGAAGTAAGAATTTCTTAATCTTGATACTCAGATGATAGAAAGTGTTACTGAAATGTAAAAGAAATTAAAACTAGATAATTCTAAGTTTGTTCCCTTCCCCACCTCCATTTTCCCCTTTGAGTCTTCCCTGAATATTTTAATGCCAACCCTTCATATTTAGGCTTTTTCAGGTTAATAAATACAGTATCCAAGTAGCTGGGCTGAGTACTGATCTGATACACAAAAAAGATGAGAGACAATAATCCTGCTTTTAGGCCACAGAGCATCTGTGGAGCCTGTTCCAACAGGCTACTTCAGTACAATGCTCCTGGGGCTGTGAGGAGCTGGCCTCCATGATACAAAGGACTAACAACTGCTGTGAAGTCTCCCCAACTCTCATTCAATTTCACCCCTTTTGCACACACTAGTATGCTGCCTATGGAGCCTTTAGACCAAAGGTGAGATTTGCACCAAAAGAATAGGACAGCACAAGACCTTGCCCACTGTGAAGGTTTAACTGGTCTTTGAGCTGCCTGGTGGAAGGGCAGTGATTTTTACTACAATGGTGAAGGAGGCTGCAGCACACTATATTTATAAAACAAGAAGGCTGAGACTGTAATTACAGAAAATTCAAGTAATCCAAAATAACGGTTCCTACAGTGAATGCAAATTCACTACGTTATATTTTTTTCTGTTACTATGTACAACTACTCTGTGTGCATGGAAATACACAATTAAGACAGTAAACCACATTAACTCTCCCGTAAGATTAAAAACAAAACCAGACATCCTCATTCATCTGTAACAAACAGTTTCAATTCATCAGTGACCCCATACACCACAACACTTTTGTCCTAATTGTACAATGCCTAAGACCCTGTCTACTCTCACCTCCAAGATTCGGTGGCAGTCGACAGGAGTCACGCAAGCTACACAAAAAACTTGTGTAACTCCCATCGACTTCCCTGCTTCTGTTCTGTGCGCCATCTTGCGGGTCTTTACTGACCACTCAGTCAATCCAGAGAAATCAATCTGCGGCGGCGAATTTGCCACCATCAGTGTAGCCATAGCCTAAGAAAACCCCTGCTACAGGACAATACTGTATAAAATTCTGATTTGGGCATTGGAGATGAGTGGGCCACTTAATACTGTCACATTTGTCTTGGTCAGCCCATCTCTCTCTATCCCTCCCTTGCCAACAACTGCTTGTCTTCATACTTTCTTCTTCATAAGCTGCCTTTATTACCTTGGTCCCATCTTGCAGCTTTTTTAACATAATGGAAACAGGGATTTTGTGCATGTGTCTCAGTGGTAAGGTCTCAGTTGTGTACCTCAGGGAGTGAGACACAGATTAGATATAATCAGAAATACTGTGGCACCTCCCAGTGGTGCTCAGGGTTGTGAAGCAGTTTGCTACCAATAGCACTTAGCCTTGTCTGTACCTGCCAGGGGTCAGCTTCCTCACAGTCCCAGCCACAAGTACTCCCCTTGCAGCCCTGTGATCTCTGTTGTCCCTCGGCAAGCAAGCAATAGGCATACATCAACTACCAAGCCCTCCGAGGAGCACTCTGGTGTGTCCAGGCTCTGATCAACTGAACACTCACAGAACTCATAGTTTCTCTTCTCCGAAAGGAATAGTCCACGTCAGTTTACTAATTTTACCTCAGCATCACTACTCTGCTTAACACACATCACTTAGGTATATGTGTAGGGAAAATAAAAATATGTTTATTATCAGAGATTCAAATGATAGTAAGAATATTGGATACAAATGGTCACATATATAATAAAATCATAACACACTTGCTAGAGCCTAAACTTAACTCACAAGACATTCTCCTGTCTCCTGCAGGATAATTTACCTGAAATCCTTTCCCCAACATTTTCAACCAAGATGGCTCAGACCCGCTCCCCCCAGTTTTATAAGATCAAGCCTGCTGTCAGCTTGTCTTCACAGACTGAAGGATGAAATCTCATCCCCTCTGTACTTCTTTTATGTAGCTGCAAC
The DNA here is from genome assembly GCA_007922155.1 of Mesoclemmys tuberculata. Lineage (NCBI taxonomy): Eukaryota > Metazoa > Chordata > Testudines > Chelidae > Mesoclemmys > Mesoclemmys tuberculata. The sequence goes on from ML675610.1 coordinate 66,082,966, forward strand.
ATATGTTTCTAACCCCAGAAAGTCCTGTTTTCAATGGCTTTATCTCAGTGTTCCTTTGTCTTTGTAAATGCTTGGGCCTGCACCTGTCCCAGGCAGCAAACATAGCTTGTTTCCAACATGCATAACATGTTTCTTTTATGCAGATTGAGTTGGCCAGGAGGCATACCATACACAATGTTTTGCCAGAGAGATAACTGTTTAATATGGCCTTCCTACCTAGAATCTGATTTTCACCTTCTGGTGATATGTTTAAACTTACATAATTTTCAATATACATTCATAACTCCTTACACATTATATGGACATATATTTCACAATAACAACAATTTGTATGACCCCTTTTAGTGAACCCAGGGGATCGTTGTAACCACTATGTATCCCTGTGACTTCCTCCAGTGGGCACCAAGTGGTGTCTGGGTCACAAAGACCCACTCTGCCAATTAGAATATGGTTTTGGATAATCACTGTCCTCAGTTATACTCTTAATCATGGCGGCACCTGGCTCTAATTCCATAGTTAATGTTGTGTTTTAAAATAGGTTTAAGATGGAATATATATGCCTGGTTTATCTCTAATGGTAGAAGTATAATCATTGTAAAATTTCACACAGGTAATTTTCATGTCCTTTGAATTGTTTGTGTAGCTTTAGACACTGTATACATTTTTAATAGGAAGTCTTTGAATGTGTACTTTGGCTGTCCATGCTTTCACTGTTGACTGATATATATATATTTTTAAATTATTGAGTATCTGTACATAGTTTAGTAGAGAGGTATATCCTGGATTTTTTTTTTTTTTAGATATTCTTCTTCTTAGCTGAAAGTGTATGCAACAATGGTTGCTGATACAGACCAGCAAGAATGGTTGCTAGTAGAGACCATGCTGAAAGAAAAAGTGCATATATGTGGCACAGAAATTTTTTGTCACTTATATATAGCTGCTGGCACACAGGAGTTAATGTGCAGCTGCAGATGGAGAAAATCATTTTAATTAGTAGCTGCACTTCTGACATGCCCTCCGCTTAATGTCTTTTCTTGCCCTATCTCCCATCCCCACTTATGTATTAAAATCTAGGAAATTAACACACTCAAACTTTGTGAAGCATTCACACATACGAAATACCTGACACAAACCCACAAAAATAAGGAAACGAAAAGCCACTTAACAGTACATACCTTCCACTCTTCCATCCAAAGGAACACACTTTACCATTATCACAACTACCATAGATTATAGGCCACTCACCACAACCTGAAGCCTGCCTTCCTAGGGATGCCAGGCATACATCACTACTTGTATCGAACTACTTCCTTCCACAAACTACAACATCAAATATCCACAACACATAGTGTTGAGGGGAAATCACTTTGATAAAAAGATATATAGAGAAAACTGAGCTGAGAGGAAGGATGGTACAGGGGTGAAGAAGCTACCTTAGAAACTAGAAAAGCAATGTTCAATTCCTTGTTCTGCTACAGACTTCCTTCGTGAACTTGGACAAGACACTTAGTCTGTATGTGCCTTAGTTTTTCACTTTTCCTATTTCACAGGGATCAATACATTAAAGATTGTGAGGTGCTCAGATATTATGGTGAACGGGGCCCATATTAGTACCATGGATAGATAGCGGCACTAACTGCTTCACAATTTTTATATATGTCTAGATCAGAAAGCACTAAAATTTGTATCCAGAGATTTTAAAGACTTTCCTGAAAAAGTAATGCAGGGTATTTGTAGATGTTTTAATTCCTGAAGCAATTATGTTTCTAATTAGTTTATAGTTAGTTATAGTATAAATGGTTTGTTATTGCAAAGAGTGGCAACATAGTAATTAAACATAAAGGCTTATTAACAAGATAACAGACTAATTGTATTTGAATAATTCTAGTTTCTTCAAAAATTACATTTTGGCCAGTAAGAAAAGAATAGGTGCAAATTCAGCTACATAAACATTCTGTTCATCACATTCAAATGCCTTGGATGAATGAAAGAGCATGCACAAGTTAAAGATCCCATGTGGCACCCACTACAGCAAGTCTAAATTAGTTGGGACCAGTCTTACTTTCAGATATCACCACAGTTTTAAATAGCCTCCATATTTACAATGGCAAGTGGGAAAGGCTGCAGTGTGGGTCCGTTATGGTCATTTCACTAAGGATATAACTTTTTTTAAGTGGTTTTGGGTATTTTGTTCCCTTTTTTAAAAAAAGAACTGAAGAAATCTAATTTTGTTGCTTAAAATCTGAGAAAGAAAAATGTATTAAAACCCCTGAGTATATCCTCTCTAGCTTTTTCATAAAGCTTGTATTTTTCCTCTCAAAGGAGTGCTAGTTTAGGAACATGGTTCTGTTCCTTACCAGTTAAGCAACAACAGATGAAAATCAAATAGATTTCAAAATGGCAGATAATAATGTCTACTTGTTGATTTGTATATAGAAAGAATGAAGTATACAGAGAAGAAACAGCAGGAGAGCCTTCAGATTAAAGCATATGCATAACTCATCATAAACCACCAGAATTAAATAATTCCTGGATCCCATTTAGATATAAGAAGACTGTTTAAAGGTACAATTAAACACTTTCATTTTCAGAGAGACTCATTGGTGATTAGAATATACAGTGTTGGAGCAAATTAGTTTTTCTAACCCTCTGTTTTAACCGAGCTGCTTGGTACATCTCATGATTCAGAGGAATCTGACAGTGTCTGCGAGCACTGAGAGCTGTAAACAGTGAACAGCTATTGCTGCATTTTATTTCTAAATAAAATGTCATGATGGTGAACTGTAAGTGAAATGAAGCCACAAGAGCAAAGGGAAGGCCATTACAACATTCACCAGAATGCTAGAACTAGTGAACATTTAGATATTGTGTTAAAATGTCTGCAAAATGGAGTAGTAATGCCATCGGAGTGGTGTATTCTGGAAAACACCCATTCAGTAAAAAAGATCCTTTTAATTCTATTATAGAACCCATAAGATTTAGCCATATTCACAGATAGATATAGCTTTCTTTTGTCTGTATCTCTCTGAAGGGGGAATGTATTGTTAATCTGTATGATCTTATTCAAATGCTCTGAAAAAATGTTACACTATAAAACCTGAGTCTGGATGGAGTAATGTTCAGATTATATTGTTTTAATTATTGACTGAGCAGTTAAAGGTGCTTATAACACATATTTAGACTACATTTTCATATTTAGACAACACTTCTCCCTTCCTGAATCAGAGATAGTTATTAACGTATTGCAGTGCAACCAGCCTGTGAGTTTTGTACAATTGCAACCTGTGAAAGCATGGGTGAAAAACTTCAGAGAAGACGTGTGAGAGCTACAGCAACAATAAACCACTATAAAAGTCAAAAGAAAAATGAACAAACAGGATTTGGGTTAAATGCTATATGCACTCTTAATATAGCAACCAGAGAGTGTATCTTATTCATAACTGTCTCATAAGTGTTTGAGAATAAAAGGAAAACGTTTTTGTTAAAATGTCATTGCTAGGATATGAACTAAGAGCATTTCGCAAGCTGCATTCTCAAAGGAGAATTAGAGCATAGCCTTGGAAGATACAGCTCTGCATTTGGAGAACAGAAAAGCTAGAGAATGGATAGGCTGTTTACAGGGCAAAGACAGACGTACAAAGCTAAGTTAATTGGGCAAGTGTTGAAGCCACATCTTAACTCATTTAGGAAGTGTTGGGGCTTCAAAAATTAGATTCTAAACCATTCTACATTATAGTCTCTATTCTTCCACTTCATTCCATTAACAGCAGACAAAAATAAAGCGGGAGTGTGACACACTGTACCTCATGTACACCCTCCTGGTATAATTGTGTATTATTCATGTTCACCCTTATAGTGTAATTGTGTATTGTTTAATACAAAGTGTGTCAAGTAAGATGTTTTGGGAATGCTCATGGCATACTGAACATTATTTTTATAGTGATATGTTTGTTGCAATGTCATGTATGGTTATGAGGCTTCACTATGTAATATTCCCACAGTGACTCACGGCGTGGAGAAAACCATGTATGGACCATCATCTGACCCTGAAAGGAACGGCAATCCCCCAAAGGGGGGCAAAGTAACATGTTAAAAAAGGGAGACATTTTGCCACTCTCTCTCTATTCCACCTCCATCTACAAACACCACCAAACAACTGAAGTGCTGACCCGGGAGGGGAGCCTGGGTGGAAAGAGATCAGCTAGCCTGCAGTGAGAATCATCTGAGTTGCAAGTGATAAGCTTAGTTTAGAATGCATTTGGATTTTGTTTATCTTGATCAAATCTGACTTGTTTTCCTCTGATTTTTAACAGCTTAAAATCTTTCTATACTTTATATTTTTGTTTGTTTGTTTTACCTAAAGCAGAGCATTTGGTTTAAAGTACGTTAAGGACTCCATCTGAAGTGACAAGCTTGTGCATATCAATTTCTTTGATAAACTGACAAACATACGAGCTTGCTGTATTCAGTGGGCAGCACTTAACATTATAAGATGGCAGTTCCTAGGGTTGCATCTGGGACTGGGAGTAGTGACTTGGGTTATACCTTTGCATAATCCCGTGAGTGGCTGAGTTGGGGGCAACTTGCTTGCTGGTGGGGGTACGTAAACTGTCCACGAGTGGGAGTTCACACAGAAAAGCAGAGAAAGATGGGCTCCATGAGTGGGGGGTTTGAGGTGACACAGCAATTCACTAGTCTAGATTGCAGAAGGAAATGTCACAGGGGTCTTGTCTTTCTTCAGAAAAAAATAATTACAAAAGAAATGGAGACTAACAGACTATGTCACAGTTAGATTGAGCTAGCCAAGAGTAAAAAGTGACCATCTTTTCAAAGTCAAGACAATTTCAAGATCCATTCTATTATTCTAGTGTACAAATTCTTTCTCTCTCTCCCGAGAAGTAACTCTTGGCAAACTTTGATAAAAGTATACCGCCTGCTGCAAATAGGTCAATAAATTTGCTCACAACAAAGAAGGGGGATAGGAAAGAACATGTTCATTGGGGACATGCAACTATTTTCAGGTCTTTTGTTTGGTCAGCCATATGTTATTATTGTGAAAGGAAGGAAATAAAGCATGACCTCTTTGTGCAAAATGTTAGAAAGTATATATATGTGGATTTTTTTTTGGCATGCTGCAAAATTATACCAATTGATGTAATGAGTTGCAAACAAATAAAAATATAGTTCAAAGATGATACGTAGTACGTTTTTTTCTTGACCTCTAATTTCATACCTATGTAGACACAAGTTTGAAAAGAAACATTCCTTTCACAAAACCCAGACCATAACAGAAAGATTTTTTCCGATTTTTCTGATGAAGACATTCAGATTATAACTGTACAAATGATTCAGTATTACAGGAGAAGAGTTATTTAAGTTAAGCACCAGTGTTGACACAAGGACAAATGGATATAAACTGATCATCAGCAAGTTTAGGCTCGAAATTAAGTGACGGTGTCTAACCATCAGATGAGTGAATTCCTGGAATAGCCTTCCAAGGGGAGCAGTGGGGTAAAAACCCTTACTGGCTCCAAAATTGAGCTTGAAAAGATTATGGAGAGTTTAGTGTGATGGGACTGCCTAAAATGGAATGTGGCCCATCTGTGACTGCTCATAATAAATACACCCCTGACAAGTGGAGATGGGACACTAAGTTACTACAGAGAATTCTTTCCCAGGTGTCTGGCTGCTGGGTCTTGACCAACATGCTCAGGGTCCAAATGATCACCATATTTGGGTTTGGAAATGATTGGCAGAGAACCTGGAGGTTTTTTGTCATCCTCTGCAGTATGGGGTATGGGTCACTTGCAGGTTTAAGTGATGTAAGTGGTGGATTCTCTGTAATTTGAAATCTTTAAATCATGATTTGAGGACTTCAGTAACTCAACCAGAGCTCATGGGTCTCTTTCAGGAGTGGGTGGGTGAAGCTCTCTCACCTGCAATGTGTAGGAGGTCAGACTAGATAATCACAATGGTCCCTTCTGGCCTTAAGGCCTATAATTACTCTTTGAGAAAATTATATCCATTTAAGTCAATATTTACCTTCAGGGTCTATAAAGCTTGATGACAAGCTCAATAGACTTATATATATATAAAATGTACTAATAACAGTTACTAATGAGGAAAAACACTCTAACACTTCCCAAAAACATCAATAAAAATGGATGTTCCCTGGATCAATAAAATTACGAACTGGGAAAGGACAAAACATAGCAGCTTTATTTATGATGTTCAGAATACACATGCATATACATTAAAGTGATGCTAACATCTTTTCCAGACTGGAATGCTCTGTTCTTTTGTTGTTATTATTTATTTGTCTTATTTCCATCGCAGTTTTGAGTTAAGTTTATATAAATAGGGATTTGCAATGTTTCCTGTTATCCTTTTTCTTTGACTTTACTAGCTTTAGAAAAGCTAAACTCTGTCTCTTTACTTATTTGTTTTCCACTCCTGAATGTCTTCAGCAATCTTCTGTTTTCTATTAGATTATTTTTTCATTAGATAGGTTGCTCACCTGTTAACCAAAAGTCCTACTTGTTTCTTACTGACTTCTGTCACTTACTCTGTTTCTTTCTTCTTATCTCTCATTTAGATTGTCTTCATAGGGTTGTGATCTGTATTCTTCTCTTTGTCTGTTACCTGACCTTTCTAGTGGTTTGTTTTGTTCCCTGTGTGCATGATAGCCAGGCCATAAAGGTTTTATTTGCTTGGACTTGAAAGCTCACAATTTGGAAAGCTTCCCTAAAGCACAAAAAGTCAGTCTGAATATGATGTTTTACTGCTGTTTAGTTTAATTGAATTAAATTAATTATTTTCCATCAGCCTCTCTCCTCTACTTATATTTCATAATACACATTTGAACAAAAACATTGTTAGTGAAAGGCAATCCTCAACAGCATCTAAAGTGCAATCCAGAGGATGCTTTTCTGAACATCTTGATCTGGAAATGGGACTGGACTCTTTCTGAGAGTTGTCTGTCTCATAAGGTTTCCAGAAATATTACAAAAATAGCCTCTTTCTTAGTATCCTAGCCTTCCATTTGTAAACCTTGGCAAAGCCAAAAAATACAGAAGCACACAGTATTGAACAAAAAGTTGCCTAAACTTGATGAAATTTGATTTACAAACTAAAGTTTCACTCACTTTTGACCTGAAAAAAGCAAAATAGGGTGGGTATGGGAGCTCAGACAAAAAGTCCAAAATCAAACTCAAGATATATGAACCAGCACAAACAGCTGAACACCTGATGACTACACCTTTTAAAGTAGGTAAGAAGTGCCATTGCCCAGAGTGCTGTCCTCCATGCTGGCTCCAAACATACTTATTTTCCAAGCATAAAGCCTCCTTTAATTGTACACAGACAATAGAGTGGCCTCTTCTCTTGTGTTCTCTTGGCTCACATGAGCCAGAATTTCTGTTTCCGGTGTTCAAAGGATGAACTTGAGTCTTTTTAGGAAAGCAATTCAAGTTCCTAAAGGAGTGTATCTTGATTACTGTAACTGAGCCTGATTCTCCCTTGGATACAAACTAGGAGTTTGTCACCATGCCTCTGTGGGTGAGAACACTAGATTCAGGACAACTGCTGAGAAACAGGGCAGATTCATCCCCAAGCTGGTGGTTTTTCTATCATAGATATACTAAGCCAGTAACAATACAAGCCTGCAAACTCCACAATTCCACTGCAAACCTGATATATATGGACTTTCCAATATATATGATATATAGGGACTTTCAGATCATTTGCATGTATCTGATTGCTTTAATCATTTAACATTTCTCTTATAGTTTGTTTCCTTCCTTTTATAATAAACCTTTCATTTTAGTTACTAACGGATTGGCTGGGAGCATGGTGTGTTGGGTAAGATCCAAACTTATATTGATCTGGTACTGTGGCTGACCCTTTGGGGTCAGAGAGGACCTTTTTGGTAAAGATCATAGAATTTTAAATAACTGATCTCTTTACTGGACCTAGTGGCTGATTGGGAGCCAGAGACTGAAATTCAGTAAAGGGGGCTGAGAATATTTCTGTGTTAGCTTCTTGATAACCAGTGTGGGGGAATCAGAAGTATTGTTTGTGGCTGATTGGGAAGTCTGACTTCAGTGTCACCCACCAGTGCTGGGAGAATCTGCTCTCCTTTTGCAGCCTGCCCTGACCTTGGCATTTTCAGGTGGCTACCTGAGTACGGATGGGTCACATAGATGATATAATCTCATCATACGATGATGATAATATTCTCATGTCCCTAATATTTTAGGAAGATGTCAAACAGCAGCTACCAAAGTTAGATATTTTTTAAATAAACAGATCCAGATAACTTGCATCCAAGAGTTTTAAAAGCACTGGCTGAGGAGCTTGCTGGATTACTAATGTTAATTTTCAATAAATCTTGGAGCACTAGGGAAGGTCCAGGAGATTAGAAGAAAGCTAATATAGTGTCAACATTATTGATATTGGCTGACATCCTTCTCATAAGATCAAACCTGCTGGCAGCCAGATTTAGGGAATAACTGGGGGTTCATCCACAGCCCTCATATAGTTTCCAAAGTTCATTGTCTTACTCTTAAACAGGATGACCCCCGCCTCTTTTGTTTTTCCCTGCAACCTCCACCATCTATCTATTGCTTAGCACTTCACTCAGACTGTAAATGACTGTCCCTTGTGAACCATGCTATACTTAATTTGCACATGACTAACCAGAATGAGATAAGTGTCTCTTCTCCCTTACCTATCAGGAGTATATGTGTTACTTTTTCTTCACCTGTCATAACTCACAGACCTAGAGAACATACTTTTTTGTACACACATATTTTCTATACATACATCTCACAATGATTATGATGACCAATATGACACAAGCTTTCATTAGGGACCTTACATGACATTCTTTGGCAGACAAGTGTGTAGATATCTGACCCTGATGTGCCCTTGTGCCCTCTGTCAGTTGGCATCGAGAGGTCCTTGGGTTACATCTATTGACCACTGACTGATTTTTGCATGAGAGGTTGCTCATTTTCTATCTCAGAATATTACCTATCTTTATAATAATTTCTGGAACTTGCGTCATCACTAAGCAGCCCTTGTTCAAAGCAGTATAGAAATATGTCTGAGAACTGCAGAAATAATAATACCTCACTCTTATATAGCACTTTCCAACAGTAGATGTCAAAGTGCATTACGCTGAAGGCAAGTATCATGATCCCGGCCTGTACATTTGGGATAAAACTGAGGCCCAGGAGGTAAAGTGGCTTGCACCAGGTCATCCAGTAGGCAAGTAGCAGAGCCACTAATAGAAGCCAGACCTCCTAAGTACCCCATCAGCGTACTATCCACTAGGCCATACCAACATTCACTTTTGCAAAAGCATGATTAAAAGTTCTGCTATACACTACATTTTGGTGATGACTAACTGGCAGAGTGAAAAAGAGAGCACAAAATGAAGCAGCCAAAAATGAAGTCTAGAACAAGATCAGGAAAATAAGAAATGTGGTTTCCCATAGCCAACAGCTAAACAAGTGACATGAAGACTTGAGGAATGATTTTTTAGCGGTACCCAGTAAGTTTTGTATGTCGTCCTAAGTTTCCTGTTATATATTTCTTAAAAGACGGACAAACTACCTTATCTGTACAGTGATCAATACTAACAAAAAGTCATGTCATTTTCTCTCCAAAGGGATATTTCATCATCTATATCTAAGCTGTTGTATACATTGCAAGTGAATTGTATGCTGCCAAGATGCCATCTGAACTGGTATGTGACCACACAATGAGATTGTCAGGGATCAGGGACCGCAATATAGTCAGTCTCTTGTCACTCTAACAAGCGCAGCTGGCCTGCAGCAGGCTCTATGATTGACTATACCACTTGACTGCTCAGGCAGGGCAGCTGGTTGGCTTTTAGCCCAGTAGCAGCAGCAACTCCCTGGCAGCTCAGTGTTGGTCATGACGATAGGTGTGATCCTTGCCTTACCTCTATTCTGCTCCTGGTTCCTGCCTTGTTTTCCAGCCTTGTTTCTGCTCAGTCTTTGCTACATGAGCTTGCTTCTGGTTCTGGCTTCCTGATTCTTGGCTCTAGCTCTGAACTCTGGCACGGCAACTGGTGTCTGATGCTTGGCTCGGCTATTAGATCCTGATCCTCAGCTTGGCTCTATCCCAACTCTGACTGCTTGGGATGGCTAGTGGTTCCCAGTTTGGATTGGATATGCTTCCTGATTCCACCAAGCCTCTCGTCTGCTCTAACCACTAGGATACACTGCCCAGGTCCCAGGCTCTCGCACTAAAGTCACTTTTGGATGTTAGCGCAAATATCCAGACAAATGACAGTAGTGAGTGAGTTTACTCTACCCAGAACCAAGTCAAAGCAGATTTTGCATATTCTTTATAAGGATTTCTCCTCCTTTGCATACTATGCTGAAGTTATAATTCAGGATGTGTGAGGTGAGAGATCACACTGGAGCAGGGCTTCTATTTTAGGAGACAATGTTAAGTAACTTCTAGGTCTTTAGTGAAGTTTCCTTTGAACAGGCTCTTGTCTCTTAAATGCCAAAAGTCACTCAAATAAATTTGTGAATAGAACTGAAAGGGACAAAGAAGGGAGGTCTTTATTACTATGCACTATTTAATTATCTATTATGCACTATTGTATCACTACACTAGATGTAATGTCAAAAGATGAGAATGCAGAAGGAGGCTATTTTAATCGTATTTATCCTTTCTTGTCCACAGAGACTCCCTACATTTAGAGCAGTTGACCCAAAATCTGTGCTTAGTTACAGATGGAAGTAAAAATAAATTCTTATTGACTGAAAGTCAATTAGATAAACTGGTCTGGACAGCTGGACTCTGAGAAGCAGGCATCCAGAGACTTTTAAAGAAAATATTCAAAGTACATTTCTTTTTTTATCTGCAATGGCTTTGAGAGTACCTTGCCACTAAAAGCTTCCACACCCTATTCTGAATCCTCCAGAGTACGTCAACTATGCAGTTGAAGTGTGCAGAGCCTGCTTTCAGGGCAGACTGACCCAAGCTGAAAGCCTGTCTGGTAAATATCTTGTATCTTTGCCTGGTTGAAAGGACTGGGGTCTAAATCAAGGTAACAGGCAGGGCTAGAAACTAATGCTCTACAAAATTTAAAAAGCCAGGACTCCCACTATAAATGATATAAGCATTTAGAAATATTAGACAACCTTTACAAATGCAGAAAATAAGAAGAGATAGGGCAGTAATAAAATTGAAATTCAGATTTTGAATCTCTTTCTCCTCCAATTCCACCAACATCCAGGGATATTTAGATACAGGATCATGATCTGAGTTTACTGATAGAAATGATCCATCTGGCTTCAGATAGATAAAATGTTTTCTTGCTGTAAAAAAAGACCTCCATATTGATGCAAAAATGTTTACTAATAAAATTATTATCATTTCTTCTTGTTAGGTTATTACAATCTTGACTGAAACTTTACTGAATTTTAAAAGATACCCAGAATTATTTTTGTGGCTAGAGAATACAATAATATATGCATATACGTATTTTGTTTACTCATTTTATTAAGTGAAATGTCAGCCTAATTTAAAGAAATTCCAGAAAGCTTCTGATTTCTGTCAACAGGGACAATTCAATTGACAGGGAAGACAGAAACTCTTTGGCCATAAAACCATGTTTATTTACCCCAAATGTGTTTACCTAGATTCTATATGCAAATTTTATAACTTCCATATTTCTTTAATTTTGATATCATTTTCTTGCATGCTATGTTTTGAAAGATGTATTTAACTGTTCATTATCGTACTTGTGTGCCTAGAATATTTGATGAGAGCTTTAATTGAAGTCGTAAAAGCTATAAATGGCAGGTCATAAATCCAGAGAAACATTGGTTCCAAAGGAAACAGCCACAATGGTTTTCTCAGAGAACAAGACACCAGTCTAGCATAGAAATAAGACTCTTAAGAGCACAAACTTTGTTAGGCATTTATGTTTTAGAAATAGGACTCATAGGGGTCTTTACTGGAGTCATGAAACTAAGCTATAAAAGTGGTCATTCCTTTACCCTGCTTCACAAGAAAAATCCTCTGATTTAAACCTATTCAAAAGGTGAGAAAGAATTATAGAAATATTGAAAATAATTTCCTTTAGAAGCACACATCTTATGGTTGGAAAATGGAATGCTAAAGACTTTTCTTTCATATTCATGTTCCCACTTAACAGTGAACACTCTGGTTGTCACTGAAATACCTGAGTTGACTAGCCTCCTTTGAGAAGTATATTTGCAAATATTGTGTCTAAAGTTTCTAATGTAATAACTTCTTTATATCATTGATATGTAAATTGTAAGATTCCTTAGGTACAAACCCATATTTGGGTTACAAACCCATATAAAAACCCATCTGAGTGTAGAATATTTATATGAGTTGGGTAATTAATATATCATCTGGCAATGCTTAAGCAATTTCCTTACCAAACTGGGAATGAGAAGAGCCACTTCTCCAAAAACTGTTAAGAAGAAAAAACTTATTTAATGACTATTCAAGTACAAAAATTCTCTTTAAGAATTCATTTGGTTTAAAAAGACTTCTGAGAATTGGAAAACTTTTATAAATGACATAGGGGTGTTTGGACTTCTTTGAAAACATTTCAACTCCTGTTAGACACTGATGGAACTGAAGGAACATCTTAGAAAGTGGACCAAATAAGAGTTAAAACTCTAACTTTAAAGACGTTATGAGAATTTTCCACCACAAAGAACAAAGGCAAAGGTTGGATGCATGTTCATTAAACACACTACATCTTTATGGAATGAAGCTATGACTAAGGAGAAGTAATCAACTACAGTAAATTAAGAGTGTTCTTTCTTGAAAAACAAATCTGTTGCTATTCCCTGTCCAGGTCTGTAAGGTAGCTTTGGAGACAGTAATGGGTCTGTTACCCCAGAGTTTGACATTCCTGGGTGATAGTACAACAGTCAGCCATCTTGTGTGATCGGCCACTGCCAGCTGAAAACCAAACATCACATAGGTAGGAAAATCTTAGGCCCTGAGAGGCAAAACCAATAACTGCATGTTTGCAGTTTTGCTATCGGAATGGGAGGATAGGATAAGAAGTGAATGTCTTGTGAGACTAGAAGGAATATTTGGATAGCTAACCTTGGTCTTAAGCACCTCTGACATCTTTGATGTGCAAGTTATATTGTTGTTATGTCTATAAATGTTTTGATGATAAGAAATAATGAGTAGTTTTGCTGAAATTAGGAGAATTGGTAACCCACTAGAGCAGTGGTTCCCACCCTGTGGCCCTGGGGCCAAAAGTGGCCCGCAGGAATTTTCAAAGTGGCCCACCGCTTAAGGAGCCGCTGCCTAAGGACACAGGCAGAGCACATTGCCACAGGGCTACAAAACCGGTGCAGCTGCCTTGCTTCAGTCAACAGGATGGGAGATCAGCACTCCCCTCCCACTGGCTGTAACAGGAAGCTCAACAAAGTGCTCTGTCTGGCTTCATAGGTGCTGGGGTCCCTGCTGGAACCAGAGGGAGGGGAGCATTGATCTTCCATCCCCCTGGCTGCAGAAGGGAGCCACAGTCTAGGGATGCAGGTGGAGTGCACAGGGCTACATGACACGTGTGATTTCCCTGCTGCAGTTAGGGGGAGGGGAGATCAGTGAGGAGGCTGCCTCCTCTCTGAACTCCTTCCATCTGCCTACAGTGGGGAGTGACCTGCTGGTGGAGACTGATGGCCCTTCAGGGCTGTATAAATTATATTTGTGGCCCTCAAGCCAAAAACGTTGGGAACTACTGCACTAGAGGTTTCTATGGTGACCTGTTAGGAGTCATTGTAGGTTATGTGCTTTGTTTGAAGTTATCTATAAAAAATTAAGTGAAAGAATTTGCTTTGGAGCAGTCCAAGGAAGTTTTCTTAGGACCAGGATCAGCATCTAAGCTCTCCAGTAGTCAGAGGGAAGAGAGAGACCAGACTGGCCCCCGATTCCTTGAAACCATTTCTTAAATCTAGGTAAATATAAATGTTTTGAAATACTGTAAACCTACTCCAATGGCATATGTGTGTGTGTGCATGTGTGTGTATTTGAGATCTTTAAAAAGTAGTTTTTAGATGAAAGCGCTCTTGCTTTGCCAATTGTTAATCGCACAGATGAGCGCCGCTCCAATTGAGTCATTCCTGACACTACTGGGTAGCAATAGTTAAGTTACCACTGCTTTGGGTTCTGGGAAACCCTGGATAACAGGTCTGGTAAATGTTTGGGGGTTTTTTTTTGTCCCCTTCCTCCCCATTATATACCTTACAGCCCTCTTCTAAAGTCTTAATTTGCCTGCTCAGACCAGGCAACCATACAGATTTTTGTGATTGTGTCCTGCTCTTATTTATATCTTGGTGTGCTTCATAGATTTTGGAAAGCATCTCTTTCTGAAGTACTGTAGGGATAAGAATGAGCCAATCTTTCAGAAGCAGTTCATTGGCCATATGAAGGTTGTTTAAGTCCTGCTAATATGGTAGTAGATCTTTTGGAAATTGACTTCTTTGACCACATCCTTTTTTGCAGAGTTGAGTAAGATTCTGGCAAGTCTCATTCTTCAGTTGTTCATCTCGAGTTTGCTGAAGTTGGCTGGCAGATGCTAGAATTCCTGCCAGCCAACTAGATAGTGTCTGCTACTGTAAGTGCATGGTATGTGTTAAATGTTGAAAGAAAAAGCATCAATCATAACAGAAATCTCTAAAGTTTAGGTGGAAGGTCTTCCAGTGGTTTTGAATCTAATAACACCATTAAAAGATTGTGGTCTGCTTCTAGGTTAAAATCCAAGTTGAACAGATATGCACTGAGAAGGCCCAAGTGACTGCCTTTTCCACTTGAACAGACCACTGCTCAGTTTCTGTGAGGCTCCTTAATATGAATGTTACAAATCTCTGATCTCCTGCTGGCTGTCCTTTGTGGGAGTACTGCTCCTACATAATACAAAGTTGGGTCTGCTGCTACTGTTGTTGGTTAATTTACTGAGTATTTTGCCCAAACAGTGGTGATATCAGTAATATCTATAGGTGAGCTTCTGTATAAAACAATTAGGTCGTGTACTTACACATGTAAGCGCAAAGTGGGGATGTATATGCTACATATGTAAGGACAAGAGTGAACCACATATTAATTTTCCTGAAAATTCATCATAAATGAAAATATAATTTTCATGAATGAAATTTATAATAAAAATGACAAAAGAAACACAAATAAAATATCTGATAGAAGAATTGTTAGAATTTGGTAATTTTGGTTAAAATATAGCAGAGGACTAAAATAAATTAGATCAGGTTTCTTTGCCACATTTCATACATTTTAACTTGTGATTTTTCTTTTTATCTCAGGATAACTATCTGAAAAACTGATAGATTAACTTTATCCTGCCTCTGACAATCGTTACAAAGGATGAATATAAACAAAGAACACAAGCCGATAGGGACAAAATTAGAAAGGCCAAGGAAAAAATGCGATTAAACATGCTAGAGACAAAGGAAAACAGGAAAACTTTCTATAATACATAAGTAGCAAGACGACGACGAAGGACATGGTAGACCCATTACTCAATAGGGAAGTGGGGGAATAATAACCAAAAAATGGAAATGGCAGAAGTGCTAAATGACTTTAGTTTAAGTTTTCACCAAAAAGTTTAGTAGCAATTGGACATCTAACTTAATGGATGCCAGTGAAAATGAGGCAGCATCAGAGGCTAAAATAGGGAATGAACAAGTTAAAAAAATTACTTATACGAGTTAGATATCTTTAAATACATCCTAGAATATTCAAGGAGTTGACTGGGGAGGTATCTGACCCATTAGTAATTATCTCTGAAAAGTCAGGAAAACAGGAGAGATTTCAGAGGACTAGAAATGGGCAAATATGGTACCAACCTATAAAATGGAGAATAAGGACAACTCAGCTTAACTGTAGTGCCCAGAAAAATAAAGGATCAAATAATTAAGCAATCAGTTTGCTAACACCTACAAGATAATAAGGTGGTAAGTAAGAGTCAGCATGGATTTGTCAAGAACAATTCATGACAAACCATACTAACAACTTTCTTTAACAGAATAACAAGTCTTGTGGGTGGGGGAAAGTAGTATATGTGGTATATCTTAACTTTAGTAGGGGCTTTTGATACAGACTCCCAAGAGCTTCCCATAAACAAATTAGGGAATTACAGCCAGATGGAACTACTATAAAGTGGGTGCATAACTGGTTGGAAAACCATTCCCAGAGAGTAGTTATCAGTGGTTCACAGTCAAGCTTGATATCAAGTGGGATCCCACAAGGATTAGTTCTGGGTCTGTTTCTGTTTAATATCTTCATCAATGTTTGTTCAGATAATGGCATACAGAGCACACTTCTAAAGTTTGTGGATGATATCAAGGTGGGAGGGAGTGTTTTGGAGGATAGGATTAAAAGTCAAAATGATCTGGCCAACCTGGAGAAATGGGTCTGAAGTAAATATGGTGAAATGTAATAAGGACAAATGCAAAGTACTCCATCTGGAAAGGATCAGCCATACATATGCTAAATGGAAAATGACTGCCAAGCAGGACTACTGCAGAAAGGGATCTGGGGTCATAGTGGAACACCAGCTAAATATGAACCAACAGTGTAACGCTGTTGCAAAAAAAAAAGCAATCATTCTGGGATGTATTAGCAGGAGTGTTATAAGCAAGATACAAGAAGTAATTCTTCCACTCTACACTGTTCTGATTAAGCCTCAGCTGGAGTATTATGTCAAGAATGGGTGGCTCATGAACTGTTTGTTCAGTAAGGCTAGCTCCCAGGCCCTTATACCCAAAGCCACACCCCTTCCACCCCCTCTCTCATCACAGCCCCGTCCCAGATTGCCTGTACACCAGCAAGGGCAGCTGGGTTGCCCCAGTGCCAGAGAACTCCAGCTTGAACGCCACCAAAGCCCATGTCCCAGTGATGCCTCGCCCCAACCCACCCTGGCTCTAGGCTGGCCATCCATCACCCAAGCGCCACCCCGTGCCACTGCCAGAGTGCACCACTGCAGGTCAGCCCCAGCCCCTGGAGCACAGCTGGCCTGCACCACGCTGCATCACTGGCCTGCCCCCTTGCTAGAGTGTTGGCCCGGCTTGCCCCAGCAGCACAGTGCTGACCCAGCCCAGCCCTGGACTGGCCAGTCTGCCCGAGGCCTGGCCGAGCACTCCCAGCTGCTGGCCAGTGTCATACCACCACTTAGCCTTCCCTGGCCTAATATATCCAGCATCCATGGTGTCCAGTTCTGGCTGCCACATTTCAAGAAAGAAGTGAATGAATTCGAGAGAGTCCAGAAAGGAGCAACAAATATCATTAAAGGACTGGAAAACATGAAAAAAAATAGATTTATTTATTCTGGGGAAGAGAAGACTGAGGGGGGACATGATAACAGTTTTCAAGCACATAAAGGTTGCTACAAGGTAGAGGTAGAACAACTGTTCTCCTTAACCTCTGGGGATGGGGCAAGAGATAATGGGCTTAAATTGCAACAAGGGTCATTTAGGTTGGACATTAAGAAAAACTTCTTAATTGTCAGGGTAGTTAAGCACTGGAATAAACTGCCTAGGGAGGTTGTAGAATCTCCATCTTTGGAGATTTTTAAAAGCAAGTTAGACAAACATCTTGGGGATGGTCTAGTTAATACTAATTCCTGCCTTGAGTGCAGGGAACTGGATTATAACACCTCTGAAGGTCCATTCCAGTCTTACAATTCTATGATTTCTTATGTGTGCTTGCAATGTACATATTCCTTCTTGAGTGACTTCGGTCATATAAATCCTCAAAACTAGATGAAAGAGATCACTGGTGAGCTGGTATAGCAATGCCCCTTACTACTGTCTGACTGGGACACTGGAAACTGATCTGTTATATAAGCCAAATGATGCAAGCACTATATATTTGTTGTTTAAAAATAATTAAAAAGAAAGAATCAGGCCAACAGGTGGTGAATATGCGTTTAGAGGGAGCTGATAGCAAGAAGATAAAGGGACAGAAATGGTCTTGGCTGGAGTACTGTTGAAGGAATTTCTGTACCAGTCCCTTATCTGAAGTAGGGTTTAATTGCCTATTCATTTATATATAATGAAGTGTATAAATATATATATTTAAGAGACAGAAATATAAGACATTATTTTGGGGGAACCAAATACTGTAATGTTGTAAAAACCTGAGGGATGTCCCTCATGTGGTTACGCTGGCACTTCACACTCTGCACTAGCTGGATGTAAATTTCCAGGTGAAGATTAAGATGTTGGTTTTAATCTATAAAACAAATAATAGTTTAGGACAAAGATCTCTGAATTATCCTTTTTCTTTACAACACTGTAGCTATGGTGATCAGTGAAGGCATTGGAGCTGTCATTCCTCTGGTTTAAATGGAAGATGGCTGTTTTCATGGCATTTTCTGGAAGGCTCTGGAACTCGCTCTTGGACCACGCAGCCCTAGATTTGTTAACCTGTCAGATATACTAAAAATCTCAATTAAAGAAGCCAGGTGGATTAAGAAATAGCAGGGTTAAAGCCTCTGGGGCTGGTCAGATGTAAAGGTGTAGTTACTGTAGTGAGTGGCCTAATTTTCTAATGTGCTGAGCATCCAGCAGCTCCCATTCAAATCTGTCAATGATTTGAATGGGAGCTGCTGGATGCTCAGCATTTTAGTAAATCACACTCCTTCTGTAGTTGCCTAAGTATGGGTTAAGGGTTAGGATCTTATATTTAGGAATTTTTTTTAATCTTGCTATAGAGAGCAAGAATTATTGTAATATTGAAGGGACAGTTCACGATCAATGTTGTATACTGGTGGGTGGTTTAATAGAATCATAGATGATTAGGGTTGGAAGAGACCGCAGAAGGTCATCTAGTCCAACCCCCTGCTCAAAGTAGGACCAACCTGAATTAAATCATCCCAGTCAGGGCTTTGTCAAACCAGGCCTTAAAAGCCTCTAAAAGCCACCACCTCCCTGGGTAACCCATTCCAGTGCTTCATCACACTCCTAGTGAAAGTTTTTCTTACTATCCAACCTAGAAATTCCACAGTGTAACATCAGACCATTGCTCCTTGTTCTTTGATATGCCACCACGAGAGCAGCTTAGCTGCATCCTCCCTGATAGTTGAAGACTTTTTAGGTAGTTGAAGGCTTCTATCAAATCCAGCCTAATTCTTCTTTTCTGCAGACTAAACAAGCCCTGTTCCCTCAGCCTCTCCTCATATGTCATGTGCTGCAGTCCCCTAATCATTTGTGTTGCCCTCTGCTGGACTCTTTCTAATTTCTCCACATCCTTCCTGTAGTGGGGGGCCCAAAACTGGACACACTACTCCAAATGTGGCCTCACCAGTATGGAAGAGAGGAGAATAATCACTTCCCTGGATCTGCTGGCAATGATCCTACTAATGCAGCCCAATAAGCCTTTAACCTTCTTGGCAATAAGGGCACATTGTTGACTCATGTCCAGCTTCTTGTCCACTGTAACCCCAAGGTGCTTTTATGCAGAACATCTGCCTATCCAGTCAGTCCCCAGTCTATGTCAGTGCTTGGGATTCTTCCATTCTAAGTGCAGGACTTTGCACTTGTCCTTGTTGAACCTCATTAGATTTCCTTTGGTCCAATCCTCCAATTTGTCTAAGTCGCTCTGTATCCTATCCCAACCCTCCAGGATATCTACCACTCCCACCAGTTTAATGTAATCTGCAAACTTGCTGAGGGTGCAATCCAGTCCATCCCCCAAATCATTAATGAAGATTTTGAACAAAAGCAGCCCCAGCACTGCTTGATACTGGATGCCATCTAGACATCAAGTCATTGATCACCACCCACTGAGCCCAATGATCTAGTCAGATTTCTGTCCACCATATAATCCATTTATCCAACCAATTCATACCTCTATAACTTGCTGGCAAGAATACTGTGGGAGATCATATCAAGAGCTTTGCTAAAGTCAAGGTATATCATGTCCACTGCTTTCACCTCATCCAGAGTCAGTCATCTCATCATAGGAGTCATCTCATCATAGGAGTCAATCAAGTTGGTCAAGCATGGCTTGCCCTTCATGAATACATTCTCACTGTTCCTGATCAATTTACTCTCCTCCAACTGCTTCAGAATGGATTTGTTGAAGACCTGCTCCATGATTTTTCCGGGGACTGAGGTGAGGCTGTCTGGTCTGTAGTTCCACAGCTGCTCCTTCCCTTTTTTAAAGATGGGCACTATGTTTGCCCTTTTCCAATTGTTCCCTCCCCCAGTTGTTCCCTCCCTGAATTGCTACAAGTTTTCAAACATAATGGCCAATGGCTCTGCAATCACATCAGCCAACTCCTTCAGCACCTTCAAATGCATTGACTTTTCATCAGTCAAGAAATGGAAATAAAACTACAAGCCTCAGCCTTTTCTTCATATTCTATGTTCAAGTATAAGAAAAAAGAGAGCCAAGACTGTGCAACATTCTGGCTTTATTCCTTCCTCCCCATATACTGTCCTGTCTGATCAAGCACATACTCTTTGTTCTTAGACATCATCCTATATATAAGCGTACTATAACACTCCCTATTGGAAAGCTATAGATCATAAAACTTCAGAGCTCACTTATTATCCGGTGGGCAATAATTCACTGAGAAAAACACTGGGCAATAGTTTGCTTACGCTTTCCCCACATTAGCTGCCATGCAGGAGGAAGTCTATTGTTCCCTTTAGTTCTCCTTTGACCCTGCTTCCACTGCATTCTATACACCACCTGAGCCATCATGTGACCAGACAGGATCTGTTAACCTTTTACAGGCTGCAGAGCATCTCCATCTTATTGCAATTGTGAATTTTTCACTTTTACGTGTTTAAATGTAGAATACAAAAGAGCTAGAACCAGCAGGAGTGATTTAATGGAAGCTGAAAAGGATAACATTTTTTCATCTAAAGCAAGTTCATTTAAAAATAGTATAATTTTCTGAATAAAAATAAATAATGGTAGATTTTAAATTCAAGTGCATCACAGTATGCTAAAAAGAGAAGAACTTTGTTGTTTCAGGCCAAAAAATGATGTGGGTGATTTAACAAGCAGTAAACAAAACTATATAGATTAGTTATTGTATAATTAAGCATTACTTATATTGTGTTCTAGAGTCTATAAAACTGGTTTTAATTGAGTAAAAATCTAAAAAATAGCAAGTAGATGAAATCATTTACATTTAGGCAGTATTTATATAAATTAATTTTGTCTCTGGGCATGCACATAAAGGAGAAGAAAATAGAGAAAAATACATTCATTTGACTAGATATTGAGTATTTTACATAATAAGATGTTTAAGGAGAGAACTTTCTATACCCCTATGGTAATTTATTTATTGTTTGTTTTTTTTTCCTTTTGCCCTTCAGGTTCCCTGGTGTAAGACTACATGCACTCAATACTGTGGCTTCTAATATCAATACCAAATAGATTTCAAACTAAAACAGCAACTCAGCCTACCAGGGGAATATTTTATGCCCATGAGGGTTGCATTAATAAAATGCCAGTAGCAAGTCTGAGAATGCAATGTGTTTCAATTCTCTGAACAACACCACCTTCACTTCTATGGTGTGCTGTGTTTGCAGCTTCAGTACAATGCAGAAGATTCAAATGCTGGAGCTAAGCATAGAAGTCAAGGGAGGATGGAGAGTAATAAAAAGCACACTATTTGTAATTTGGTCCAATAAAGGAGGGAAGGGAGATGAAGGGCACAGAGTTTTCAGAAAAATTACAGGGCCAAAGGGGCTAGAGCACAGTAGATAACTGGCTTCATGACAAAATGCCCAGTGAATAAAACCAGATTTTGTGAGTTTAGTGCCAAAGCTAGGGGTAAAACGTGAATAAATTTACTAGCCAAACCTATCCAAAAGACATGACTTCAAATAGAGATCAGAATAGTGCAGATTAATTGATCAGATGATGCCATACCAAGCAGATTAATTGGCACCAAGAATGACCATGACCAAAATCCATAGTCCTTCCATCATACCCTAACCTGGTTCAGGACCAGGGCTCAGGGTGGGGTTTGTCTGTCTGTTACATTAAGATAGGCATTATCTGTCATTATTTGCCTCGCTCCACTGCCATCTCATGGACACCTGTTATATATACCCTTCTGATAAAATAATTATAGGATACAAAAATTAATTCCAACTGCCCTGTAACTAGCCATTATTATTTTGCTGATTTCTTCTATCTGTCCCAATACAGGTGGATCTGAATGAAGGCTCTAACTTAGGAAAAGGTAGAAAATCACCTCCTCTTTAGAACAACTAGCTTAAGCTGTCAGTTAAGAGCAATTTTAGGGCTGTTTTGCATCACTGGAGTGATGTAAAGCATCCAGAGTTTAAGTGAATGTGGTCTGTTGATTTGTTTTGCATATCTCTTTCAAATAATTTGTTTTTACCATTTCACCATTTTGTTCCCAAAAGTATGATCAGGCAGTGATTTTCAGTACAATGAAGAATGACAAGAAAAGTGGTAAGCATGACACAAGATTTACTATTTTCTTCAGTTCCCAATTTGCTCTTAAAATGCTTAATCATCACAGTAGATGGTGATACTTTGGGAAATTTGTCTGTACACCTTGTGAATTCTAGTTGATACGATGGATATTATAAGGCATTTGGCTGAAGCTAGGAGAATCAGTTTTTGCTGACCTTTTAACAGGGGGCTGGGATTTAGAAAGTAAAAAATTACCAGCAGTGGAACAAACAAAAAAAAAGGTGTTGATGCTAGCCTTTAAAAACTATAGAGGCTGGGTAGTTTAGGAAAGACTCAAAGCCACACAGGAAGATTTTGGGCAGGAGATGAGAAGAAACAGGCATGCTCTGGTAGCAAAGGAGGTCCAGTTTAACTGTAGGAGCAATCAACATCAAAGTAAGCTGACCTGGAGAGACACAGAGAGGCTCCAAGGCTAGGAAGATGAGCTATTGGCAAGAGAAGAACAGCCCTGTATGCCTCCAGCAGACTCTGATCCCAGCCCAAAGAGTGTTCTAGAGTGGTGAGGAAACTGAAACAGGAAAATGCATGAAGGATTTATTATTTTTGTATAGATTTGTATATTTATTGTGTGATTAAGTAAAGAGAAGTGGTGTGTTATGTGTTACATCTATATTGTGTCCTTAAAGAGTTAACCTGTGGACCTAGAGCACTCACAGCTGGAGTTCTGTAAGAAGGTGTGTTTAAGTTGTGGGAGGGACTGGGGGCTCAGCCACTAGACCCAGAGGTGAGAAAATTGGACTACCGAGGTCTCCGCTGCCAGAGGTGGGTGCTAGACAGAGGATCTGTACCCCAAAAGTGTACCTATAGACTCCAAGCTATGGTAGAGCAACGATCTTTTATACTATTGAGGTTTAAAGAATGTGGGAGATTCAGTCATTGGGTGATGTCATGGTATGGGTATCCTACAAACCACCTAATGAGGAAGAAGAGTTGAATGAGGCTTTTTTAAACAACTAACAAAATCATCCAGTGCACAGGACTTGGTGGTGATGGGAGACTTCAACTACCCAGACATCTGTTGGGAAAATAACACATCAGGGCACAGATTATCAAAAATGTATTGGAGACCATTTTTTTATTACAGAAGGTGGAGTCAGATACTAGAGGAGAAGCTGCTCTATATTTGATTTTGACAGTCAGGGAGGAACTGGTTGAGAATTGGAAAGTGGAAGACAGTTTGGGTGAACATGATCATGAAATGGTAGAGTTCTGGATTCTAAGGAATGGTAGGAATAAAAACAGAACAATAAATATAATGGTTTTCAAGAAGGCAGACTTAGCAAACTCAGGGAGTTGGTCGGTAAAGTCCTATGGGAAGCAAGTCTCAGAGGAAAAATAGTTAAAGAGAATTGGCAGTTATTCAAAGACACATCGTTAAGGGCACAAGAGCAAACTAGTCCACTGCATAGGAAAGATAGTTAGTATGATAAGAGATCACTCTAGCTTTACCAGGAGCTCTTCAATGATCTGAAACTTAAAAAAAAGTTCTACAAAAAGTGGAAACTAGGTCAAATTACAAAGGATGAATATAAACAAAAAACACAAGTATGTGGGGACAAAATTAGAAAGACCAAAGCACAGAATGATATTAAACTAGCTAGAGACAAAAAAGGTAACAAAAAACATTCTACAAATACATTAGAAGCAAGAGGAAGACCAAGGACACGGTAGGCATGTTACTAAATGATGGGAAAAAACAATAATAGAAAATGTGGAAATGGCAGAGGTGCTCAATGACTTTTTTTGTTTCAGCTTTCTCTGAAAAGGTTTGTAGCAATTGGATGTAGAATATAGTGAATGCAATGATGTAGGATATGAGGCTAAAATAGGGAAAGAACAAATGAAAAATTACTTAGAGAAGTTAGATGTCTTTAAGTCACCAGGGCCTTATGAAATACATCCTAGAATACTCAAGGAGCTGACTGAGGAGATATCTGAACCATTAGCAATTATCTCTGAGAAGTCAGGAATCAGGAGAGATTCCAAAGGACTGGAAAAGGGCAAATATAGTGCCAATCTATAAAAAAGGAAATAAAGAAAGCCCAGGGAATTACAGACTAGTCACCTTAACTTCAGTACCCAGAAAGATAACAGCAAAAATTAAGCAATAAAACTGCAACACCTAGAAGCTAATAAAATGATAAACAATAATCAGCATGGATTTGTCAAGAATAAATCACATCAAACCAATCCGATAGCTTTCTCTGACAGGGTAATAAGCCTTGTGGATAGAGGGAAGATGTGATATATCTTGACTTTAGTAAGGCCTTTGATACTGTCTTGCGTGATCTTCTCACAAACAAACTAGGGAAATACAACCTGGATGGCGATACTACAACTGGAAATCCATTTACAGAGAGTAGTTATCAATGGTTCACACTCAAGCTGGAAGGGCATATGAAATGGGGTCCTGCAGGGATCAGTTCTGCATCTAAAGTTTGTGGATGGTACCAAGGTGGGATGGAGTGCCTTAGGGAATAGGATTAAAATTCAAAATGACCTGGACAAACTGGAGAAATGGTCTGAAGTAATTATGATTAAATTCAATAAGGACAAATTTAAAGTACTCCACTTAGGAAGGAACAATCAACTTCATGCCTACAAAATGGGAAATGACTGCTTAGGAAGGAGTACTGCAAAAAGGGATGTGGGGGTCATAGTGGATCATCAAATAAATATGAGTCAACAGTGTAACACTGTTGCTAAAAAAAAAGCAAACATCATTCTGGCATGTATTAGCAGGAATAATGTAAGCAAAAGATGAGAAGTAATTCTTCCACACTGATCAGACCTCAGCTGTAGTATTGTGTTCAGTTCTGGACACCACATTTCAGGGAAGCTGTGGACAAATCGGAGAAAGTCCAGTGAAGAGCAACACAAATGATTAGAGGTCTAGGAAACATGACCTATGAGGAAAGACTGAAAAAATTGGGTTTGTGTACTTTGGAGAAGAGAAGACTGAGGGAGACATGATAACAGTTTTCAAGTACATAAAAGGCTGCTACAAGGAGGAGGGAGAAAAATTGTTCTCCTTAACCTAAGCAATGGGCTTAACTTCAGGATGGGTGGTTTAGGTTGGACACTAGGAAAAACTTCCTAAGTGTCCAGATAGTTATATACTGGAATAAATTGCCTAGGAAGGTTGTGGAATCTCCATAATTAGATAGGTGGTAAGTGGTGGTATATCTTGGATATTTTTAAGAGTAGGTTGGAGAGACATCTGTCATGGATGTTCTAGATAATGCTTGGACCTGCCATAAGCACAGGGGACTGGACTAGATGACCTATTGTTGTCATTTGCAGTCCTACATTTCTATGATAATCAGTCTGATCAGTGTGCACAAGTGAAGCTACCTCAGTTAGATCTGTGACATAGACACTTTGGAATATTCTTTTGAGATTTAGAAACCGGTGCGGGATAGGAGATTTTCTCTGGATACATTGGGAACATAGAACAAGAATAAATATTGTCTTTTTGAGAACAAGTGTCATTTATTGTGAAGGTGGTTATCAGCTTCTGTTCATGGTTTCAGGGTTTCCATTATTTTATCTGGGTTATTTGAAAGTATTTTCATTTGGTTTACTTAACTATTTCTATTATTTACTACTGCTGAGTACCACCTTCAACATAGCTTCTTCCTTTCTCTCATTTGTTATCTGTAGTATAAATTTTTTCTTTATTTGAAAGATAATTTAAGTTTACTAGCAGGACACATTTTCAGATGGTGAAAATTGGATGAGGGGAATTTGAGCCAAAGAGCTCAGCTGGGGATCAGCAACTAATGACCACACAACCACAGGTTCTGCTGTGTTGCCATGCCTCCTAGGCAGTCTGCAGAGGCATGAGAAGCAGAATCTCCCTTTGACGCTAGACATTTTGGGGTTCAACCCCAACAAATAAAGAATTGTGTCACTGCGTGCCCTACAACTTTGGGTACCCTAAATTCTTTGGTACTGTGACTCACAGCCCTGACACTGACAGCCATCATATAAGCAAGCAAGTCACACCCTGACTTCCGCTGCCCAGTTAGCATTTGCAGAGTGATCCAATGTCTCTCCAGTCCTGAATTTCCCCAAAACCATGTGCCCCTTTGGTGTCCAGCACTCTCCTGGAACACTCACAGAGGTTATTAAGTTTGTTGCTCCTTTAAAGAGTCAGTACACTGCAACTAATTAATTCAACCAGGGGTTTGACAAACACTCTTATTACAATCAAAGCACTGGATTGGTGTATAATGAAAATAAAACAAGTTTATTAAACAAAAGAATATAGGATTATGTGATACCAAGTATAACATTGAGAGGGAGGAAAATCAAGTAAGAGAAGATACAGCAATGGAGAAAGAAGCAACAGAGGATAGGAAAATGCCCATTGAGGGGAAAGATGGTGCCAATACCAATGACAGTCAGGTAGGTGATATTTGCAGTAGAATAACTGTACTTGCTCAGAAAAGAAATCTGGGCAAAGTTGAGC
The DNA here is from genome assembly GCA_007922155.1 of Mesoclemmys tuberculata. Classification (NCBI taxonomy): domain Eukaryota; kingdom Metazoa; phylum Chordata; order Testudines; family Chelidae; genus Mesoclemmys; species Mesoclemmys tuberculata. The sequence continues at coordinate 66,109,964 of ML675610.1, forward strand.
AGAAACAACTAGGATATCTGTATACCAACGTAAGAAGTCTGGGAAACAAAATGGAGAAACTAGAACTACTGTTTCAGGAAATAAGACTATATGGATAATGGAAATATAGTGGAATAGTAGTCATGATTGAAGACAGGTATTGTAGGGTATGAGTTGTTCTGGAAAGACAGAAATAAAGGCATAGGTGATGGAATAGCATTGTATATTAATGATGAGGTACACTGTAAAGAAATTAGAAGTGATAGAATGGATTAAAAAGAAACTTTTTATATCAAAATCACTTTGGGGAAGAAAGCTAGCATAGGCTCCACTGAGATAGTGTTTGGGGTATGCTACACACCCCCAGGATCCAATTTGGATCTGGATAGAGATCTCTTTAATATGTTTAATCAAATAAATACTACTAAGAATGGTGCAATTATGGGATACTTTAATTTTCTAAATATAGATTAGAGGACAAGTGCTCCTAATAATGGCAGGACCCAGATATTCCTGGAAGGGGTAGATGACAGATTTCTTCACCAAACAGTCACTGAACCAAAAAGATATGATGCCATTGTAGATGTAGTATTGGTAAGTAGCGAGGATCTCATAGAAGCACCCATTGTAGAGGAAAGCCTTGGTTTGAGTGTTTATGCAATTCTGTATGATCTAGTCCATCACTTCTAATTTCTTTACAGTTTAATCTAAATTGAAAAATAAACAAAAATAGATCTGCAACGAAGGTCCTTGATTTCAAAATGGTAAACTTTAAAAAACTAAAGGATTTAGTTAGGGAAGTGGACTGGACTGAAGAATGTAGAGAAGGCTTGGAATGACTTTAAGTCAAAGTTGCAGAAACTATCTGAAGCCTGCATCCCAAGCAAGGGGGAAAAATCATAGTCAAGGGTTGCAGTCCAAGATGCATGAGCAAACATCACAAACAGGTTATTAAGAGAAAGCAGAATGCCTACAAGGAATGGAAGATGGGAAGGATCAAGGAAAGTTATCTCTTGAGGGATCAGAAAGTGTAGGAGGAAAGTGATAACAGCAAAAAGCAAAGCAGAGTTGGACCTTACAAAGGAAAATAAAACCACTAGTTATAAATAAAAAGAAAACAAGGAAAGAATAAGTAGGATCACTATGCACCGAGGATGGGATGGAGATTAAAGGATGGCTAAATGCCTAGATAAACACTTTGCCTCAGTTTTCCATAAGGGTAATGAGGAGCTACAGGGTAGTGGCAAGATGGCTATTGGAAATAAGGATATGGAAGTAAAAATTACCACATCCAAGGTGGAAGTCAAACTCAGACAGTTTAATGGGACTGAATGGGAGGCCTGGATAAACTACATCCAACAAATATTGAAGGAACTGGCACATGAAATTACAAGCCCAATAGCAAAAATTTTTAATGAATCTGTAAATCCAGTTATTCACTAACTGGAGAATTTCAAATATAGTATCTATTTTTAAGTCAGGGGGAAAAAGTGATCCAGGAAACAATGGAGTCATTAGTTTGAGCTCAATTATACACAAGGTCTTGGAACACATTTTGAAAAAGAAAGTAGTTAAGGACATAGAGGTAAATTGTAATTGGAGAAAATACAGCATGGTTTTACAAAAGGTAGAGCATGCCAGACCGGCTTGATCTCATTATTTGAGAAGAAAACTGATTATATAGAGAAAGGAAATACTGTAGATCTAATTTAGCTGGATTTCAATTGGGCATTTGATACAGTTCCACATGGAAAATTATTAGTTAAATAGGAGAAGATGGGGATTAATATAAGAATTGATAAGGAACTGATAAAGGGGAAGACTACAATGGGTCATACTGTAAGGTGAATTGTCAGGCTGGATGGAGGTTACTAATGGAGTTCTTCAGGGATCGATTTGGGGATCAATCTTATTTATCATTCTAATTTATGACTTTGGCACAAAAAGCGGGAGTGTGCTAATATCCGGATGACACAAAGCTGGGAGTTATTGCCAATACGGAGGAGGACTGGAATATCATAAAAGAACATCTGGATGACCTTGAAAACTGGAGTAATAGAAATTAGATAAAATTTAATAGTGAAAAGTGCAAAGTCATGCACTTAGGGACTAACAGCAAGAATTTTTGCTACAAGATGGGGATTTACCAGTTGGAAGCAGCAGAGGAGGAGAAAGACCTGGGTGTTTTGGTTGATCACAGGATGACTATGAGCTGCCAGTGTGATGCAGCTGTGAAAAAGGCTAATGCAATCCTATGGTGTATCTGGTGAGACCTCAGCTGGAATACTGTATTCAGTTCTAGTCTTCCTTGTTTAAGGAAGATGAATTTGAACTGGAACAAGTGCTGAGAAGGATGATCAGAGGAATGGAAAACCTTCCACATAAGAGGAAACTAGAGGAGCTTGGCTTATTTAGTCTAACCAAAAGAAGGCTGAGGGGAGATATGATTGCTCTCTATGAATACATCAGAGAGGAAAATACCTGGGAGGAAGAGGACTTATTTAAATTAAGTGCCTATGCTGGCAAAAGAACAAATGGATATTAAGTGGACATTAACAAGTTTAGGCTTGAAATTAGGTTAAGGTTTCTAACCATCAGAGGAGTGAAATTCTGGAATAGCCTTCCAAGGGGAGTGGTGGAGGCAGAAAAGGCTCAGATGGATTCAAAACTGAGCTTCATAAGTTTATAGAGCAGATGGTGTGATGAGACTGACTACAATGGCATGTCGCCCCTCTGCGACTGCTAGTATCAAAAATCCCCAGAAGATGGGGCACAAGAGGGGAAGGGCTCTGACTTCCTACAAATATTTTTTTCCCTCGTGTCTGGCTGATAGGTCTTGCTGACATGCTGGGAGTTTAATTGATCACCATATTTGGGATTAGGAGTGAATTTGCCCCCAGGTTAGATTGGCAGAAACCCTGGGTTTTGTTTTTGTTTTTTTGTTTGCCTTCTTCTGCAGCCTGAGGCATGAATCATTTGCTGGTTTAAACTAAAGTTTCTGATATAAATGAATAACCCATTAATTTTGTTAACACCTGGTTTGAGGTATTGGGCTCTTTCCTTTGTCTGGAGAAAACCTGTTTGTCCTGTCCCCTGACATGCCTGATTTAAACACATTTTAATCACGTATAAGCTGGAAATATCTATAAAGTCCTTTGTGGATTTACCATATATACATCATGTAAAAATATTAATGATCAGTGAATTATTACATTTTCAGTGATACATTTCATATCAGCTTTAGGGTGTATACCATGATAACTGTATGTTAGGTGTGGTGTGTATATTAAAAAGTTGCTGACACAGCAAGGTGAACCCCCAGTGGGCCTCTGTCACAACAGAACCAAAGGTTTGGGATCCTGGATCCTAGACTTATATCTGGTTCTGTCTACTGCCCAGTCTGTTCCTCTGCAGGTCTTGGGGATCACAGTCGGATAAGTAGGGAGTACTTGGACTACTCTTCAGCTCTATTAGAGCCACAAAGTTGCTTCATTCATTTTTTCTCCTCTGCGTGTGCATTTGCACAGTAACAGAACACACACCTCTACGTGGAGTTCAGACTTCAAATTGACTTTAATGGTTTTGTTGACTCATACTCAGCAACTAGTTCTAAAAATGCTCTATATTTTCTGAAATCTCAAATCTCTCGATTTTGTTGAGAGAAACCCATTTCAAACAGTAATTCATTCAGACGGAGCATGTCAGTAAGCATTTTAAATGATTACATTGGACTTGGCTTTATCATCATAGCCTTCTATGCTGTATTTATACAGCTGCCAGAATTTAAGACATATAATACAGTAGAACCTCAAAGATACAAACACCTCAGGAAGGGAGGTTGTTTGTAACTCTGAACAAAACATTATGGTACGGTATCCTGTAGTCAGTATCTTCCAGCTGAGGCCAGG